>CM027120.1:64217338-64327850 GCA_015476505.1 Urochloa ruziziensis
CAATTGCAGCAATGCACGGCACCCTTTTTAGGAAGAATTCTGAGGAAAACGACTAAACGAGTAGGTCTTCACCATACTGAATTTGGAGATTGTGCCTGTGAGATGAGAGGCCTGGTGAATCTGCCCTCAGAACGATACAAGTTTTTAATTTTAATTGCACTGGTTCTTGGATTCCTCATTAATCCACTGGATAGGTTCTTAACATGGTAACTGTTAAGTTGGTCCTGAAAAATTGCTTTAGTAAAAATTGCACCTTGACGATATGTTGGGAAGGTGTATTGAGGGAGCTCGTAGGTGCTTGATTTATCTTGCAACATTGGGTTGTTTAAGCTTGTGGATATTGTCATTAACCCAGTCACCATTTTTCCATAAAATACTGTGAAAGTGATGGTAGTGGTAGCCACTGCTGCAATTTCGCAAGCAAGTGGAGTTGTTCCTCTGTTTTTTGGTTACATATGTTGCTCAGGTGTTCAAGTATACCTTTAACTTTTTTTACTGAGTGTAATATTATCTAGTGAGAACAGAGAAGTACAGGAAACGTAAAGCCTATGATATATTGTTCTTGCAATAGCAGTATGTATAGATATGCATGCCTCCGTGTGCGTTGGTTATTCCATTCATAGCATAGTGCGAACCTTAATAGTGTTTTGAATAAATATTTTTTGTTTTGAAGGAACTTGCCAAGGCACCAATCAATTTTGGAGTCTGCAGGGGAAGATGTTCCTGGAGTACTTCATGTTGATATCAGCGTGTTCAGCCGTATCTGTTGCAGCATTCGCATACCAGCACCCCTGGAAGACAGCAGCGACCATCGAAGCGCTACCAGCTTGGATTCCTTCTTATGGCGCTTGGCTGTAACCTATCGAACCTTATGGTCATCACACCTATGATGGTTGAGGTGAAATACTTTGTTCATGTCCTTGAACTTTTTATTGTACCTTCCGTTTTGCATTTGCCAATTATAATTTGACTATGTGACAATAGCAGGACTAATGAATGCATGTGTTACACTTTCTATATGCAATTTTGAGATTTACTATGCTGATGATGGAAGTTGAATCATGTGAGGAATAAGGAAGTTACTTTGATGTAATCTATATTGTTATATCGGCCACATTTGCCATTTCTGAGTACTAATCCTTGCATTGCTTGCAGGACTATATTGATTTGTTCTTTATTTTATTTTCAAGAAGAATTAATACAGATAGCATAAAGCAGAATTTAGTCAATGAATAGTTAGCAATCTAGCATCTGAAGCTTAAAATCTAGCTTGGTTAGAAGCAAAATTGTGGGTAAATTTTATGGGAAGGCAGGCAATTTGGTAATTTGACATTCAAGGATACATGTCTGGCTGCATATATGACCCTTTTGAATATACATCATACTGTTTCTGAGATCTGATTTTTCCACATTTGCATTATAGCGCACATCACTTTGCTGTTGCTTTGGAGAGCAAAATTGACAAATGAGATATCTTGATTGCTGAAATCAACGATGGCAGTGTAATTCTGTTATGATTTTTTTTTTAAAAAATGTGCTTTGTACTTTGGTCGGATGAGCATTACTCTTGTACTTTCATTTTCACTTGTGCCTATTGAATCTTACTGTTATTCTTATTTGAGTAGGAGAGGGATTATAATTTGTTTTTACAAAACGGTATCTTGTACTGTGGTTGGTTGAGCACTACTCGTTAAACTGTCATTTTTAACTTGTGCCTGTTGAATCACTCTCCCCACTCAGATGATGATGAAGAGGTACAAGATTGAGAAGGATCTTGGCATCGGCAGTGAGGTCGGTTGCTCAAAGAACAAGGAGATGGCGAATAGGAACCCTGCTCTGGTAGCAATGAACCGGAAGTTCGGGATGATCCACGTGCTGTCGTCGCTGGCAAGCCTCTTGTCCTTCAGCAGCCTCGCCATGCATTCCTGGTACCTCTCCAGCAAGCTCAATCTGTGACTGCCTGATTGAAAGCTTTGCCATGCTCTGAAGCTTGCCGCTGCTAGGTGGTTACCACGAACTCTGAATTTAGACTAGGTTTCTATGGAGAGAGAAAAAAAATCTGTCTATGTGAGAACCTTGGTCCTGGGGATGATATGATTAATCTTAATAATGGACAGAATGCAGTCAGTCCGTTTCATTTTTAAATTTGTCAATAGGAAATGTCTCTAGCAAATTCCTGAGTCTTTACAAGGCAGATAGCTCAGTCAAAAAATGCGGCTAAAAATGGTCTCTCAGCTCATGTTGTAATCTGAGCTCGAGTCTGAAGAGAAACGACAAGAGCCGCTGCAACTTTCAGACTTCCATCTATCTGAAAAAAAGGTCCAGGGATGACTTGTTTGGTATGCATTGCTGAACACTGGCTCTCGTCTGGTGGTCCAAATCAGAGAGTACTCGAGACCAAACGCGTGGCGCCTCCATGCAATGCAACCACAACGCTTGCATGATTGCAAATCAGAGAGTCTCCTTTGCAATTACATCTTCTGTGAGCGTGTACAGTATGCTACAGCGTTAGCGTTTTTGAGGACTCAAGTACGTTGCGACTACTGTAAATCTTTTTTTTTACCACGAATAGACTTCCTCGCATACAAGCCGAACATGCACGGTCGACAGTTTTCACGTGCCAGGACAATTTTATTTCCCACAAGACAAGTAATTAAGCTGCCGGTCGGTAGCACACCAAGCATACAGTGTACATATTATTATTACACGAGGGCTGGGATGATGGATCGGATAGATGGTTATTCAGGCCGGGATCATTGTATCATTTCTGAATCGGAGCGCTAGCAGCAGCAGCCTCAGAGGCCGGGGCATTTTCTGCTTTTGCACCAGCATCGGAAAAAGTCACAGGTGCCGGAAATATCGTAGCTGCTTTCCAGTATGCATGTACGCTGGCAGGCAGTTTCGCTAAAAAATGGCCAGCACGCCCCTTTATAATTGGCACTCAGGTGTTCGCTGCAAGTAACGTCGTCCGCAACCGACGCCGAATCTGCATAGATCCGATGCACGCATGAACATTTATGCAAACATGGCTTGCAACACGTAGTTAACTAGGTGATTTCTGCACGTTGTTACGGGACGTTTGTTATACCTTTTAACAATTATTATAAGATGATATCAAAAACTAGCAAAAGCTTAACAATTTCGTTTTGATACGACATCAAATTATTTAATTAAGAGATATTTAGGTACAATACAATTATGATTATATATGAAATGAAATTTAATTTTTTTAGAAAATACTTGCAGTATTATTGAGAAACTTCTCTCATATGTAGTGATTTAGTGGGTTGTAGATGGTTGAAGATAAAATTTGAGAGTAGAAACACTAAAGTGATTGCATCGCAACATTCATTATAGACAACATTATACATGACAACACGTTCATTTTATTGAGAGAGAACTTGAGAATCATGCATGGAAGCTATTAGTCGCAGATTATCGATAGAGAAGACATAAGTTGATGGCTTTAGTCGATGGTGACATGGACAGCTTGCATGTTAAGAGAAGTTTAGTGGATGGTGACTTGGACAATATGCATGTTGAGAGAAGACCCTTAGTGGGGTGCTCTATATAGGTTACTAGGTGATTCTCCGCGCGTTGCTGCGGGATTTGAGAGCTTTTTGATAAACAATGAACCACTACCAATCCCGATTGATACAAAACAAAAAACACTTAAAAATAAATTCGACGTTATGACATTTGGGATTTGACAGCTACCCGTTTATATAATTACCCTTAGTTGTTGGGAGACGACGTGAATATGTGCATGAAGAAAGATTTGGTGGAAAATGATAGATATATAACTTGTAATTTGAGAAAAATAGAGTTAATCAAGAATACGAGAGGCCAGGAGGCTCTTGATACGCCGCGCTACCATTCTAAATAAAGGAGGGAAGACCAAGGTGCTAGTGATGACGTGGCTTGCTGAGAGTTGAGAAAATTCCTTGTAGTGGGGACCGTCTATATAGTTATATAGGATTTATATAATTACCCTTAGTTGTTGGGAGATGACGTGAATACGTGCATGAAGAAAGATTTGGTGGAAAATGATATTGTAGTTTGAGAAAAATAGAGTTAATCAAGAAGATGAGAGGCCAGGAGGCTCTTAATATGCCGCGCTGCCATTCTAAATAAAGGACGGAAGACCAAGGTGCTAGTGATGATGTGGCTTGCTGAGAGTTGAGAAAATTCCTTGTAGTGGGGACCATCTATATGGTTATATAGGATATAGTACAATACAATTATGATTATGTATGGAATGAAATTAAAAAATTTTAAGAAAATATTCCAATTACTTGGACCATTATTTAGAATTTTCTCTTATATGTGGTGATTTCAAGTGGGTTGTGGATGGTTGAAGATGAAATTTGAGAGTATAAACACTAAGGTGATTGCATATCACAACATTCATTTACAAACAACATTATATATAACAACATGTTCATTTTATTGAGAGAGGACAACTTGAGAATCATGCATGGAAGCTATTATCCGCAGATTATCGGTACAAGACATAAATTGATGGTTCTAGTGGATGGTGACATGGACAACTTGCATGTTAAGAGAAATTTAGTGGATGGTGACTTGGACAATTTGCATGTTGAGAGAAAACCTTCAGTGAGGTGCTTCTATATAAGTTATATAGTCTCTCATATGTGGTGATTTCTAGTGGGTTGTGGATGGTTGAAAATGAAATTTGAGAGTACAAACGCTAAGGTGATTGCATCGCAACATTCATTTCCAAACAACATTATACATGACAACATGTTCATTTTATTGAGAGAGGACAACTTGAGAACACTATGGGAATTCATCCCTTTGCCGTGTGTCCCTGACTTCGCCGTGTGCGGAAGCTCGGGCACACGGCAAAGGGAGCCTTTGCCGTGTGTCTTTTTTTTTACACACGACAAAGAAAATACATATGACAAATCAACGCTTTGTCGTGTGCCTTCTTTTGGCACACGGCAAAGCCAGCACTTTGCCGTGTGTTTATTTTTGGCACACGACAAAGGCATACTTTTCCGTGTGTTTTTCTTTGGCACACGACAAAGTAATTTTTTTTCTTTTGTTATCTTAAAAAATTTTCTACTCTCTACATGCAACTTGTGGTACTCCACGTTAAAATTTGGTGCATTTTTATATTTGTTTGCTATATTTAACCAATTAATTGCATTTCAAGCAATTTTTTGGATCAAGTCAAGTTTGAACTACAATTGATTCAAATAATAGAATAAAATGAGCAGAAAAATAATATTGTTATTTAACCTAGTTTGAGCCTTACACATGAAATGAATATTTTTTGAACATTTTGTTTAAACAATATGACCACTAACATGTGTCTGAATGATTATTAAATGCAAATAAAAGAAAATAAAGTCTAAAAATCATGAAATTTGTCATGACGTGATGACATAACACATGGAGGTTGTGATAAAAAGTTGAGACGATTTCGTACATTTTGTCATAACGATGTTTACAAAATCTAAACATCTCATAAGAAGCGAATGTGTTAGTGTATGTGAGGGAGTTAGTAGATGTATTTTTTGAATAGAATTTTTTACCAAAGTCGTACATCTCGATATAAAAAAAAGTTTGTAACTTTATATTTGAGATTATTTAATATTTTAAAATATTATTATAAGTGATATAATTTGAAATCATAAATTTTAAAACTTTCAAATGACCTCGCACGTAAATAAGTTTTATACCAAAGTTGTACACCTTGATGATATGAAAAAGTTTGTATTTCACAACTTTTTTGTTTGAGATCATTTTATACTTATAAATATCATTAGAAGCTATTGATTTAAAATTTTAAAATTTTAAAATTCTCATATGACCTCTGATATAAATAAGTTTATATCAAAATTGTAGAACTCCTTTTCATCTAAAACTTTGTAGTTGAACATTTTTTAGTTTGAGCTCGTTTAGCTATCCAATAATACATTACAAGGCCATCAAAGAAACACACTTCTCCGCGTCATCAATCCAACTCCCCCTCTCTCTCCTCCCATTGGTTCAGAGAAAATCACGTGGATCCACTAGCCCACCCCCTCCCCTCACCCCCCACGCTGGTTGCCTCCTCTCCCTCCCTCATCTCTCTCATTTTCTCTCTCCCTCACCTCTTCTCCACCTGAGAGCTGGCGGCCGGCGGCGGGCGCGGTGGCGCGGCCGACGGGCACGGCCGGGCGCGGCCGGCGGCGCGGCCTGGCTGGACCGGCGGCGGCGCGCAGGTGGCCGGAGCAGCGACGGCCTCGGCGGCGTGCAGGTGGCCGGACAGCGGCAGGCCCACGCTGGGCCGCAACTATTTTTTTATATTTTAAAATAGTCTTTGCCGAGTGTCTAATAAGCACACGGCAAAGCTGTTGTACACGGCAATGCCTTTGCCGTGTGCTCGAAAAAGAACACACGACAAAGCCTTTTGCCGACTAATCTTTTGCTGTGTGCAACACACGGCAAAGCCTTTGCCGTGTGCCCCTGGCACACGGCAAATGCGTCGGCTCCCGTAGTGGAATCATGCATGGAAGCTATTAGCCATAGATTATTCGGTTTTGCTATACACCGCATGTGCGGTATAAAAGACAGCAACGCACATACCCCGGGAGACCAGATGCATGGTCGCATGCAGCCACAGTTGTGGGCCCCGTGCGCATGCACCTCCTCCGAAACGGCCAACAGCGCGCACCCAGCAGATAGATCTCATGCACAGTGCAAACTAAAAGAATTCGTACCTTCTAAATTAAATGTCCAAACAAAATTCCGATTGCACTACTGCATTTCTTACGATAAGATCTTTGAAACTAGACCACACTCAACTATGTTTGGATGCCTTTTTTTGAACATTTTTATGAATCTGGAACATTTTATCGTGTAGCTGGAACAATTGCACCCTCCTCATGGTGAATTTGTTCCAACAATTGACATAATTGTTCCACCTTCGTGAAAATATGTTCCAAAAAAATCTAATAAAAATATATTCAAGTGTGGTCTAGTTTTGTAGATCTCATCATAAGAAATGTAATGGTGCAATCGAAATTTGATTTGGATACTTGGTTCATGAAATACGAATTGTTTTTTAAAATCTCTTCGTGGGCCCGGAACTGTGCATGTCTGCGCTAGAGGGTGTGCGTCAACCGGCGGGGGCCCGCGTCTGCGGCACCTAGTCGCTCCCCAGATTATTGGTAGAAAACATAAATTGATGGTTCTAGTGGATGGTGACGTGGATAGCTTGTCATGTTAAGAGAAGATTAGTGGATAGTGACTTGGACAATTTACATGTTGAAAGAAGACTCTTAGTGGAGTGATTCTATACAGGTTATATAGATTCATGCACGTGCGCATACCAGCGGCTATGGCGACGAGCAGGAGGACCACGAATAGGAGGACGGGAGAGAGATTTTTTCCTGAAGGCGCCATTGCTTGTTTTTTGGTGGAAGTTGGTGCGACGAAGAAGATTGAGCGAGCAGAATTGCTAACGATTGAGTCTGTTGCTTTTTCTCAAATGCCCAAGAGCGAGCATTTGTATATATCCTGTTCTTAACAAAAATAAAAACAAACTATCACTACCGACGGCGCATCCATCGGACTTGCCAAGAATAATGCTGGCGTCATGGACTATAAGCGCTACTCCCCTAAGCGTCACCCTTGTCATGCACATCACCTTCTCATGTCGATCTCCTCGTAAACTGTCTCGGATTAGACGATTTAAACAAGAAGGCTTGGGATTGGGAACTACTTGCTACTCCGATGTCCGCTCCGATCTAGGAGAAGTCTGGCAAGGACAAATTTGCACTGCCCGCTTCAAAACCATATACTATAGCCCTGTTTAGTTCGTCTTAAAATGCAAAATGTTTTCATCTAGAGAACTGTGTCAATTCATTTCTTCTCTCTGTGCACGCAACCAAATAAACTATCACTACCAGACGAGCAGACCATCGTCATGAATGTAGATTTGTAGGAAATGCTGGGGGGAAGCAATCCGATCCTAACTATCACACTTGCCAAGAATGCTGGGAGAAAGCAATGCTAAATGGTATGGGATTCTCCTATCCTATATGACCCCACCATACGTCGTAGGCAACATGTATTACATTATTTCTATTCGGGAACTAGTTAAAGACGGGCAGACGGCATACCCTAGCTAGTTTTCCACGGCAGAAGCACACAAGTCCGGAAACAATTGTAGTTTTCCATCTGCCTATCTTGGTAGTGTGATCATTTAATTTCATACTGGTTTTGCCATGTCGTCATTTCTCCCTCTCTCTATATATGTTGCCAAACTTCACACTCATCTATAATGTGCTCGATCGATCGCTTATTCTTCTTCAACGTACAAAACATCCAACCAAAATGCAACAAATATATATAGAACGTGCGTAGCACGTTTTTTCATTAAGCGGAAGGAAAGAGATAGTTCAACAAGTACGGAACAAAGCCACAAGGCAGGCACGCGAAAGTAACAACAACAAATATGGAGCCTTCGCGAAGGAGCCTCTCTGCAGCAGCCGCCGTCATCCTCTTACTCGTCATCGTGACTGCCGGTATGTATATACACATGTACATGTACTTACACAGGCTATGTATAACAAGTCGCATGACACGATAGGTACCTTTTGATTATTTTTTTGTCTAATAATTAATGATGTTTTCTTGCGTATGCGGTGTGTTAATGCTTGGATGCAAGCAGAGATGGTGATCTCCGTTGGGGCAGAAACTACTTGCAGGCACCTGAGCGGCAACTTTCATGGGTGGTGCCTGGACGACGCCAGTTGCACAGATGTGTGCATAGACGAAAGCAGGAACAATGTTGCGGGCGAGTGCCACGACTTCCCCGGTCGTTGCTACTGCATTCAGAACTGCTCCCCCTGAGATTGCATTGTGCTGCCATTCTCCACTGGAGGGGGATCCCAGGCCTCTACCTCATCCGTGTAACAATAATTACATGAGAATAATGTTTGCTCGGTAGTACGTGCTACCTACTAGTATATAACATATTTGTGTTGTGACAAATAAAATTGGACACGTTAATCAAAAATAATTTTGATTTTTTCTCAAGCGCATATGCATGCGGGAGCACACAAGCTTTATCCGAAAACCCAGCAGAATGATGCAGTAAGTGTTTTTTTTTATAATAGATGAAATTCCGGCTTTAGACATCCACAAAATAAGATGCATCAGATTACAATTATTTGCTACAACGCTAGCATGCATATGTAACAAACATCTCGCCTAAAAAAAAGAAAACAATCCTTCTAATGCCACTTAGATCATCATCTGGTGGCATGTTTAGATCAATGCCACCATTCTCCAACTGTGGGTTATCACCAGCCTGGATTATATTAGATCATTCAGTTCCAAGAAAGGTTCCCCAGTGATGGGAGTAGCATTATTTACAAGAACACATCCTATAACATTCTGGTTTGGAAGTTGGAACTCCATCAACCTCCTGCATGTGATAGTTGGCATTGTCACCTTCTGCAAGCCATAAACCCCCAACCTTCAGCATTCAAATCCTGCTGCTGCTCATTGTTATTGTTTGGTGGAGGACCTTGTCCAGGCTGTCCTAAACCAATAACTCAAACATCTCAGGGTTCACATCATCAGGGCCATTTGGTGGCTAATCCTCATCTCAGTTGGGGCACAAAGCATACGAGTCCAGAGAATTTCACATCTGAGCAGTTCATGATTCCCCCTCAAAATATTCCCATCAGAGCATACTACAAACTAGAGAATTTCTTCTAGTGTCACTACTCTATCCTTTACTAGCTAAGACCTTGGACATATAGGTAGGATCCTCCTCCCAAGCTAAGACCTGACCAAAATCATCAATAGCTTTTTCTACATGTTGCTGAGTCTAGCAATCCACATTATATTGAACCCAAGAAGCATCAACGAAACTTCATAATTCATAGTAACCAATTTACTATTCCAACCCCTGTTGTCCTCCACAAATGAGATATTCATGTTGCTAGATGCCAGCATGCTGTGCTGTATCTGGAGGAACCTGGTGGGAGAGAGATGAAGTGGCTGGAACCTGTATAAACTTTTTGCGACACCTATGCTACCATCTAGATGTGCTACTCGCACAAGGCCCCACATTTACAATCGTGTGATAATTACACTGACATGGCATATACCTCTACAAAAAACAATTGGCCGTAAAGCGAGCATTCATGCCGAACTTGAGATTTAAATCCTGATGAGCTGGCCCATAATGGTGCCCATTTAAAAAAAATGAACCATATGTAAACTCTTACCTATAACTGATATTAGTGAGAAGTGAAAATTTGTCTTGGTTTTGCTGATGCAGTTCTATTGTTTGATTTGTCATCGCAACTACTTTAAGGCCACTCTCAGTGGAAGTTTCATGCACAATAAATAGACCGTCATGTCAGCAATTTTGATGATGTGGTAGTGTATTAATGAAGAGAAAGGTGAAATGGATTTTATGAGATGAAACACTCTCTACACAGTTACTAGACATCTTGTGGTAATGTCTATTTTCACAGAGCTGAATTTTTTGCTCAACTTTGACCAATATTAATTAAATAAAGAAAAATGAGTACCACTATGTCTATTATTAAAACTACTTTGGATTTAACTTGTAGATTTATCCGTTTGCATAATTTTTTCTAGAAAAGACGAAGAGTCAAACGAATAGAAACAATCAATGGTGTCATATATTAATTTTAACAACGGAGGTAGCATTTTTCCCGGCCCCCTTATGAACTACTGGCGTGAGCATCTGGAAAGCTCAATGTTTTGTTGACGAAAGTAAGAAACGATGGTCTAAGTTGTCCATTTTGAGGATATGAAATGATTGTGTGAGATATATTGCAGTCGTCAAGAGGCCATCCAACAGCCTCTTCATTAGTTTCTCACACCGTAGGCGTCTGATAAATACCAGCTAAGGTTTGCGAGCAGCCAGCTAATTGTATATTTGTTTCTACTTTATCGAAAAAGGTTTGTCGAAGTAAAACACTGAAAATTAACAATAATACATCATGTTAAATTTTGTATAGGTTGGCAACGCAAAAATACATTATTAAACGCAATATAAAATTATATTTACACCAATAATATATAATCCTTTTTCAGATAATAAACTTTTAGTGATATTGGTAGCCAATGTCTGAAAAGTTTGAATTAGGACAAATCTTGATGCACATATATTTGTGATCAGAGCTTCTTGACTTTTGTAGCCTAGATATATTTATGTAGGTACACGTACCGATGGGATGACTAGTAGCTAACAAATTAGGCGTGCAATTTTCTTCACGTACTACTATTTATATGCTAGGAAAAAATGTCAAATCCATAATGAGCGGCAGTATTTTTTTGACAGGTGCTTTCGTACAACTTATTTTGTCAAGTTTTTAATAAGCCATGTCATTATCGGGGATGACCCCTAGGATCCACATGCACATTTTTCCTCGGTTGATTTTTTTTTGCATGCATGTGCATGGGATGACAAGTAGCTGCGACGCACCTATAAATGTTCGTGATATTGATACGCTTGGCGGCACGAACCGACGACCAAGGTTAGCAGCAGTATCAGCGCAGGCATCGATGGCCTCCAAATCCATGTCATCCCCAACTGTCCTGGTCCTGGCCTACGCCATAGCTCTCCTGCTTATGGCTTCTGCACGAGCACAACCCCATGGCGTACTCCATTGCTCCTGCAACAACAGCACCAGCCTCGCCCATGGTGAACTATCCAACCTCGCGGGGGACAACAACGGTCGTGCTGCTTTGGAGGCGGGAATGTCCGTCGAGGCCAACGTCACCTTCAGCCAGGACAGCTACGTACCCAGAAGCGTCTTTCTGAACTTAACAACAAACCTGTTTGGTCACTCGTATAATGTATTCGAGATTGGAACAAGGGCAAACTAATAAGGTATGTACGTGATTTGGGCAGCATATAGCTACATATGAATAAGCTGTCCAGTGAATGAATAAGCTGTCGCTTATGTGCATGCACGCTTTGCATTAGCCATGTATTTGTGCGACATGCGGATATCTATACCTAATTGATCTACGGTGCAACTTTGAGACCTCCTGTTGTCCGAAAAATTGTACAAGAATTGGTTGTTTGGTATACTGAACACTTTTCTCTTGTCCGGTTGTCCAAAAAACCAAAAATATTTGCTCTTCTTTCTGTCGGACTAAATAACCGGCAATTCACATGGGGTATCCGTATGGTAGATTTGTAGGCTAAGGGGATCATGAGGTTAAACTTTAGAGAGCTCGAGGTAACATAGAGACACAAAAGTTTTATATAGTTTCAGGCTATCCGGAGGTATAATATCATACATCCTGTGCTCGGTAGTATTTGTATTATCTGCTTGACAAAGCTTAATTAGAAAGCAATGGCAAGTTTGGGGCTACAAAGCGGCGAATGAGTTGATTGTGCTCGGGGGTTGACCTAAGTCGCCTTATATATATCGATGACCTACGATTACAGGTCGGTTAGGGTCTAAACCTACTGGATTACATCAAGGGAACTAATCTCACAGGATTACAACAGATACTCTGAGATATCCGGGCGTGGGCCGCCTGCTGGGTCGCGCATCTTGCGGGCCACATCTTCATCAAGCATGTCAGCAAGTCGGCTGATGAGGACATGAACCCCTAGTTCCCATTATCGTTGGTTCCTTGTGGGTCACTTATGAGTCATCCCACAACCTTGTAAGATGTGGGCCCTGGCCGACCGCCGCCTCTGTCGGTGGTGGACCCAGGGGTACCCATATCTCACACTTTTTTCCTTTCTCTTGACCCAACCATCCGCGATTAAATCAGATTGTTGTTTCTTCCTCACCCAAAATGTTTTCTCATTCTCAATATGTGTGCACTGTCAAGGAGTAAGGTCAGTGCATATGTCTATGACAAATTACAGAGATTTTATGCAAGGCAGACAAGATATATTCAAGAAATGCATCTAATATTTCTCCTCTGTCATGCTCCTATCTGATCTTGGCCAAGTCTCAGAAAACGACGACAGCATGCTGCTACTTTTAGACTCAACTACAGTTTTGACTACGCTGTTGTCGCGAAGTCTCCCTTTGTGCTGCGGAAATGCTATATACCGCACATGCGGCGAGGAATACGTCCAAAACACACACCATCTTCTCGATTGCCATTACCACCGCCGTGCCCTCCTCCCGCTGCTTCTTCCGCCATCGCCATGGCTAGTGCGGGAGCGCCTAGGGGGTTCGAGTTAGGGTGCCAGCGGACGACAGGATGTCATTGGCCGGCCGGGGGTGATGGACGAGGCGATGGCTGTAAGGCCTAGGGTTTCTGGGGTCGGGGGCTCCGGTAATCCCTGGACCTAGAGGAGAAGGTCCGGGGCGGTGGTTGTCCTGGCGGTGGAGGGCGCGGTGGCACGCGATACTGTTTTGTTCTTGCTCCCCTATCCTGCCCTTTCCCCTCGAAGATGGTGCGTTGAAGAAGACTGAGCGAGCAGAATGGTTAAGGATTGAGTTTGCAGGAGTCTGGCAATCACATGCCCAAGAGTGAACATTTGTACACACAAATCCATTGGACTTGCCAAGAATGCTGACGAAAGCAACACAAAAAAAGTATAGTATATTCTCCTGTCCTTTGATCCCGGCTCCGTCACGGGCAGCAGACATCTATTTCTATTAGGGAATAGTTAAAGCACGGGTCCCCTAGTGTTTTTCACCGCAGAAAGGCAGAAGCAGAAGGTGATGAGCTCAGGAAGAGGGTGATGAGCTCATTGTGGTCACGGCCATAGGTGAGGAAGTGTTGGAAGTGTTGCTAGCCGGCAGCACCGCAGCGTCCTCCGTCGCCGACCGGGACGTCATGTGTTATGGCCGGCATGGCTGTGCGATGGGCGACGCTCCAATAAGCCGAGCTGGTGGAAGTGTTGCTAGCCAGTTACGCCGCAGCGTACTCCCTCGCCGACCAGAACATCACGTGCCGCGTGGAAGTGTTCCATCAGATCGACCTCGACCCCGCCGATGGCCGTTGAGATGATGCAGCAGGTGGGGAGGGGGGCAATGCGGGAGCGCGAGGACGTGCAAACACGGTTGTCCTCTGCGGGACGGTCTCATTGTCGATTCACACGGCAGGAGCAGCAGGCCACCTCGATTGTAAAAGTAATTAAGATATAAGATTTGTTTGTCGCTCTTTATATATAGTACAGATGCATATATATAAACTAATAAACTTCCCTTGATACAAGTATAACACGCACGGTCTGACAATTTTCACATGCCAGAATAATTTTATTTGTCATATCACTTATTTATTATTATTATTATTATTATTATTACAGGATGGCCGGGATGATTGATAGGATGGTTGTTCAGGCGGGGTATCATTGTCGGATAGGAGCGCTATCAGCAGCAACAGTCTCAGAGGTGCATCCGCCTTGGCACCAGCACTGAAAAAGGTGACATTCACCGGAGATATTGTTGCTGCTTTCGCCTTTGCATACACCGTTGCAGGCGCCGTCGTTAAACACTCCCCAGCACGGCCCGTGATAATTGGCACTCAGGTGAGGCCGCTCGTTGCAAACCCACTCTGCATGGATCGATCCGAGATAGATGCAGGCATGAACATTTATTATGCAACTTGTAGCTAGCTTAATTAAAGATTAATTAATTAATCAAACGACATCGCGGCTTGCAATGCAACATGTAGTAGTTCATGCATGTGCGTGCATGCGTGCGTGTACGTACCACCAGTGGCTGTGGCGACGAGCAGGAGGACAACGAGGAGGACGGCAGAGAGATTCTTTCCAGAATAATACGCCATTGCTTGTGTTTGTGGTGAAAGTTTGGTACGTTAGTTGAACGAAGATTGAGCGAGCAGCTGATTAATTTGTTGAGTGACAATCGAGTTTGGAGGAGTCTCTTCTTAACAGGAAAAAAATCACTACACGACGGGCGGATCCATCGGACTTGCCAAGAATATAATGTTGGGAGAAAGCAACTCTAAAAATATGGTATTCTCGACTTATCGTACGTGACGTACCTTTGATCCTCGTGAGGGCAGCAAGCAAGTGGCCGGCACGGGTACGTGACGGGTCCCCTAGTATTTTCCACCGCAGAGGTAGAAGCAGAAGCCCGAAAACAAAGGTGATGAGCTCATGAAATGGTGTTGAGCTCCTTGAGGTCACGGCCATAGGTGTGACGTCATCCCGGCTGCCATGAATTGAAGTCATTTTATGATTCAAAATTTATCCCAAAGAACAAGTCGTTCTATCTCATTTCTTCTTGTTTGGGTCGTCTTTTCCTTGAGAGTTGATACATGCATCTTCCTCTCCTAATGCCGAGCATCTTGTTCCTTGTGCGGTTGTGCTAGGACATTTAGCGTGTGTTTGGTTTTGTGATTAAGTGGGATAGAATGGGTCTGACCTACTTCATGTTTAGTTGAAATGGTATAAGATCTAGCTCACTTTTTTTGTTTGGTTGGAGGGATTCGGAGAGATATGTTGGATCTCAAATTAACACTTTAAGGCTAAGTTATCTTCAGGCCCGCCTATTATCCTCTTTCTCTTTTTATTTGCCTTCTTTCTTCATTCCTTATCTTCTTCCTCTGTCCCCCTACATCACGCCAGGCTCCTCCCCCGCTCCGACCATCGGTTGTCCCTGCACCTGCACTGCATCCGACACTAGCGGCCAGTGCCTCTATGCTACGCTTTTAGCCCTGCCAGAGGCTCCAGCTCCTGCATCGCTCCTGCCTGTGCTTGGCCTTGCGCGCCATTGCTTGCTAGACATGTGCGCCCACGCCGTTCACCAACCTAGCCCCTGGCCCTGCGCCGCTCCTACACCGTGGCGTTCGTCGTCGCCTCCCCGACGCCGCACGAGCTCAACTGATGTCGTGCTCGCCCACACGGAGGGGACCAAAGACGGTGTGTGACATGGTCAAAGTGGGTCAACCCAGTCCGCTCATTTCCTGGGACACAATGAATTTGCATCTACGTGGAATATTCCTTAGTGGGATCAACCCAAGTCACCTTGTCTTTAAACCAAACACTAAGTTGAACCCATCCCGACCCCTTCAACCCAGTAACTAATGACATACTTAGCAAGACACAAGAGATATGAGCCACGGTGAACCGAAACCGGAATAATAATAGGCCAGGTATTACACTGATATCGTCGATGCTTTTGCATCTTGCACATTCTCTAATAGCAGCCAAAGTTTATGAAAGAGCAAATTTTACTGAAGTCCATTAACTTTTACCCCGTCCCATCTAGGTTCGTTAACTAAAAGTGGGTCATCTGGGTCCATAATCTATTAAATTGTCCCATATACCTCTCCGGCAAGCTCGACCTGTGACTACCTAACTGAGGCCTTTGCCATGCTCTGAAGCTTACTGTTGTTAGCTGGTGACCGCGAACTCTGAATATAGCCTAGGTTTCTATGAAGAAAAAGAAAGTAATGCATGTGTGAGAACCTTGGTCCTTGGGATGATATCATCAATCCGAATAATGTACAGATTGTAGGCAGTTCATTTCATTTTGAAATCTTTTCTATAAGAAATTCAGATATGTTATTCAAGAAATGCAGCTAAAAATGGTCTCTTGGCTCATGTCCAAATAACTTGCCTGAAGAAATGACAAGAGCCTCTACAACTTTCAGACTTTCAAGTTCTTAGGTGGGTGGTGCCTAGAGCAAATTAGAAATTTCAGAGAAGCATGAAGTCAAATTCCATGGCACAGGTACTCAAGTTCTTCCTTGCTGATGATTGTTTCCCCTGCCAAGTTTCAAAGAGAAGATGAACTGTCCAAGCATGACATTTGTCACCTAAATTACTTACTCAAAAAAACATTAGCCACCTGAATAGATAATGGCGCAATGTGACGTCTCAAACATTCAAAGAAAGTCTGAGAAGACTTTCGAACATGTGGGAAATAGGAGGTTGGAATGCTGAAAAGACTCTTCAGTTCAGACTTCAGAGCTCAAGCTGTCGTCGCGAAGACGGTCTCCCATTCACCTCCCGACGCACAACCTCTCCCCTCTCTTATTCCTCCTCCCCGCTCTCCACCACACCCAGGGTCGCGTCCGCCCCAAGCTCGAAGCGTGGATGGGGTGGACGGCGCGGGGCATCTGGTTCACCTTCGTCGGCGGCATCGTCATGTTCAAGTAAGCAAGCGCCACCGCCGTCGCTTCACTCCTCCCGTTGGTTCGCTGAGGATTTGGGTTGGGTGGCTTCGTTGTCAGCTGTGTTTGCGGAGGAGCACAACATCTCACCGCCCCCGCCGTTGATCGGCCGCCGGAGCCTCCGCATCAGCCGCAATCTGCCACCACCGCCAAGCCCTGACGAGGGGCCTATCTGCAAATACTCGGATCGCGATTAATAGTCACGATCCAAAGTAGGGGCTATTTGTAAATATTTGGATCACAAATACCTGGATCGCGATCCAGTTTAGGAGGCTATTTACAAAACACGTCCACGACGGCGGCGATGGGTTCCGCCGGCCGGAGACGTCCTCCTCCCGTCCCTGGCTGAATCTTGCAGATTCTTCCTCTCCCGCATCGGCTTCGCCTTGCTCCGAGCCTCGACCCGTCAACACCAGCCGCCCATAGCTCTCACACAGTCCCCAAATCTGAAGAAGAGTTAGATCTAGGTTCTAATGTACTTCCTATATACTGCACAGATCATGTTAGAGAGACAATCATACACATATATAGACTAAGCCTATGCACCCAGGCACCTTGGGAGATAGCCCCCCTCTCGCCTCTTACGCATGGCCACTTTACAAGGTGACTACTCATTTACAAACTCCTACAGCGATACCCGAATGTGGGGGATTTCGGAGGGTCTAATAGGGCTGTCACCACATGCGGCCTACCCCGGCCAAACTGTAGGGCACGCTCATATCCAATGAAAGCCAACAATCCAAGCACCTTGCTTGCATTGATGAACAACGGTCTAGCCCCCTCTTGAGCACGTATACTAGAACTAGAACCATCTAACATGAAGATCATTGGACAGATGCCACGGTGTTGCGGATGGATCGCAACGGTCGGCGGTGAAGACGATGTTACACCACGACGCCGGACCTGAACAGAGGACGAGCCATGGTGAAGACCTTGAGCAGTTGCGCGGAGCACTTTCAAAAAAACCTCCGATCGGATCTTCCGGTCGCCCCATTCAAATTGAGAATATAGCCATTGCACCCTTTGTCTTTATTGTTCATCATCTAATCGATACTTGTTAGGTCGATCTCCACCACCACGGCCCAAAGGCCGTGATGGGCTCGGTCCACGCACCCTGATCGGGGGAGCCCAACCTAGCATTGGTTGGTGGGCCCCCGTTGTACAGTGCTATAAAGAAAGGGGTGGGGGCTAGGGCACGGCACACGAGGTTCACCGCGCCGCCAGCCACCACCCCACATCCCTACCGATCGAGGGGCACTGGAGCAACGTGAAGCTACACCAGCGCCGCCCGCGACCTCTGGGTGGATCCGGAGGACGAGGTGCCATCGCCCCGACCTCAACCGGAGAGCCACCGCGCCCCCAGCGCCGCCTCAACCCGCGGCCGCCCCTGCGACCGCCACCGCCACCATGGCCGCTGTCAACCCCGACGCCTCCTCTACTGGTCTGTGCCCTTACCTTCTCCCTCTAGGTGTAGTTGTTCTAATTTATGCAAGTACAAGTGGTTAAATCTTTTAAATCAAAGTTATACCCGTGAGTTTAACCTATTGCTAGTAGATCCTAAATCTATCAATGGTATCAGTCGCCTAATCTAGTAGTAGATTAGTACTCAGGGTTGTTCTTACACTCGATTTAATCAAGTTTTTACTCACTGTTAGTTAGACAGGGGGAAGAGAGTGTAGAAAAATGAAAGAAAATGAAAGAAATCGATGGAAATCGATTAAATCCGAAGAAAAAGAAAGAAAATCGATGAAAATCGAAAAAGTGGATCTCATATCCAAAACTCCGAAGCAAACCCTAACCTAACCCTAGATCTAAAGAGAAGCAAAGGGCCGGGGGGAGGAGGACCTACCTGTGGGGCCTACTTCGCCGCCGGCCATGGCCGCAGTGACGCGGGAAAGGACGCCGGAGGGAAACCCCTCGACGGCGGCACGCTCAACACAGAGGCGAACGCGCTCGCCGGCGAAGGGGCTCACCCCGGCGCCAAAGCTTGAAGGAGGGAGGGGGAGCGCGCTGGCCTTGCGCCGGCGGCGCTCGTCCTCACCACGACCGGCAAAGGCCGGCCATGGTGGGCCGCGAGCCCCCTCACCTCTCTCTCTGGATCTCACTGTGTGGGTCTTGGGGAGGGAGAGGAGAGGAGCTAGGGGAAGGGGAAGAAGATGAGCGCTGCGGCCATGGCCGGCGGCGCTCGTCCCCGCCGTCGCCGGCGAAGAAACCGAGCGCCACCGGCCATGGCCGCCGCCGCGCTGCGAGCGCCGCCGGGCTGGGAGCGGAGAAGGCGGGGGGGAGAAAAGGAAAGTGAGGCTAGGGTTTTGCGGGGAGCCGGCGCGCGCGTGTTATATACGTGCGACGCGTGCGGGCAGCCGTCGATCTCGGATCGACGGATCCGATGGCCGAGAGCGGTTGGCGCTACCGCGGGCCACAAGCGGCCCGTGCGGGAGGCGCGGCTGGGCTGGTTTGGCGGCCCAGCCGGCGGTTTTCGGGCTAAGGCCCACGCGGCCGTAGCGCTCGCGCTGCTGGGCCGCGGGAGCGTGGCTGGGCCGGGCCGCCAAGGGCGTTTTTCGCGCGCAAACGAAATTTAAGGGGCAAAAAGCAGACTTTAACCGCGGGAGCGCGGCTGGGCCTCGCGAACGACTGGGCCGCTGCTGGGCCGAAACGCGCGGAGGCGCGGGCGCGCGCGCGAGCGCTCTTAGCGGGCCGTTTTGGGCCAATTTCTTTCGCGGGCCAAAAGTGACGCCGTGAATAGTAACCTTTTTTCAATTAAGTTTATTTATTTTCAGAAGCTATATTTGGTTGTTTTTGGTGTTATTTTGCATGTTTTCAAGAATATATCTCTGTTTAAATTTTTTGCACATGGTAATTATTTTTACAGAGAGTAGAATGCTTCTGAAAATTATTTTTTCTCATGATATTTGATGTTTTTTCCGCTGCGTTATTTATTCTCTAGTTAAATTGAACCAAAGGGATATTTAATTAGAGAAGTAGAAAAATATTATTTTAGTTTTATGATATTGTTATTTTCTGGCCAAAGCTGATAATTGCAATATTATAAATATTTCTTGTCAAGTTATCATGCATTTATTCTATTTTCTGCCCAAAGGTGATATAGAATTAATGTAGAAAGCATGTTGTATGTGTTGATTTTGACCAAAGTTAAATTAATACATGCAATATTTATTTTTTTTTATTATTATTCTCACCAATTTTATGTCAAAATTTCAGGCCCAAATTCTTCAAGCTATGTGTCTGATATCCCTATCCTAGTTGGAAGCAACTATGGAGAATGGCGCACACAGTTCAACCTGGCAGTGGTGATGACAGATATTGACACTGCCATGAACTACCCATATCCGGTACTGCCTGAGGCACCAGTGCGTGGAGCAAATGAATCTGATGAGGCATTCGCGGCACGAGAGCGTGACCACGCGCCTGTCAGAGCACTATATGATCTCGAGAAGAGAAAGTGGGATATTTCCAACAAGAAATGTCTGCTGATTAAGCGGACAAAGATGGCAGAGGCCATAAGGAACTCTATCCCAGAGAAGAATGTAGAGGGTGTTGCTCACACTGCCCCTGAGTATATGGCACTAGTGGAGGCCCAGTTCACTAGGTCGTCTAAGACTTATGCCAGGACGCTGATAGACCAGTTTCTAAACACGAAATATACGGGTGGGGGTGTGAGAGAGCACATCCTGAAGCTGAGCAACCTACATGGGAAGTTGGCTGCATTGGACATGAAACTACCTGAAGATTTTCTTGTCCATACAGTTTTTCGCTCACTTCCAGCTGCATTCTCCAACTTGGAGATCACTTATAATTCCCTAGAGGAAAAATGGGATATGCAGAAACTCATAGGCCGCTGTGTGCAAGATGAGGACAGAATGATTGCACAGAATGGTGGACAAATCAACTATGTCCACCATCAGCAGAAGAAGAAGAACTTTCCCAACAAGAACTTCAACAAGAACTTTAAGCCTAAGAACCAGTGGGAAAGTGGCCCTTCAAATGCTCCCAGCAAAGAAAAGGGCAAGGCACCAGTGCAGTTTGATCGCTCTAACAAGCCACAAGACAAGAAGGAAGTTGGCAAAAATGAGTGTCTGCACTGTGGGAAGGCGGGACACTGGCAGAACAAGTGCCCTGACTGGCTTGAAATGATATGGAAAAAGGGTGAGGATTATATTACTTTTGTAGATGAATCCCTGTTTTTATGTTATGATAAATCTACTTGGTGGATTGATTCAGGTGCAACTACTCACGTTGCTAATTCTATGCAGGGATTAAGTATGAGCCGGATGCTGCAAAGAGGAGAAAGAGGAGTTAAAGTTGCTAACGGCGTTGAAGCTGAGGTGGAGGCGATAGGAGAGCTCCCCATCAAGTTGAAAGACGGCTTCACACTTCAGCTGCACGACGTTCTTTACGTTCCCTCTTTGAGCAGAAACTTAATTTCAGTTTCATGTTTAGCAGACGATGGTTTTGAGTGTCTTTTCGATAGTGAACAATGTTTTATTATGTTAAATAAAGTTTGTGTGGGTCTTGCCTTCCGACAAGACAAACTTTATAAGTTATCTGTTTATGATGATTTGTATGCATGTGAAGATGTGTATGCAAGTACTAAGATTGTGCATGAGATTGAAAATGTATCCTCGTCTACAAAAGTAACCAAGAAGCGGAAAAGAATTGATGACGTTTCATCGAAATTATGGCACTGTCGTTTAGGCCACATTTCGAGGGGGAGAATGGAACGTCTAGTTAAAGGATCAATTCTTCCACCGCTACAATTCTCAGACTTAGAACAATGTATTGATTGCATCAAAGGCAAATACGTTAAGCAAGTAAACAAAGTAGCAAAACGAAGCACGGGAACCTTAGACATAATACACACAGACATCTGTGGTCCATTTCCCGTTGCATCAGTGGATGGTTTTGATTCGTTCATCACATTCACAGACGATTACTCCCGTTATGGCTATATTTATCCAATAAAACAAAAGTCAGAAGCGTTGGATAATTTAAGATATTCAAAGCTGAGGTCGAGAATCAGCTTAATAAGAAAATAAAATTAGTAAGATCAGACCGTGGGGGGGAGTACTACGGTCGACACACCTCGTATGGCCAAATTCCAGGACCTTTTGCAAGGTACCTTCAGGAAAATGGCATAGTTGCCCAGTACAGTGCACCGGGTGACCCACAGCAAAATGGAGTAGCTGAAAGGAGAAACCGTACCTTGATGGATATGGTTAGAAGCATGATAAGCTATTCCACTTTACCAGTTAATTTGTGGATGGAGGCTTTGAAGACCGCTATTCACATCCTAAACAAAGTGCCTAGCAAAGCAGTTCCTACGACACCTTATGAACTTTGGACGGGTAGAGAACCCTCTCTCAGATATATGCGTGTATGGGGCTGCCCCGCTGAGGCTAAGATCCTTAACCCAAATATTGGGAAGCTAGATCCCAAAACAGTCAGTTGCTATTTCATTGGCTATACTGAAAAGACAAAAGGGTATCGTTTCTATTGTCCTAACAGACACACAAAGTTTGTGGAAACGAGACATGCAGTTTTTCTAGAGAATGAGATGATCAGTGGGAGCATGGCTACTCGGGAGATAGATCTTGAGGAGAAGCGGGTCTTTGCACCATGCCCAATGATTCAATAACCTTTTTTCGAGTTACCTGTGTCAATTCCAACAGTGGAAGCCACTGTGACACCGGTACAAGCTCCTGGCCCTGTAGTGCCAGCAATGAATGAGAATGTGGAACCTATTCCTCAAGTTGAACCAATTGTGGCACAAGATGTTGAACCAGTTGTTGCTCAAGAAATAGTACCTCAACAGCCTGTGGTTCCTGAAGTACCAGTTGTTGAGCCAGCTGCTGAACCAGCTGGGGGAGGACTGAGAAGGTCTACAAGAGTGAGACGCTCAGCTATTCCTGATTGCTATGAAATTGGCAACTTAGAAGAGTTTCAAATGGGGGGTGATCCCGTCACATTTGAAGAGGCCATGAGAAGCGCTCAATCTGAAAAATGGCTGGAAGCCATGCAAGAAGAAATGAATTCAATGAGTGCCAACAAGGTTTGGGACTTAGAAGTAATTCCTAAAGGAGCCAAATCAGTAGGCTGCAAATGGGTCTACAAAACAAAATGTGACTCCAAAGGGAATATTGAAAGATATAAAGCGCGACTCGTGGCTAAAGGGTTCACACAAAGAGAAGGAATAGATTACAATGAGACGTTTTCTCCAGTCTCATGTAAAGATGCCTTTAGAATCATAATGGCATTAGTGGCACACTATGATTTAGAATTACATCAGATGGATGTAAAGACAGCGTTCTTAAACGGGGATCTGTTTGAAAACGTATACATGACTCAACCTAAAGGTTTTGTTGTGGAAGGCAAAGAAAACATGGGATGCCGATTAAGAAAATCCATTTATGGATTGAAACAAGCTTCTAGACAGTGGTACTTGAAGTTTGATGAGACAATTAAGAAATTTGGGTTTAAGGCAAATGTAGAGGACAATTGCATCTATGCAAAGTTTAAGAATGGAAAATATATTTTCCTAATCCTATATGTGGATGATATCCTGCTTGCTAGCAGTGATAAAAGAATGTTGCAAGAGACAAAAATGTTTTGTCCTCTAATTTTGATATGAAAGATCTTGGTGAGGCTTCATATGTTCTGGGCATTGAAATTCACCGAGATAGAAGAAACGGGGTTTTAGGACTATCGCAAAAGACATATTTGGAGAAGATCCTAAAGAAATATAATATGCATGCGAGTAAAGCCACACCTGCACCGATAGTGAAGGGCGATAAGTTTGGGGATTTTCAACGCCCCAGGAACCAGTATGAGATCGATCAAATGAAAATGGTTCCATATGCTTCAGCAGTTGGTAGCTTACAGTATGCACAAGTGTGCACTCGCCCTGATTTGGCTTATATCACCGGAGCACTCGGTAGATATCAAGATAACCCAGGCATAGAGCACTGGAAAATGGCAAAGAAAGCTTTGCGGTATGTGCAAGGCACAAAAGACCTCATGCTAATATACAGAAGATCTGATTCTCTAGAGATAAGGGGATATTCAGATGCAGACTTTGCGGGAGACAAGGATGATAGAAAATCCACGTCAGGTTATGTATTCACTCTCGCAAAGGGAGCTATTTCGTGGAGAAGCTCTAAACAAACTCTGGTTGCATCATCTACGATGTATGCAGAGTTTATAGCATGCTATGAGGCAACGTTGCAGGCCAAGTGGCTAAAGAAATTTATACCCGACTTGAAAGTGGTAGATTGTATTAATAGACCACTTAAAATGTACTGCGATAATGAGCCTGCAGTATTTTACGCTCACAACAACAAGTCGAGTAACGCTACCAAACCAATAGAAATAAAATTCTATGTTGTGAAAGATAAAATCCAGGATCAGACTATAAGTCTGGAGCATATAAGTACGAAGAATATGCTTGCGGATCCGCTCACTAAAGGTTTACCACCCAGTGTGTTTAGAGAACACATTACCGGTATGGGTTTAAGGGAAAGCCTCATGATCACTGGATAATGGCCCAAGGTACGATCCTTTGCAATAGAGAAGTTTATTGTGGCTGATTAATCTAATTGAAATATCAATTTTGATGACTCATGCTCAATGTGCTTTTTTGTTATGAAGTGGATGTCAAGCGAAGAGCTTAAGGTAAGAAAACATAAGGTGAGATCGAGGGGGAGATTGTTAGGTCGATCTCCACCACCACGGCCCAAAGGCCGTGATGGGCTCGGTCCACGCACCCTGATCGGGGGAGCCCAACCTAGCATTGGTTGGTGGGCCCCCGTTGTACAGTGCTATAAAGAAAGGGGTGGGGGCTAGGGCACGGCACACGAGGTTCACCGCGCCGCCAGCCACCACCCCACATCCCTACCGATCGAGGGGCACTGGAGCAACGGGAAGCTACACCAGCGCCGCCCGCGACCTCTGGGTGGATCCGGAGGACGAGGTGCCATCGCCCCGACCTCAACCGGAGAGCCACCGCGCCCCCAGCGCCGCCTCAACCCGCGGCCGCCCCTGCGACCGCCACCGCCGCCATGGCCGCTGTCAACCCCGACGCCTCCTCTACTGGTCTGTGCCCTTACCTTCTCCCTCTAGGTGTAGTTGTTCTAATTTATGCAAGTACAAGTGGTTAAATCTTTTAAATCAAAGTTATACCCGTGAGTTTAACCTATTGCTAGTAGATCCTAAATCTATCAATACTGTGGTCGAACTCCGGTCGCAAATTGGATCTTCTAGTGCACCTAACTTCACTTCATCGCGGCGTACATTGTCTCTGCAAGACACTATATTTTTCTTTTAATCCTCCGATCAACATTCAATCGGATGTTCCGGATGCACGTGTCTAGCTGCCCAAAGCCAGTTAAATGAACACCCAATACACCCAATACTCCGATCTATGTAAAACAGCCCCGACCGGACCTTATGTTTACCTGTCTTTGACTTACTTGTTTAGCGCATGCAACCTATTTATCTGTTCCTCACAACCTAGGGTCGATCGGATATTCCGATCGCCTTAACTTGGCTGCAACTCATCCAATTCAACCATTTTGAGTCCTTAGCCAAAATCAAGCATGTTTACAAGAAACTCTAGTATTTCAGTACTGTTTGGACGAGAATACCGGGAATTGAATTTCATCCTAGGGATCTAAAACCTCAAATCACATGCTTGACAGACCATTAGTCCTAATGACTATGTTGTCATTCAATCACCAAAATCACAATATTATAGCTAATGAGAGGCCATGATGGTTTCAGAAAGTGTTCTCTCTACTAGTGGGTCGACAATTTTTATATGCCAGGATAATTTTATTTGTCATAACACAAGTACGCCACTGGTAGGTAGCAGCAAGCATAGAGTGTTATGATATTATTATTACACGATGGCGGGGATGATAGATAGGATGGTCGTTCATGCGGGTATCATTAGGCCAGTCTCAGTGGGAGTTTCATCAGCATTAAATAGACTGCCATGTCAGCATTTTTGATGATGTGGCAGTGTATTAATGAAGAGAGATGTGAAATGAGTTTCATCCTCATGAAACTCTCTCTACACGGTACTCTAGACAGCTTGTGTCTTGCATGTTGTCTTGGGAACAACACGAGATGAAACTTTGCATTGAAGGAGGGTGTTTCATCATAGTTTCAAACTTCTCTTAGGCCAGTCTCAGTGGGAGTTTCATCAGCATTAAATAGACTGCCATGTCAGCATTTTTGATGATGTGGCAGTGTATTAATGAAGAGAGATGTGAAATGAGTTTCATCCTCATGAAACTCTCTCTACACGGTACTCTAGACAGCTTGTGTCTTGCATGTTGTCTTGGGAACAACACGAGATGAAACTTTGCATTGAGGGAGGGTGTTTCATCATAGTTTCAAACTGCTCTTAGATGATGTGTCACTCTAGATAAGTGTGTCGATGAAACCCCCACTGAGACTGGCCTTAGATGATGTGTCACTCTAGGTAAGTGTGTTGATGAAACCCCCACTGAGACTGGCCTTATTGTATCATTGCCCGGTAGGAGCGCTAGCAGCAGCAACAGTCTCGGAGGTGCATCCGCCTTGGCACCAGCACTGCAAATCGTAACATGAGCCGTAGTTATTGTTGCTGCTTTCCTCTTTGCATACGCGCTCGCAGGCGCTGTCGTTAATCCATCCCCAGCACGGCCCTTTATAATTGGCACTCAGGTGATTGTTGCAAGGCTCATAGTCCCCAACCGACGCTGACGCTGCATGGATCCGATGCAGGCCTGAACATTTATGCAACAGATCGATGTGGTGCATCTCAAACAACTTTTAGCTAGCTAGCTTAAAGATTAGTCAAAAGACATCGCATCAGCTTGGAACATGTAGTTCATGCATGTGCATGCGTGTACGTACCACCAGTGGCTATGGCGAAGAGTAGGAGGATGGCAGAGAGATTCTTTCCCGAATGCGCCATTGCTTGTTTTCTGGTGGAAGTTGTTGGTACGTTGAACAAGATTGAGCGAGCAGATTTGTTGGCAATCGAGTTTGGAGAGCCTCTCTCTTCTTAACAGGAAAAAATCACTACCCGACGGGGGGATCCATCGGACATGCCAAGAATGCTGGGAGAAAGCAACTTTAAAAATATGGTATTCTCTCGTACGTGACCTTTGATCCTCGTCAGGGTCCCCTAGTATTTTCCACCGCAGAGGTAGAAGCAGAAGCCCGACAACAAAGGTGATGAGCTCAGGAAAAGGATGGATGTTGAGCTCCTTGAGGTCACGGCCATAGGTGATGACGCCATGTCGCCATCCCGGCTGTTTATCCTCCTCCACGCCATCTCAGCGATAGCTACCACCGCCTCTTCCCTAGTAGTCTTGCCAGCTAGATTCCTTCATGCATAGCACTCCACGGTGCTAGCCACATCCTTCTTGCACTTTCCCAGCTGCACGCATCCACGCATAGATACATGAAGTTATGGTATACATGTAGCTGAACGGATCTCTAGCTGAGTACATATCATCCTCTCTTTTTATTTGCCCTTTTTCCCTTCATTCCTTATCTTCTTCCTCCGTCCCTCATACATCACGTCGGCCACGACGCTACTGCACCCCGAGCTCATGCCCCGTGCTGGCCACTTATCGGCTGGCCTCCTACGCCACGAACCCATCCCGACCCTTCACCTCAGTAACTAATGACATGCTTAGCAAGTCTGTCTTTTTTTTGTTTTTGGCCCATTTTGTAAAAGAATTGCACAAATGGACTCTTGGCGGAAAGATTTGCAAAAATGGACCCTAACTCGGCGCCATGATCATTGGCGCCGAGGTTACACGTCTCAGCGCCAAGTGCACTTGGGACAAACTGGCGCCGAGACGTGTAAGCTCGGCGCCAATGGTCATGGCGCCGAGCTTGGCGCCGTAGTCTCTGGCGCCGAGCTCGGCACCATGACCATTGGCGCCGAGCTTACACGTCTCGGCGCCAATTGTGTCCCAAGTGCACTTGGCGCCGAGACGTGTAACCTCGGCGCCATCACCTTTGGCGCCGAGCTAGGGTCCATTTTTGCAAATCTTTCCAAAAAAGGTCCATTTGTGCAATTCTTTTGCAAAAAAGGCTAGAAAACAAAAAAGACAGCTTAGCATAGGGGACACAGGAGATATGGGCCACGGTGGACCGAAACCGGAATACTAATGGGCCAGCTACTACACTGTTATCGTAGATGCTTTTGCATAGCAACCAAGGTTTATGAAAATCCATAAAAGTCGGCCCCTCGTCAGCACGCTACCAACAACTCTATCGTTAAGAATCGAGACTTGGTCCAGATTACTTATTTTTGCAATCATCTTATTATTTTATTAATTATGGAGAAGATGACTTGTCAGATGGCACGGTAAAAATTTGCATGTGGAGATTATTTACCATGCACAAGACAGACTCAGCACATCTCGAAAGTATAATTTGAGTTTAGCTGCTGTGATCAAACAGACTAATTTGAGTTTAGCTGCTGTGATCAAACAGACTAATTATAATTAATTAAGTTAATTAAACCGTGAGAGTTTGGGCCGTACCATGTGAGGCATAAGGAAGTTACCTTGATGTGAACTATATTGTTATATCCGTCACATTTGCCATTTCTTATTACTAATCCTTTCATCGCTCGCAGGACTATATTGATTTGTTCTTTATATTATTTTCAAGAATTAATACAGATAGCATAAAAGCAGAATTTAGTCAATGAATAGTTAGCAATGTAGCATCTGAAACTTAAAATCTAGCTTGGTTAGAAGCATAATTGTCGGTAAAATTTATGGGAAGGCAGCCAATTTGGTAATTTGACATTCAAGGATACATGTCTGGCTGCGTATATGACCCTTTTGAACATACATTTTACTGTTTCTGAGATCTGATTTTTCCACATTTGCATTGCAGCGCACATCACTATGCTGTTGTTTTACAGAGCAAAATTGACAAATGAGATATCTTAATTGCTGAAATCAACAATGGCAGCGTAATCCTGTTATAAGTTTTGAAAAGAAAAATGTGCCTTGTACTTTGGTCGGGTGAGCATTACTCTTGTACTGTCATTTTCACTTGTGCATGTTGAATCTTTGCTGTTATTACTTATTTGACTAGGAGAGGGGTTATATATATCTATATACTGTAAAGGACGACGAAATTTTCGTACCAGATATTACGGATTACTTTTACCCCTCTAACACCGTCGGATTTTATGATGACGATCGGACGCTCTAAATTAATCTAAAGAGTCCAAGTTGACTATATTATTCATACACCATTAGATTTTATGATGATCTAACGCTCTAGATTAATCTAAAGAGTCTATGTTGACTACATCATTGATTTAATAATTTTTTTAAAACACGTGTCATATTATTTTTTAAATGTGGCTTGTACTGTGGTTGGTTGAGCACTACTCGGTGTAATGTCATTTTTTACTTGTGCCTGTCGAATCACTCTCCTTACCCAGATGAGAATGAAGAGGTACAAGATTGACGAGGACCTCGGCATTGGCAGTGACGTCGGGTACTCAAAGAACAAGGAGATGGCGAAGAGAAACCCTGCTCGACCTGTGACTGCCTGACTGAGGCCTTTGCCATGCTCTGAACTCTGAAGCTTACTGTTGTTTGCTGGTGACCGCGAACTCTGAATTTGCCCTAGGTATCTATGGATTAAAAGAAAGTTATGTCTGTGTGAGAACCTTGGTCCTTGGGATGATAGGATCAATCCTAGTAATGTACAGATTGTAGGCAGTTCGTTTCATTTTGAAATTTTTTCTATTGGAAATGCAGATAGGTTAGTGAAGAAATGCAGCTAAAAATGGTGTCTCAACTCATGTCCAAATAGCTTGTCTGAAGAAATGACAATTGACAAGAGCCTCTGCAACTTTCAGACTTCCTACTATCTAAAAAATTGTCCACGATGACGAGTTTGGTAGCATTCCTGGTTTCACATGTCTGGTGATCCAAAACCATGTGCCATCCCTTCCTCTGTTTTGGCCCAAGAATTTGCTGTAGAAAGCATGATCTTCCAAGAGTCTCTGCCCATGGATTTCTGCTTTTTAGGTGGTGACCGGAGCAAATTTCAGAGTAAGCATGAAGTCAAATTCCATGGCACATGTACTCAAGCTCTTCCTTGCTGATGATTTGCTTCCCCTGTGAAGTTTCAAAGAGAAGATAAATTGTACAAAGCAATGAAGCATGACACATTTGCCACCTGAATTACTCCAAAAAAGAAAAAAGACATTAGCCACCTGAAATAGATAATGGCACAAATGTGACGTCCCTTCAGCTCAAGCTGCCGTCGCGAACAAAGTCTCCCATTTTACCTCCCGAATCACAACTTCTCCACTCTCTCTTGTCTTCTTCCTCCTCCCCGCGCACCGCAACACCCCCGGGGCGCGGCCGTCCCGTGCTCCAACTCCGGCGACGCGAAGAGCGCGATAGGGTGGGGAGCGCGGTTCCTGACGGCGGTGTCGTTCCTGGCCGCGGGGGTCCTCTTCACGCCCGACGCGCTGCGCCTCGGCGGCTCCAGCGACAGCAAATCTACAGCAGCGGCGGCGGTGAGGCTGGTCCACCTCCTCGCCTTCGCCACCGCGTGGGACGCCGGGCTCTGGGTCACCTTCATCGGCGGCATCGTCATGTTCAAGTAAGTGTGCTCGACACCGCCGCCGCTTCACTCGTCCTGTTGGTTCGCTTGAGGCGTTGGGTGGGGAAGGGCAAGGAATCTCGCCGCCGCCGCCGGAGCCTCCGCATCAGCCGCAGTCTGCCACCGCCGCCACGCCCCGACGAGGGGCCTATCTGCAAATATTTGGATCGCGATTATTAATCGCGATCCGAAGTAGGGGCTATATGTAAATATTCGGATATGTAAATATTCGGATCGCGATTATTAATCGCGATCCAAAGTAGGGGGGTTAATGTAAAATACCAGGGTCTGTTTTGCAAATATTCGGATCGCGATCCAGTTTAGGGGGGTATCTGCAAAACACTCCGCAGCGGCGGCGATGGCTTCCGCCGGCCGGAGATGCCCTCCTCCCCTCCACGGCCGCTTCGTGCTCTCTCTCCCTCTCCGTGCTTCGAGCCTCCTCGACTCCTCACCACCCGCAGCCCGCAGGGCACCGCACTCGCACTGTTCCCAAATCTCAAGGTGTATGTGAGACGGGGAAGCGATGGATTCCGTCTTCCCCAAATCTCCAGGCCTGAATGCAATCACTGGACCGGACGGACGCAAATCTTTTTACGTTGCTGCTGTTATAAGAGCAATTTCAAATCCGATTCCGTATGTAACAGCCAGCGCAAGGCACCCATTCTGGGAACAATTTGAGGAAAGCTCGTTTGTGGATGTACCACTATGTGGGATTATTATTCCATTATCAGATTATATTGTATAAACCTTGCAATTGTTTTGATGAATCTTTTGAATTCTGAAGGTACTTGCCTAGGCACCAGTTTGGGAGTCTGCAGGGAAAGATGTTCCGGCATACTTCATGTCGATATCAACAAGTTCTGCTATATATGTGGCAGCATTGGCTTACCTGCACCCCTGAAATAAAGCATCACCATCGAGCGCTACCATCTTGGGTTCCTACTTTCAGTCCTTGGCTGTAACCGTTGAGGTGAAATACGTTTTTTTTTCATGCCTATAATTGTTTAGGTGAAGTGCTTCATTCATGGTCTTCAATATGTACCAATCGTTTTGCATTTGTCAAATGCTAGTTCCGCAGAATTATAGTATGGTTATGTGATAATGTCAGGACTACTGAATGCATGTCTTACACCTTTTATATGCAACTTAGAGATTTACTATGTTGATGGTCGCGGAGTATGCGAGGCAAAAGGAAGTTACTTGGATGTAGATTTATATGATTATTTGGTTATATAGGTTACATTTGCAATTTCTGAGTACTACTTGCAGCACTCACAGGAATATCTTAATTTGGTCTTTATTTTATTTTCAAGAATCATACATATTGCATAAAGCAGAACTTGGCCCGTGAGTAGTCCGCTATCTAGCATCTGGAGGCAAAAATCTAGCTTGGTTAGAAGCATAACTGTGAATAAAATGTCTGGTTGTGTATATGAACCTTCTGGATATTGTTTTTAGAAATCTGGGGACATACCCCATTCCATATCTGCATTGCAAAGGTCAGGACATTAGGTTAGCGTTCAATGCACTGGTTACAGTTAAAGTTCAAGCTTCTGGTGGCATCACAGTCCATGCAGTAGAATAGGCGGTTACAATTCAGTTCAAAAACCTTTTGAACATCCGTCCGATTGTTTCTCAGTTCTGATTGTTCCGCATTTGCATTGTAGTTCTCATCACTTCACTGTTATTGTAGAGAGCAAACTTGAGATATCTTGATTGCTGAAAATGATGATGATTTATGACTGTAATTATGTTAATTGAGTAGGATAGGGCACTTTGTGAACTTAAAAGGCAAAGAATATACCTTCTGAACTTAAAAAAGAATGAATGTGAAATGTCATTTGGTTGGTCGAACATTACTCTTTCTACTGCGTTTTTCACCTGGTGCCAATTAAATTGATCTCACCACTCAGATGATGATGAAGAGGCACAAGATGCAGAAGGGCCTTGGCATTGGCACCGAGGTTGGGTACTCCAAAAATGCATAGACAGCAAAGAGGAGTGTTACCTATGGCATCATTCCTATACCTGCACCCCTGGAAGACAGCAGCGACCATCAAACCTTCTGGTCATCACACCTATGATGGTTGAGGTGAAATAAAATACTTCGTTCATGGACAGCTTTTTATGTACCTCTCGTTTTGCATTTTGCCGAATGCTAGTTATACAGAATTATAGTTTGAGTAAGTGATAATAGCAGGAGTAAAGAATGCCTGTATTAAATTTTTATATGCAATTTTGAGATTTACTATGCTGATGGTAGTTGAGGTATGTGAGGCAAAAATGAGGCACTTTGATGTAGATCTATATGGTTATATAGGTCACATTTGCAATTTCTTAATACTATTCCTTCATTTCCTTGCAATGCTTGCAGGAATATTTTATTTGTTCTTTATTTTATTTTCAAGAATTAATACAGATAGCTTAGCATAATTTAGTCCATGAATAGTTTGCAATCTAGCATCTCAAGGCAGAAATCTAGATTGGTTAGAAGCATAACTGTAGGTAAAATTTGTGGTAATTTGACAAAACAAGGACGTAGATGAACCTTTTGAACACACATCTTATTGTTTCTGAGATCTGATTGTTTCACATTTGCATTGTAGTGCACAAATAATTTTGCTGTTATTTTAGAGAGCAAACTTGACAAATGAGATATTTTGATCGCTGAAATCAACGATGACAGCATAATTCTGTTATTTGAGTAGGATAGGGGTTTGGTCGGATCATTACTCATTGTACTGTCATGTTCACTTGTGCTATTGAATTGCTTCGTCGCCCAGATGATGATGAAGAGGTACAAGATTGAGAAGGACCTCGGCATTGGTCAGGTACTCCAAGACCAAGGAGATGGCGAAGTAGAGCCCTGCTCTGGCAGCAATGAACTGGAAGTTCGGGATGATCCATGCGCTGTCTTCGCTGGCCAGCCTCATGTCCTTCGGCAGCCTGGCCATGCACTCCTTGGTACCTCTCCAGCAAGCTCAACCTGTGACTGTCGGACCAAGGGCTTTGCCATCCTCTGAAGCCTGCTGCTAGAGTGTTAGCTGGTGATGGTAACCCACGAACTCTCAACTTAGCCTAGGTTTTATGGAGAGAAAAATAATCTGTCTGTGTGAGAACCTTGGTTCTTGGCATGATATGAATAGCTTTAATAATTTACAGAATGCAGGCAGTCCGTTTCATTTTTAAACTTGTATACGGGAAATGCCTCTGGCGAATTCCTGAGATTTTACAAAGCCGGCAGATAGGTCAGTCAAGAAAGGCAGCTAAAAAATGTTCTAATCTGAACTTGAGTCTGAAGAAATGACAAGAGCCCCTGCACCATTCAGACTTCTACTGTCTGGAAAAAAAAAATCAGGGATGCGTTGGTATGCATTCGTGAACACTGCTTGCTTCTCTTGCTTGATGGTCCGAAACCATGTGCCATTCCTTCCATAGTTTTGGCCAACTGCCCACTGAATTTGTTTTAGAAAGTATGAAGTCAAAACATCTTCAAGCCCATCGATTTGGGCTTAGGTGGGTGCTGCGTGGAGCAAATTTTAGAGAAGTGCAGTCAAATTCAATGGCACATGTACTGCATTATCTAACAAAAATGGCACATGTACTGAAGTTCTTCCCTGCTCATGATCGTGTTCCCTGTGAAGTTTCAAAAGGAAGCTTTTTTTCGAGCTAAGAATAGATAATGGCTCAATAGGACATCTCAAACAAAGTCTGAAAAGATTTATATAAAACAAAAAAAAAACTAAGGAGAATCTACCGAGAAAAAAAATCATGTCTTTGTTTTTTTTTTTTCGAGAGAAAAACGGGCATATTCTTTTCTAGAGTGTTCCTGCGTCGTCAACGCCAGGCACAGTCTTCACTTCAGAGCTCAAGCTGCCGTCTCCCGTTCCATTGTGTTCCCCAGGCACAGTCTTCTTCCTCCTCGCTCGCTCTCCACGACCCCCAGCGCCGGCGCCGCGGCAGCTCCGGGCACGCTCCAAGGCTGCGATGGGTTGGGCGGCGCGGTTCCTGACGGCGGTGTCGTTCCTGGCCGCGGGGGTCCTCTTCGCGCCCGACGCGCTGCGCCTTGGCGGCTCCGGCGACGGCGCCACAGCCGCGGCAGCAGCGAGGCTGGTCCACCTCCTCGCCTTCGCCACCGCGTGGGGCGCCGGCCTCTGGGTCACCTTCGTCGGCGGCATCGTCATGTTCAAGTAAGCAAGCGCCACCGCCGCCGCTTCATTCCTCCCATTGGCTGAGGCTTTGGGTGGGGTCCCTTCGTTGCCAGCTCCGTTTGGGTGCAAAGCGTCTAGCCACCGCCAGCGTTGACCGGCGGCCGGAGCCTCCGCCTCAGTCCGCCGCCGCCAAGCCCCGACGAGGGGGCTACCTGCAAATATTCGGATCGCGATTATTAATCGCGATCCAAATGAGGGGGTTAAATGTAAAATATCAGGGTCTATTTTGCAAATACTCGGATCGCGATTATTAATCGCGATCCTTTTTAGGGGGTTATCCGCAAAACATCTCCGCGGCGGCGATGATGGCTTCCGCCGGCCGGAGACGTCCTCCTCCCGTCCCTGGCCGCATCTTGCAGTCTCTTCCTCTCCCGCATAGGCTTCACCGTGCTCCGAGCCCCGACCTCCTCACCGCCAGCTGCCCACAGCTCTCGAATTGTCCCCAAATTTGAAGATGCTTTGAGGCTGCCAGACTGGGGAAAGCCGGTTCTGTCTTACCTTGTCACCAAAGCCTCAATGTCTTCGACGGATCGGGCGGACGCAAAACTTGAAACTCCGCTTCTGCTAACAGAAATTCAATTTCAAATTTCATAAATGCAACTGTCAGTCAGTCCTCAATGTCTTCTCGGTGCAGGACTGCATGGAATTCATTCTGGGAAGAATTTTGTGGAAAGCTCACAGATCTTCACCGTGCTTTGCTTGTGAGTTGTGAGATGAGAAGCAGCGCGAATCTGTCCTTAGGATTAGTTCTAATTGCATAAATTTCAAGAACTCACAGGACCAACATCTTGATTCAGTAACTATTAGTGAAGATCTGAGAAGGGAGGGTCACACAATTATGAATTGGGATGGATACAGTACTTTAATGTCATATCAATAGAGCGATTGGGTTTTAGATTTCTGATGAAACATTGGATCATAAGTTCGTGAACATTGTGATGACTTTGTCACCATTTTCTCGTTAAGCATTCTGAAAGTTTGCCACTGCTGCAATTTCGCAAGCAAGTAGGTCTGTTCGCATGTTCCTTTATTGGCTGGCTGGTGGCTACATGTCTGGAGTAATATGCTTTTTGCACTGTTAAGATTCTAGAAAGCAATTATTTTGCTCAGTTTCAAGTATCCTTTCGATTTTATTTTACCTTGTTGTATTGAGAACTGAGAAGTCCACTTGAAAACTAAAGCATAGCATGTATTGTTCTTGCAAATATCACCATTTGTGGATACATCACTGTGTGGGCTGACTTCCATTCTCAGAATATTGTATAAACCTTGAATATGTTTTGATAAATCTTTTCTATTATGAAGGTACTTGCCGAGGCACCAGTTTGGGAGTCTGCAGGGAAAGATGTTCCCGGCGTACTTCATGTTGATATCAACGAGTTCCGCTATATCTGTGGCCGCATTCGCATACCTGCACCCCTGGAAGACGGCATCAACCATCGAGCGCTACCAGCTTGGATTTCTTCTTTCCGCCCTTGGCTGTAACCTGTCAAACCTTCTGGTCTTCACGCCTATGACCGTTGAGGTGAAATACTTTGTTCATGGCCTTCAGCTTTGTACCTCTCGTTTTACATTTGCCAAATGCTAGTTATACAGAATTATGTGGTAATATCAGGCCCAATAAATGCATATCTTAACTTTTTTATGCAACTTTGATATTTAGTATGCTCATTTGTAGTTGACTAGTTGAGGTATGTGAGGCAAAAGGAAGCTACTTGGATGTAGATTTATATAATTATTAGGTTATATAGGTCAAATTTGCAATTTCTGAGTACTATCCCTTGCAGGCTTGAAGTGCTCACAGGAATATATTTCTTTGCTCTTTATTTTATTTTATTTTCAGGAATCAATATAGATAGCATAAAACAGTATTTAGTCCATGAATAGTTAGCACTCTAGCTTAGCTAGAAGCATAGCAGTGAGGATATATGTATGGTTGTGTATATGAACCTTTTGAATAATTTTTTTAGAATTCCAGGGTTATACCCCAGTCCATACTTGCACTGCAAAAGTCAGGACCTTAAGTTAGCGTTCAACGCACCAGTTGTAGCTCACGTCAAGCACCTGGCGGCATCACAGGCTGTGCAGCACAATAGGCTGTTAAAATTCTGTTCAAGAACCTTTTGAACATTTATCTGATTGTTTCCCAGTTCTGATTGTTCCGCATTTGCATTGTTGTGCTCATCATCTCACTATTGTTTGAGACATCATCTCACTATTGTTTGAGAGAGCCAACGTGAGATATCTTGATTGCTGAAATCGATGACAACAACGTCATTCTGTTAATTGAGTAATATAGGCAAAGAATATGCTTTCTGAACTTAAGAATATGCTTTTGAACATTACTCTTTTTACTGTGATTTTCACCCTGTGCTGATCGAATTGATCTCTCCGCGCAGATGATGATGAAGAGGCACAAGATGGAGAAGGACCTCGGCATTGGCACCGAGGTTGGGTACTCCAAAAATGCAGAGACAGCGAGGAGGAGCCCCGCACTGGCAGCGATGAACCGCAAGTTCGGGATGATCCATGGCCTGTCGTCCCTGGCCAATATCTTGTCCTTCGGCAGCCTGGCCATGCACTCCTGGTACCTCTCCAGCAAGCTCGACCTGTGACTGTGACTGTCACACTGCAGGCTTTGGCATGCTCTGGAGCTGCTCCTGTTAGCTGGTGACCAGAGACTCTGAAGGCTGAACTTAACTTTAGGTTTTTATGCAGAAAGAGAAAAGTCATGTCAGTGTGAGAACCTTTGGTCCTTGGGATGTTGAATTTTACAGAATGCACGCAGTTCGTTTCATTTTGAAAAACTCTTGCTTTGGTTGTGCCGCCGAGAGTCGGCGGGGGATCGACATCTGAGCCCCACGGACACAGCGTGTGTGATGGCCCCACATGTAAGTCACTGAGGCGGCGCTTGATTTTTTTTTAGAATCCCAAGGCGGCGCTTGATGCACGCGGTCAGCCAACACACTATGGGCCAGATACAGTTGGGCTTTCGCGCCACGGCCCATTATACAACCAAACACAGGCAGCCAGATCACCGAAAGCCCGCGCAACTGAAACGGCCTTTCCACCGCCCGTCTCGCCGTCGGCGATGCCGCCCGCCGCCGGCGACCCCACGCCGTCCCCGCCCTTCGCCCCCGCCATCACCACGCCCGACGGGTGGCACCCGCGCACGGCGGAGCGGCGCCTGCTTCACCTCCTCCACCACTCCTCCGACGCGCGCGCCCGCCCGCTCGAGCTCCTCGCGTTCGCCGTCCGCCGCGCGCTCCCGGCCTCCCCGCCGTCGCCGCACCACCACTCGCTCGCGGCGCTGCTCCTTCTCTCCTCCCCGCCTCCGCCCGCGCTTCCGCTCCTCCGCCTCCTCCCTCCCGAACCCCCGCCACCGCTCCCGCTCCTCAACGCCGCCGTCAAGGCCCTCTCCGCCTCCTCCTCCTCGCCGGCGATCGACGCCTTCCGCCTCCTTTCCACGCTCCGCCGCATCCACGCGCCCGACCGCCTCAGCTTCCTTCCCCTCCTCGGCTGCTGCGCCTCCTCCCTGCCGCTCCTCTCCGCGCTCCACGCGCTCCTCCTCCGCCTCGGCTTCCTCTCCCACCACGCCATTTCCCTTGCGCTCCTCAAGCCCTACCCTTTGCCGCACGTCCGCGTCCTGTTCGACGAAATCCCCCAGAAGAACAGGTGCACCGTCGCCTACAACACCCTCATCACGGCGTGCCTGAAGGCCAGGGACATCCGCGCCGCGCGACAACTGTTCGACGGAATGCAGAGGTACAGGCGATCCAGGAGGAGCGTGGTTTCCTGGAACCTTATGATCGCCGGGTGCGCGCGGTGCGGACGAGATGACATGGCGGTGTGGTGTTTCGAGGGGATGGTCGGAGAGGGGGAGGTGGCGCCAGATGATGGGACCTTGGTGGCGGTGCTCCCGGCTTGTGGGAGGACGGGGAATATTGGGGCAGGGAGGTGGGCACATGAGTACGCGAGGAAGGCTGGATTGTTGGAAAGTACGGTGCATGTTGCAAATGCGGTGGTGGATATGTACTGCAAGTGCGGTGATGTTGCCAGCGCAAGGGAGGTGTTCGAGGGGATGCGGCAGCGGAGCGTTGTGAGCTGGAACACCATGATCGCTGGATTCTCACTGAATGGGCATGGAGTTGAGGGAATTGAGCTGTTCCAAGAGATGCAGCGGCAAGGAATGGAGCCAAATGCTGTGACGTTCTTGGGGGTGCTTGGGTGCTGTGCACATGCTGGGGCAGTGGAAGTTGGGCGGGAGATCTTTCAGAGCATGCAGCTGGAACATTTCATTGAGCCATCAATTGAGCACTATGGGTGTATGGTGGATTTACTAGGAAGGTCTGGCCTTCTAGACGAAGCACATGCATTGATTCAAGGTATGCCAATGAAGCCTAATGCTGCAATATGGGGAGCGCTTCTAAGCGCATGTCGTGCCCATGCTGGGCTTGTCATTGCTGAGGTTGCTCTGAAAGAGCTTATCAATCTCGAATCATGGAACTCAGGGAACTATGTGCTGTTAGCCAATCTTTATGCAGAAACAGGACGGTGGGAGGAGGCAGGGGAGGTGAGGAGGCTGATGAGGACAATGAGTGTGAATAAGTCTCCAGGGCATAGCTTAGTCGAAGAATCCGGGTTTCAGTTGACAAATGCATGCCAATAGTCAGCTCCGAGGAAATAAAGCTTCAGTTTGGAAGGCAGGCTGTTGAGTTTCAATTTGTAAGGCAAAGCTCCATGCATCAACGAATGCTATCAAGTGATGCAGACAATTATTTGCAGGTAAACATTCCAGATATCTCTTAATATGTTGACTCTGTTTGTTACACAAGTGATGTGCTAAATATGTGATTGCTTTTTGAATATTCTGTCGCAAGGCACTTTACATACCCAATGTTTTATATACCTGAATGGTTATTTTGAGTCCAAAATAGACACTAAATACCTCATTGACATGATAGTTGAGATAGAAGGATGCCGCATTCAGCTTTTGATGAGAATCAATTTAGTTAAATACTTAGGGAAAGACCGTTGCCCATTTTTTCTGAACGTCAAGTCTGATTCGATTTGTGAATGCTAGAAATTGTCTAGTGTTGACACCTAGGAGTTCTTTAAGAAAAAAAAATCTGAACTAGCAGGTAAAACAAATGTTGACATCTAGGAAAATTATGGTATTTTTACTGAACTGTTGAATTTGATATGAGGATGGCAGAAATTCTTTGCAACCTATGTTTGTTGATTCAACATATCATATTGGCCAATTCAGCTTAAATCTTTTGTGTTCTTTAACTTTTGTTTTTCAAGGTTTTTTATCAAATTGGTTGTGCATAATATCCATACAAGCCATACATTGGCAATGCCTGATTGTGTAAGGACTAAAGTATTTTTACACATGTCTCTCTCTTCTGCTTAACCGAAGCACAACATTCAATTCTCTCGTTTTCCCTTTACCAGTTGTCACATGTTAACTGGAGCTTGACATGCGCTCATAATTGTCTGGTCTGTTCATTTTTAGTTTCCTGCCATCTTGAACATGTAACTTGCTTTCCTTCTTCCATGTTTCTTTGTTTCAAAACATTGCGCAGTTTTTATATGCATCATATTTTTCTTATAACAAACTACTAATAAAGTTCACTTACGAACAATGAAGTTAGCTTTTACTCTTTATGTTTCGTCAAGTGTTTATCTGACTTGCAGATAGTTTATAATCATTAATCCTAGACAGTTGAGGTACAATTACCCTACCTCCTCAGCAGTTTCACCGACAGGAAAATTAGTTCATTTATCTCATCCCTGTTTGTTGGGAGGGACTAGTTGTATCCAAAACAAGGCACTTCAAAGAACTATTTAGGGAAATGCATAATTATTTTTAAAAAGCAGTTGTATGGAGGAAGTTCTAGAATTCTGAATTTACAGTTGTCTTGTCTGTGGCGACAGCATACTGTCACCCTACCAGGAATTCAGGATAAACCTGTGGGCACATCACAAAATGGGGTCCTGAAAGTAACTAGCCAGAGGATTTTTATCATCATGCTCTCTTACTAGCGGCACAAAATGGGGTCCTGAAGGAAAAACCTGACGCCGCACAATGGCACCCACAGTCACAGAACGGCAAACACTAGGAAACGGCCCTGTTTAGATCCTTCAAAATGCATAAAGTTTCTCTCTCGATTCCTGTACACCTTCTCACAATGCACGCTTCCCAATGCATAAACTTTCTTCATTCTTCACTCTCTTTCCTGAAACTAAACAGACCCGAATATTCACTCAGACACATGCTGGGCCCAGCGAAAACCTTGGCATTTTCCTTTTGTGGGCTCCCTAACATGGACAGCTCGAAACCATACAATTTGAAGCTCCCAACGAAAAGAAACCAAACAAATCTAAAAGATGCCGCCTAGATTCATGGGAAATTTCCTGGTGTTGGGCCTTGTGATCCTTGTCCTGTCCTCCCTTTTGCTCCCCGTACTCCTAGTAATTTGCTTTGCTTTGTCGCCCCCGTCCCTGATCTTAAAAACCGGAAAAAAGGGGTGGAAGGATGAGGCAACGTGAAAAAAAGGAGCAGTTTTGAGGTGCCTGTTTGTCTTTCCATGGAAGCTCCGGCACATTCATCTGTGCATGTTTTATGCTTCGTGTTGCTGAACGTGAAGCTGGTGTGATTGAGTTGTTGGTATCAATGCATCATGCTGATGACATGTGGATCCATGTCTTTTTAGAAACCAGACGTGGAAATCTCTTAAAAGCATGTGCCCTTCAGGTCGAGATGTTCCACTTAGGGCAGTCCCAATGCAGACTCTATCGTAGAGTCTAAATTCATTAATTATGCTGCCATGTAAGCAAAATGCTGATGTGGCAGAACATTTATTGAAGAGAGAGGGGAAGAAATGAAGAAACCAAGTCTAACTAAGAAACCAAGTCTTCACGCAAATCAAGACCATCTGTGAGAGAGACAAGTGGGTCATGGGATTGGATAGACTTCAAGATACAAAATCTGCATTGCGGCTTATGGTTTCTTATAATAGAGTCTTGAACATATGGACCTTATGGGTAGAGTCTGGGTTGGGACTGCCCTTAAATACATTGATCTTCCTGGTTAAAGTAAAGCGGCACAAGAATCCGTGAGGAAATGATACTTCTGAAAATAAAGTCGATGGCTCATTTCTGAGGGAAATACACTGGTGCTGCAGATATAGTGGTATGGCTTGGCAGTTGGCGATGCAAAATTCATGTCAAGTTTCAGATTGTTCTTGCAATGTTCTATTTTTAAACTAAGGGCATGATAGGTTCTGTCATTCATTTCAAGCAGAGGGAAATTTTGGGTTGTTTGGTCGAATTTTCCAGTAATGTTCTGCCTTAAGCAAGAAACAATAGAATAACCAAGAAACTGTTATCCAAAAAATAGGCTTGTATAAGTAAATGCTTGGGACTTGGGAGGTTAGTAGTATCAGCTGACAGATATAAAAGTATCCTTGCTCTGTTCCTTTCCTACATTATTAATTTTACTTTGAACAAACAAAGATTTCAAAGCATCTTGAGTACTTCGCACAGGCTAACCTGTAATCAGGGTGGCCCACTGCATAATTCCCTCCCAGTTGGTGCCAAGTTTGTTCAATTATAGTGCATAATAAGGTACACTCTTTTTCTTTGGGTGCAAGAAGATACTCTCTGTTTGCATCAGGATCACAGGCACATGCAATCCACCTTTGGATTCTCTCAAACCCTGCTCCCATTTTGATGCAGGTCCCCACAAGCCGCTGCTGCAAGGAGAAGCCAACAGCCAGGGAGGAGTGCACCGCCATTTCTTTCTTTCCGTGTGCTGCAGTGCAGCGTGCATCCACAATTTGTTTTATCCACTGCCCATCAGCCTGCCTCTGCTAGTGCCCGTTCTTTACTCCTCCGGTCCTCCCAGGCAGCAGTTGAGCGGAGCTCGATGGCCCGCTCGTGTCGCGCCGCCTGGGGATCGGCGCGGCGGTTGCGCGGTGGCCGGCCGGCCGGCCGCCGCCGCCGGAGCCGGAGAGGGACAGGCGTTGACCTCGGCACCCACCGTCTCCTCGAATGCCGGCGGTCCAGGTCGTGGGGCGCAAAGGATCGGCTCCCGGGGATATGGCCTTCGGAGTTTGGACACGAACCACGCACAGAGGATCGGAGGCTGTAGATTTGGTCGCCCATTAACTGCAGAAATATTGGTGCCCTATCTACTCTGCATGATTTTTTTTTTCTTTTTTGAGAAGGAACATGTATTGATCATCAGCTGGATTAAAATACCAGCAAATCATGTACTGTAACATTATAACATACGGAGTATAGTAGTAGTGCTTCCAATATGTGTATATAAATTTGTGATGATCCAAAAGGAGTGTGTCGATGATGAGGAATGTGGCGCTGCAATAATTAAATGTGTAGCAGTAGTGCTCGCTGCCATGCATGTTGTATTGTATCCTAATGTTTCTTTAGCGCCACGGCGATCGTGTTGGATACTCTCGCCCGGTGCACGGGGCTGTCGCAATTGGTGAATTGGAGGCCAGGTCGGGTCAGCTAAACTTTTATCTCTCCCTGCAAATTAAAGTTTATTATCCATTCTAGTAGTGTGAACCATAAAGGTCGGATCTTTTTCATTTCTTTTTTTGCCATGGCAATGATAGGAATCCATTCATCTACCTAAACCGTATGTATCTTTCCCCATTCTCCTTTTGCACCGTGGCAAGGCTATGATAGAAGAGCGCATCTATCGACCTACTTACGCTTTGGATTGGATAATTGCCTAATCGGATCCTTTTTGCAGGTCTCTGCGAAGCAGGATACTATCTAGCTACTGTACAGGGTTGGTGGTGCAGCGTGACAGTGTGACGAGCGAAGGAGATGATTGGGAGGAAAAGCCGGTGGCCGAGCTACTACTGATGAGTGCCGGGGACCAAAGTAACCAGTCGTTCGAGCTAGGTACTGTACGTGGAGATGCCCTGTTAACTTTGTCATTACCAGTCAAAGAATCCCATGGTCCACACGGTTACTGGAAGCCAATGTAGAGTTCCAGCACCATCTTGCTCAAATTTGTTGGCACACTTGACATGCTCTTGTGGGCTGTGGCTGCCCTAATCACATTTTCGTTACTTCCACATTGGCCTGCATTTCTTTTGTTAACACGTACTGGCACTAGTCATCCACGCAGATTCCCGGTCGTGTCGAGCGGCAGTGCCGGCCACTGTAGAAGCACCCACCGGCCATGCATGGCCAGTGTGCGCAAGCAACTGTGCAACATTCTTCAAGTCACCCCACCCTCCTGGCCTCCTGCATCGAGATCCCAGCTGCGCGGCCGCATATGCTCCCAGCAAAACGGCATGGCCACCACCGCGCGCCCCGTCTCGTCGTCTCTTCCCAGCCAGCCCCCCAGCTCCTGCCGCCGTGCCGCGTCAGCCACCACGCCCCATCCCCCGGCGGACGGCCACACGACGGCGTAGCGTTGCGTGGGGAAGGAACGGACGGACGGTGCCAGAAGATGGTGGGGGCCCACGGCCTCATGACTGTGGCGAGACAGGTGTTGTCACATCCGTCCGTCCGTCAAGCTGCGTGGCCTCTCGTGATCCTTTTTACTGCTGGTACTTTTCTCGTGCAGGGGGTAGTAGTAAAACTGGCTGTGACTGTTCGAGATGAAATGAAGGTGCCGTGCGCACAGGAGGATGCCACAGTACTACTGTTACGTTCGAGGCTTTCAAGTTTCAGCAAATCTCTGGCTGCAAATCAGCGAAATAATGCTGCTTCATGTCACCTCTAACCGTATATTGTGAAGAGTACAAGACCTTTTCTTTCTTTTTTTTTAACTGATGAAAAGCTAAGACTGTCAAGTGTGAAGCCGTTGCTTGTTGTCCTCGACCTCGACTCGTCTTGACTTTTCACGGGGTGCGACTTTTCTAATTTTTCTGCAGCAGCAGCACACACACGCACGCGTCAAAGAGCATGCAGGTGTGAACTCTGAATAACAAGCTTGCACGACAAGCCTACAAGACGCAAGCATCCAAGGCTGCGGCCTGCGGGGAGCATGCAAAGGTGGTGAGGTGGACGCAGGCACGCAGGTAACTCCAGCTACGGACGGAGTCCATAGATTTTCACCGCCTCCTCTTTTTTTAAAAGATTTTTCACCCCTCCTTTTGGACATTGCTCCTGGCGTCATTAGCCTGTGACGATCCCGCTGTTAAACGGTAATTAATTACTAGTACCAGTGTGCTCGTCCGCTGCTTGCGAGGCTTGTAGCTCAAGGAGCGAGCGGCAGAGTCCCGATGCTGCAGCTGCCGGCCGGCCCGGCCGGACGGCCTGTCGCGCCAGGGCGGTGAAAAGGCCGTTTATTCGGTTACCTTGGGCGGGTAAAAGTAGACGCACCGGCACAGCGCAAAAGTAAAACCGCAGGCTAGTTTACCGCGGCCGGCGGGCGGCAGCAGCCATGCCGTGCTGCAATGCTGCCATCTCTCGAGATTGTAATTACTGGCCCCGAGGTAAAAACGACATGTCATCCGTCACGTGACGCGTACTTGAGCCTGTCGCCTCCCTCCTCCAGTTCATGCATGGCGTAATACAATAGTCAGCTATTGAGGAAAAAAAGAAGGGAAAAATAATGGCCATGACTTTACCCCGGTGTCAAGCAAAAGCGAAAGCAAGGGGACGAAGATTTGGGAGGGAGAAGAAGGCGTGCGCTGCTTTTCACATCGATCCTTGTAATCGTGAAACTTGCATTCTTGACATTGTGTCAAATGCGGTTCTTGATCTCCTTTCGGTTTGAGTTCTCTAACGGTTACACCAGATTTTTCACTTGTTTACCTTTCCGGTTGTTGCAAAAATAGCCTCTTTAATTTGTTGCTGAGACTTTAAAAAAAAATTGCTGCTGAGAAAAAGAGAGGTTTGGATGTGCCAAACTGAAAGGGCGAACTCGGCTGAAAGCTTGAAAGGGACAGTTTGTTGTGAGCAAATGAAACATGCGTGCTCAATCTGGCACAGCTGAATCCGGTTCCTCCTCCAGTTCCAACAACCGTTTTCAGCTACTCGAACTGAAACAGAAGCTGCTGTACGGTTACCCAACTGGACTGTGAACCCGGCCCCCAAACAAGGAAACTGGTGAATCCTGCAAGACGAATTGGGAAGAACTGAACCTGAAGATGGACAGAGGAGCTTTGCAGTGAACAGAGGAACAAATGCTACATCCTTCATCAGCACCAACATTTTCCACTGAAGATGGCAGATGCAGTAAAGCTTCGATTGCCAGGAGAACGAAGGCACGTCTCACAAGAGGAACAAGCAGAGAAATGCAAGTACCAACATTTTCCCACCGGTTTACTTTCACTGGATGAACAAGCTGCTGGTTTACATCACCCCCAAAATCCTTACACGAAATTATATAGATTTTGCAGCGCAAAAGATCCTGCTAGTTACTACTACTTCCTATGCAATTTCCTTGCAGTTTTTTCACACTAGATTAACCACCAACTACTAATCACTTCCACATTGCCAGCGCGACAAGCAGAGCTCCAAGAGCATCTTCCGCTGCAATGCCGCCGTGGCCAAGGTCGCGAGTCACGACCTGGAGGAGACGGCGGCGGCGGCGTTGAGGCCGCGGGCGAGGCCGTGCACGGCGCCGCCGTAGCCGCTGCGGTTGCCGAGCCCGATGCAGCCGAATAGGAGGAACCCCTGCCTGTACGGCAGGTACGTCCGCCGCCGCATCTCCTCCGCCTCCGCCCGCCGCGCCTCGTACAGCCGCTCGTGCGCCGACCTCCGCCGCCCGCCGCCGCGGTGCCCTGCAGCGGCGCCCGAGCTCCTCTGCGCCGCCGTCGCCGGGGACGGAGATGGCGAGGGTGATGGGCTCCTCTTCGGCGCCGCGGCTGGGGACGGCGAGGTGGGAGGAGCAGGAGACGCAGGAAGGTGGGCCTTGCCGCCGTCGGACTTGCTCCGGTGGAGGAGGTCCTTGAGGAACCCGCCCCAGCGGCGGGACCCGCCACCACGGGAGGAGGACGAGGATGAGGCCGACGAGGCGGAGGACGCCGTCGACGAGGACGACGACGAGCGCGACGCCGCGGGCGTCACCGCCGCCGGCTCGTCAGCGGTGGACTCGGCCTCCGGCGCCGGCGTCTGGGGAGCGGGGGGCGCCGGGGACCTCCGCCAGTGCGTGCGGAACGGCGACATGGACCGCGCCTTCCGCCGGACTGACCTGCCCCGGACGCGCCCCCTCTCGTCGGGAACGGCTTCGAAACCGCCGCCGCCATCCTCCGCGTCCGCGGCGGCGGCGGGGCCGCGCGGCGAGGAGTCGCCGGCGAAGGGTTGCTGGGGCTGGAGCAGCGCGGCGGCGAGGCGGACGGGGCGGATCTGGCCGTTGCAGAAGAGCTCGTCGGCCGACGACATGGCCGCGGCGGATGGCGACGGGAAGCGGGACGAGAAGTCGAAGTCGAAGTCGAGGACGCCGCCGGCGCCGAACTCCCTGCCACCACCGCCGCTGCGGGTGGGACTCGCCGGGGCGCTGTAGAAGCAGGCGGCGTGGAGGTAGTCACGGTCCCGGGTCGGGCTGGACGGCGCGCTAACGAATGGCGTCGAGCATGCGCTGTCGCCGACGCCGCCGCCGGCGAAGAATAGCGGGTCGCCGGTGCCCGCCGCGTCGGCGTCTGCTGCTGCAGCCATTGCGTGGGCGCGGTGGCGGTGGATGAGGAGGTGGTGGGTTGGTGTGCCTTGCCTTGGTGTTGGTGCCGAGGTGGTGAACGGGACGGGAAGGAAAATGGTGGTGGGGAGGTGGGGGAAGCGTGGGAGCGTGCGCGGCTGGGGAGTTTTTAACTGGCGAAAATGACTTGCGAATCGGCCCCTGTGGATTTAGGAAATAGCTGGATTGGTCGGTGTACGGGTGTGAGGAGGGGAGCGATTGGTGATTACTGGAAGCCGGAGGGGTCCTCGTGGGAGGATATTCACGGAATATAGCCAGATCTGACCCTACCGAAGTGCGTAATCGCAGGGTCAGGCAGGCAACTCCTGGCTCAGCTGCCAGATCACGCTTGATGACGTCGAAGGACTCGAAGGAACCGTCGCCGCTTCCTCGTCAGAGGGCCTTTTTTTAATAGCAACTTGAAGCCCAATTTTCAGTAAACAAGAAATTCAGGACGAACGAAGAAGAATGGCCGTGTATATACATTGTACAATGCGGATTTTCTAATTTGGATGCGTTCGTGTCTCCTCCTAAGACATACTACTACTAGCTATTTAGCTAAGATTCCTAAGAATTGTCCATTCTTTTCTTTAAAAATACTAGGGCCTTGATTCTGATAGTTAGGGTTTTTAAGCTACAGAAAATGATTTCAGCACACTAGCGTTGGTTGAAAACCTGGTATGTAACACTAGGCGCGTTCCATAGTAGCGCGCTCACCGATTCTCTCAATGGCTTAGCACTCTTCGTCCTTCATGCAGCGAGATTTTTTTCGAATTTTGCTGACATTATATTGTATCTTTCCTCAAGCGATCAGGTGAATTATTTCGTGGGATAGTCGAACCAATATGTAAAAGTAGGAGGTCTAGATATTTACACATGTCCGCAACCCCTCCTAGTGACACTAAGATATACACATCTCTGTACATAAAAAGTCAAGTTTACTAGGAGGTCCAGATATTTACACATGTAAAAATAAGTATTTCACCAAATAATATTATTGGAGGAAAACTATATCCTACAACACTTCATAACACTTCATATGCTTACAATGCTAATTACTTGGATGTTGATTGCGGTAGTTGCGATCGCCCTATTGGGTACATTATGAATTAAATGGTCATTTAATTTATATAATCATGATTAACTAGAGTTCGTTTAAACCGTGCTCGCCGTGCTTGCTCCTCAAGCCGAACCACCGAAGTAGGAGGCGGCGGCCGGCCGGCCGGCTACGACGTCTAGGATGGCGCAGGCCCACGTGCGCGTGCGTGCGGAGCCATGGGCCGTGGGGCGCGCGGGAGCTGGCGTCGCTGCTCTCCGTGACTGCACAGTACTCTCCTCCTCCGTAGGAGCGTAGGGGCAAGCGAGGCCGGGCCGGACCTTTGTTGCTGCGCACGCGCCCGTCCGGGCGACCGGACACGTACGCGTGACGCGGCGCACAGTAGTGTGTGCAACCGCCGCCGTGGACGTGAACGCGCGCGCGGCCTCTGCTTTTCTTTCACACGGCTGCCGGCCGGAGAAGAAGGAACCGAGCGAAGCGCGCCGAGGGGTTGCCAGGAGCTGGACGCGGCCGCTTCTGCATCTGCAGCTGCAATCTGGAACGAGATTTGCGTTGCCGCATGATCCGGTCCGGCCTTGGTTCCCGTTCTCCGTCCTGTTTCCCCGTGCATACCGCCTGCTGTTACTCCGTGGTCGGCACGTCCTTTCCCGCACGCACGCTGACGTCCCCGCGCCCCGCCCCGCACCGCACTGTCTGTGGCTGCCTACTCTGCTCCTATCGGGGTTGGTAGGCCCAATCTACTACGGACCCGTGTCCCGTTCCCGTTTCCACGCCGCCATCATCACCCCTGACCCTGAGCCGCCTAACCGTAGGCCTCGCGCACGCCGTCCGGGACAACGGAACCCCCCGTGACTGAACCTACCGCTGCTGCTGCGGGCACGCCTGTACGGCTGTACCGCAGCTAAACCATTCTTTCCTTTTGGTTTTAGACTCTGCAGCTCTTCTTTTTTCTTTTCTTTTGCTGAGGGGTCTTTTTTTGAAGGAAATTTTCTTGAGTGGCTCTGGCACTCTGCAGCTGAACGAATGAACCAGTTGAGCAAAGGAAAAATCATTCAAAGGCCGGCCGGCCGTTGGCAGGGCAACAGACAACACAAAACAAGACGGACGAGCCATCTGGCCCATCATCAGGGAGACGCCCGATTGTTTGTTATGGGCCACCACCGCCAACAAAACCAAACAAACTGGACCACCGGCCCACGACCCTGCCAGCCCAACTAACTAACCTCCCCGTTTCTCTGTCTCTCTCTAAAAGGAAAAAACCCCCTAACGTTCTCTGTTTCCCGCCGCTCGCAACTCTCCCTGCCGGATCGGATCGGCGGAGCGTCTCCCAGCGTTCTCGACGCCTCGATCGACCGGGTCGGAGATGTTGCAGTTTCAATTTTCAATTCAGGCCGTGGAAAGCGAAGTGGAGCATCCCGGCCCAGCGACCCAGCCAGCCCAACTAGCTACCCGGTTCCACCGCTCCACGCACCGCCAGCACGAGCACGCCACCGCCGCCGCCCGCCCGCCCGCCATTTTTCCCTCCCCACTTCGGCTCCGGCTTCCTTCCCCATGCCCGGCGGCGGCGCTAGGGTTCCGCGTCCGCGGCGGCGGCGGAATCCCGGAAACGCCCGGGCCGCTGCTCGCCCAGCGATGGACCGCGCGCGGGAGGACCGCCGCCTGCTCGACCTCGCCGCCGACCGTGGATTCGACCGCGACGCCGCCGCCAGCTGCCTCGCCCACCTCCTCGAGGTCCACAGGTACGCACCCACACCGCCGCCGCTTCCTCCCTTCTCCCCGCCGGTCGGGTCCTGCTCCTCTTCCGATTTGGGCTGTTTGTTACTTTGACCGGCCATCAGTCGTCTCCCAGGGGTGGAGCCTGTACATGCATGTTCCTTCTTCAGATAGCGAAATCTGCGATCTTTCTTAGATTCAGACGTCTCTCTGCCTGATTTCTCTGCCCAGGCTGTTCAATCTCCATGTGCTCGGTTGTCTGATTTGAGTTAGAGATTGAGAGGATGAAGATGAACCTTTCAGCTGGGATTTTTTCGAATTAATGTGGGTGGAAAATTCGTATTGGTACAGATGTATGTACCGCATTAGTCTGGGTGTTGGTAGTTATGCCTCATAGGGTTTATTTGCCTTCCACCAACAGGATCAACTCATAGTTTTGTATTTATTCTTCAGAGCAATTCATGCTTACAGTATGCATGCAAAGTAAACTATTTCTCAACGTCATCGTGAATAGCCAAAGAGAAAAAAGGTGTACCATCACCCTTAAACATTATAATCTGCAAGTCATACTGTACTTAGGGGCAATCAGAAAGGTGGATGCACATTTACATAATTACATTGTCGAATCTGCAAACCTGTTCTCATGGTTTGTTTTTGTAATGGTTTTTTCTTCAGGGGAGGATGGCATGGGTTCGGTTACAGTCGAGAGCTGTGGCGATGATTTTCTTGCCTCACTGGCTCTGAATGATATGATGATGAAGAGTGTGCCTAATGGAGGAGTTGCTATGGAGAGTTGTCGTACAGTCAGAGAGGCATATTCGTTGGGTCGCCGTGCTCATGCTGATTCGGAGGCCTTTGATTTTCCCTCAAATGATTCATATTTTGACATGGGGGTTGGAATTGATAACCTTCACAACAATTCTTCCAGTATGGAAAGGCAGGTGCAACCCGGAAACTCTAGAACTCAGAGCCATAGCTTGGTAAAGTCTACTGTAAGCCACTTATCCTGATCCTCCTCAACTAGTCATTGCCATTCTCATTTTAGTTTGGCATAAGATGATATCAAGCATACTATTATGGTGTTCATTCTGCTCTTTCAAACAAGTTTACTTTCCTTTTGCGTTTCTGCTGCCGATTTCATCTAATATTCATCTTTATATATTTGAAGGTGAACAGGGGAGCCAACAGATACGAGTCAATAACTCCTACTTCAAATGGACAGAGGTATCCAGCTGCATTTCATCAAAGAGAGAAACTCTGAATCGTGAACAGTTTTGCTTTTTTAATGATGTCAATTTTTCTAATGCTGTTGTCTTTGACAACAACAGCTTCAGATCTCTGCTGTATGAAGCTTGCATGCCTGCAACGGATAATCAAGACTGTATCACAGTTATGCCAACTGGTGGTGGGAATAGCCTTTGTCAGGTCAGCTAATTTAATGTCCCTGTTTAGCATTGTTCTTTCCCTTGCTTGGTGTCAAGACCTGGAACACTTGATCAAAATTATGTTCTTGCAGCTTCCTACAACATTGCACCCAGGCATCACTGTTGTTGTATGCCCATTGCTATCGCTTATCCAGGATCAGATTGTGGCATTAACCAACAAGTTTGCGACACCGGCAGCATTCTTAAGTTCACAGCAAACTCCTGCTCAGGCATCTGCAGTACTCCAAGAGCTCATGTAAACATTTTGTGGTGTCTGTAACCGTTGCAATTAGATCTATAATGTACACCTTTTAGAATTTTTTTCAGAGTACTTAACCACCAGGTATTGTGATCTGATTATCCCATTGCAGATCTGGGAAGCCATCCTTCAAACTTCTGTATGTTACTCCAGAAAGAGTTGCTGCAGACTATGCATTTGTGGAGATCCTGAGAGGCTTAGATCAGAGGGTACTAGTCTGAAACTTCATTGTTTATTTTGCAGTTTCATCAGAGGATAAACTTTTTGTTTAGGTTTAGCTGACAAAAGGGTTAATATCTCTAAATAGGGACTGCTAGCAAGATTTGTGGTGGATGAAGCACATTGTGTAAGGTAATACATTGTGACGACTGTTTTAGAAGGAAGTGGCTATACCCCGACAGTAGTTCTGATTTTCATTTCTCAACCAGTCAATGGGGACATGACTTCTGTCCAGATTACCTTGTTCTAGGATGCATCAAGCATAATTTCCCTAGGGTACCAATCATGGCTTTAACTGCAGCATCAACTGAATTTGTCTGTAAGGTAATAAAGCTCTCCCTCACACAACAGCTTGGGCACAATTGCACAAATTGCTGAATGTTAAGTGGATGGAATCTGCAGGACGTCCTTCCCGCTTTAAGGATACCAAACGCTGTCATTCTCGAGAGGAGCTTTGATAGACCGAATCACAACTACAGGGTGATCATCAAGACGCAAACAGCCCAGAGGCAGCTGGGTGATCTCTTGAAAAAGCACTTCATGAACAAATCTGGCATTGTGTACTGTCTCTCGAATAATGAATGTGCAGACACTGCCAAGTTCTTGAGGGAGAAGTACATTATCAAATGTGCACGTTACCATGCTGGCTTGACAGATTTTCAGAGAGCAAGTGTCCAAAAAAAATGGCACAGTGGGGAGGTTAAGGTGATCTGTACTACCATGGCCTTTGGCATGGGGATCAACAAGCCTGATGTGGTACATGTTTTCAGACTTTGTTACCTCTGTCTATATTCCGTCGATCTCATCATGTTTTGTCATGCTAATATCTTCACCTTGCAGCGCTTTGTCATCCACAACACAATGCCAAAATCAATAGAAAGCTACTATCAGGAGTCTGCGAGGGCAGGGAGAGATGACCTCCAAGCACACTGTATTGTACTGTACCAGAAGAAAGATTTCAACCGTATTGTGTGCACACTGAGGAACATGGACAACTTCAATGATGTAAGCTTCAGAGATGCGATGGAGCAAGCTAAGAAGATGCAATCATATTGTGAGATGAAGGTAAATATACAGCTCGCTGCGACTATGCTGTCGAAAGTGCTGCATAAAGCTGAACAATGCATGTATGAGTGATGGACTGAACAATATACGAGTGATGATTTCCTCATTCCTGCAGGCTGAATGCCGGAGGCAGGTCCTCCTGGAGCACTTTGGTGAACAATACGACAGGCAAAGGTGCAGAGATGGCCCAAGCCCCTGTGACAACTGCCTGAAGACATAGTTTTACGAAAACTAGGCATGAACATAACATCTGATGCTTGGTGATATTTGAAATTTTGAAATTTATTGTACATGACATGTAATCTGAGCCTGTGACGTCAGGCCAACCCGTCTGTGTATATACAGCATCCAGAGCCGAACACAAGTGCCGCAGCTGTGTGCAAACTGCAAAGTGTACTGGGGTGCTTTGCTTGAGGTTTTGGCCTCATTTCGGTGGTTGTTGAGGGTGCTTGCTTTACTAGGTTATACTCTTTTGTCTCATTAAGCACACCAACAAGTGTTTCATGAAAGGTTAAGGTGCTTGATATTTTATCAAGGGCTCTTTGAACATGTGTTTGAACTCTGTCTGTCTGTCTGGTGAACGAGTTCTTCGGCGGCGACATATGCGTGCAAGTTTCATGATGGCTGTTTTAACTATTGGGCCTCGACCTTGTACCATTGGGCCTTTTGTGCACAGAATCCTGGCCTTTTGTGCACCTTCTTCTTCTGTCCGTATCTCAGCCTATCTATATTGGGCCAACCCAATCAATCAGCCCACGTAACCATTCCCCGCGCCACGCAGCCGCACCCCGCAGGAGGGACGAACAGACGGCGGCAAACCGGCGGCGCCCGCGCGTTTCGACTCCCTCTCCGGCCTCCGCGACATACTGCGAGCGCTAGGGTTTCTGGGGGCCGAGCGGAGGGCTGCTCTCTGGGGATGGACAGCCTGCTGGACCTCGCCGTCGACCACGGCTTCGACCGCTACATCGCCGTGGCCTGCCTCGCCCGCCTCGCCGAGATATTCGGTATGTCTTCTCCGTGGCTCGGTCTCGTGGATTGGGTTTCGTGCTGCCTGGGGGGCTGGGGGCAGCAGCGCCGATCCGATTCTGGGTCGAGACGAGGAGTGCAAATTCTGAGTCGTTCGTTGGTGCTTTTGGTGGATTCGGTCGCTGCTTTATTTTGGTCCTTGTCACGAATGCCAGTAACTGACAGTGAATTTCAGAGGAAAGGAACTGAAGAACAGGGGGTTTTAGCTGCCAGACCGGACAGGTATTGGAGAGTACCGGGCAGCTATTTAATTCCACTACGTATAATGAACTAGAGTGAGCCGCGCCCCTTACACATTAGATCCGGCATAATACGAAATTAAGTACTGTGCTTTGTGTGAAAACGGAGTTTAAACGGAGAACTAAACAGTATTAGGAGCTAAAGCCGATGGTGATTTAAGACCTCAGTTAGATAGCATCGGGCAGCTTCAGGATGATGGCCTCCTTTATAACTGAAGGTGGCAATGCTTTGACAGTGTCGCTTCTTGTTGCCGTCAAAGTCTGAACTCTGAATGTTCTGAAGATGAACTGGTTACTGATGAACCTTATTGTCCTGTTGCTTGGATAGCTGGATGTCAAGTCAATGCTGTTTGGTGGATACAGCATCTTGATCGGCATGGATGCTTGATTTAACTGTCGGTGTGTTTGGAAAAGGTAGCACTGGTATTCCTAAAAAAAATATAGTACTGGTAACCTGTGCGGACTGCTGTTTAATTTGTAATGTTATTATGCTGTTTTTGCTTCTGTAAGTTCACAATTTCACTTGTTTGCAAAGGTTATTTTGTCCTCCCATCCCATCTGTTTAGAATATCAGTGTCTACTTTTGGTGTGTCTCAGCATTGTAGTCATATGTTTAAAGTTAAAACATAGCACCATCCAGTCTCAAAGTCCCGTTTCGAGCAGTTCGGCTTTTCCAGCCAATGTAATTGCTTCTGGAGTTCTGTTTGTCATGAGTACTAGTACAATTTACTGGGATTGCCTATATTCTCTGGTAAAAGACCAGATTGCTTCCAGTCATTGCTCTACCACTGAATGATACTTTTCCTGTGACAGGAGAGGATGGGCAGCATTTTCTTACTGCAGAAAACTGCGGTGAAGATTTCGTGTCTTCACTGGCTGATGCAATAGATGGTACTGAGAGCTCGGACAACATAGAGGTGTTAGAGTGTGAAGCTCGTGGCAGCTCGAATGGAATGGTGATAAACAGTCTGAGTGATGATAAAGGAGGAGTTACTGCTAGGAACCGTTGTCCTTTGTTCAGTAAGCTAGAACCATTCATTTCAAAGAAAGTAAAAGCAGATTTGTCCACTTCAAAGACAAGGAAGGCAAATTCAACCAGTGAATCTATTTGCGATAACTTCTCGCCAGATGATTCAGATATTGAAATGTTGGATGAAATGTACAACGATAGCATCAATTCTGTTAGTGTGCAAAGGAAGACACGGGCCAGAGAACTGCAGAGCAGGAGCTCCACAGACTCTGAGTATGCAAACATACTGTCAGATGCAGAAGAGCAGAAGCTTCTACAGCTCACCTTATGGTTTTGACCATTGCAGACTGAATGCCGGATGCCCTTTGCTGATTTGGACCTAGCCCTGTGATAACTAATAAGCCGCCTGAAGACTGGCTATTGAGAGCGTAATTATGATCACTGCACGCTGACTGAATTACATAGTTCTGGGAAGAAAGGGTCCTGAGAATAAACTCCATGATTTCTTTTACCCTTTTAATTTCTTGTGCGTCGCATGGGACCTATATGAGCTTGTGATGTCTCTGTAATTTAAGATTTTTCTCCTTAGCGTTCAAACTCCATGATGTTTCCTGTATCTGCAATATATAATGCTGTACTTATTCGTAAGGTGCTTTTAAATTTTGGCTTCATACCCCACTGTTGCATATAAGCACATAATTTTTTGTTTGTTTTTTTTATCATAAATGCCTTCAATTTCAATGCCCTATATGGCTTCTTGTTCTTCAGCGTAGAATGTGTAATGTGGACGTCATATCCATTTATCACTGATTATTTCTTTTATTAGTATGTGCTGAAATCAAATATTTAAACCTTTTCATAATCTAGCTAGCAAACACGTGAAAAACTTGTCAATTTACCTAATCAGATGCCTGATTCAGATGAAAAGTTGCACCTAAATATGACACCTTAAAGAGTTGAAGTGATTTGTGAAATCTTTTTCTCTCATTGAAACAGAGATTTTAAGGATTTCCACGGATCTTCAAAGTTGGTTATAAAATTATAAGCATGAAACGTAGCAAAACGACATTTTCTTCCCAGGCCAAACGTTGTACAGAAAGTACGGTACTAGTAAATTCTATTAATTGAGATTGTGAACCCTGCACGACATTTCCACGACATGTGATATCTCGAGACACACCCGCGCGCGCGTCGTGCTTAACCTTCCCCTGCAATGCCAAAGCTGTCGCTTTGTGGACGAGATCGGGCACATACATCTTCTTTGGGTACAAACGGGTTAAACAATGCAGCTAGGGCACATCAGACCTTCACCTGGAGCAATCTTTCTCAGAGATGCCGTGGCATCCTTTTGGTCATCTCTGACCTGCCCTGCTCATCAGCCGTTGAACATCTGAACTATTATTCTCAATTTTGTACTGAAATTAAGTCGTCTGATATATCTGCCAGGCTAACTGGTGAAAATTAGCAAGTTCATGCTATCAGCCATCTGCCTCAGATGGAAAGGCTCCTCAATTATTTTGGTAAATATGACTTATGAAGTATCGAGCTAACGTCAAAGGTCAAACAAATATTGAGATTGGTTTCTAGATAGCTCTTGTGAAAACTCACAAGAGGAGTCTCTTTTATGTTGGATCTAAATCTGCCATTGTAAATGATACAACAAGTGTACATGATGAGCTCCAACTGATCAAATTCATGACCGACATAATTACAGGACCTAGGGCAAATGGAGACCCTGAGATGTACAAAAGCAACAAGAATTTTGCTTCGCAACCCGCCAGTCAATCTGAACGAGCAAAAATGAGCTGACCGTCAGAGCCACCACCAGGAACAATCAATTGAGCACCACCAAGGCTCTTGCAGGGAATTAAAGTAGTGGAAACATCACTATTCACTGATACAAACTGGACTGACAATACAAACAAACCGGTTACAATAATAAACAAATCCCGTGTAGAACAGAACGAACCTAACCAAAATCTTGTATGTCAGGGCATAGATTTGCTTTTGCAGCGTCATCCAATGATTCTACTCACTCAGCGAAAGTAGGCTCATGCTCCAGGTTGCCTGAATACTCCGTGCTCACACACACAAAGTTGTAGAAGCCAAATACTCTGTGCTACGACCTATTGCCTATTGGTGCGCGCGCTCCATTCCAATTCTGAGGTAAGCTGGCCGCTGAGGCATAGGCAATGCTACATCCTGACAGCTGAGCATCAAAACAACATCTTGCATGGTAGGTCTGCTTGCAGGGTTCTCCTCGATGCAAACCATTGCTATCTGGATGCATCTTAGTATTTCTGTCCTCTCAGATTCATTGCCCAAGGGTGAATCAATAAGCTTGATCAATCTTCCTGCTCTCCATAAATTCCAGGCCTGAAGGAAGAGAAAAAAGGGAAACATAGATTGTCACCTAAAAAGTCCATACTGGATGTCTATTATCCTAAAAGATGGAGATACTTTTGAAAGGTATACTCACCCTCCTATTCAGAAATCCATGATCATCTCCAGATTCTCCACTCGCAAGTGAAAAGCATCTGCGTCCACTTACTATCTCGAGAAGCAATGCTCCGAAGCCATACACATCTGATTTGATTGAGAAAAGACGTCTTTCCCGACATTCTGGAGCAGTGAAACCACTAAAACATGAAAATAAAATGTATGTGTTCAAGTAATTACATAGAAGAAAGAGCCTGCTATGGTGTCATAATCATGATATCAATCTGATAGGATCTTATCTTACATTGAGCCCACTATGCGGTCGGCAAACTCTTCCTCTACACCTGGACTAAATGTTCTCGCCAAGCCAAAATCAGAAATCTTGGGATGCATGTTCGAGTCCAACAGAATGTTGCTTGGCTTTAAATCTCCATGTATAACATGTAGTCCACAATGCTTATGAAGGTAAAGCAATCCCTCAGCTACCCCTTTAATTATCCGAGAGCGTGCTGGCCAGTCCAGATACAACCTTCCTGTTCTAGCACCTGCAGGAATATTAAAACTTGTAAGCTCACTAAATAAGCACATAATTATTTTCTAAAACTGAGGTTAAGAAATGGGGAGCACATGCCAAAGATAAAAGTATCGAGGCTTCCATTCGACATATACTCATAGACCAAGATCCTCTCACTTCCCTCCATGTAGTCTCCAAGAAGCTTAACTACATTTGTATGCTGAAGCTTCGTAAGAAAGTAAATCTCATTTCGAAACTCTAAATCTTGGACATCCAGTTGATTAGGTGAAGAAGGTAAATCAAAACATCTTTTGACAGCAACCACAAGTCCATCATGCAGTTGACCCTGAATGCAAACACAATATTGAAATGACGATCAATATTTTTGCACAAACTAATTTGGGCGCCTAACAAAGAGTTTGATCATACCAGTAACATGACAATGGAGTTTTAAATCTTCCATAATATTACAGTTCTATTTGATAGCTATGACTTCTCTATCTTCTTGTTAATTAGCAGGGCATAAAATGGAACAGAAGATTACATAAGGCACATGAAAAGCAGAGGGAAAGGAGCATCAAAGTCTAGAAAGCCAAACTTTGCAAGCAAGCATATCCATATATAAATTAAATATGTCATTTTATCACTTTTCAAAGTCAGTATTGTTAGATTTTTTATATACTATTGTAAAACATGCAGATGAAAGGAATTTTTCTTAAAAGTACTAAAGCTATCTATATGTATTCATATTACATATTCTGGACAACCTTCTGTTAATACATGGTGTCAGTACCTTGTAAACACAGCCAAAGCTACCTTGTCCAATTTGATTCTCATCGGAGAAATTGTTAGTAGCATCAATCAACTGTGTTAAACTGAGCTTGAGTGCCTCTGTTATGAAATGAAAAGGATATCAAGATCAATCTTTTTTTAGACTTGGCACTCCTAAACCACTATTTTATTATAAAAATACTGCTGTGATTGCTGACAACCATATTACTCTATTTAATAGGACATACCAGTGCAATTCAATTGGAGAGAGAACCTTTTAACTTCACCATATACATCAGTCCTGTCATTGCAATACGGAAAAAAATGATCTTTTGTTCTAGCAAAAAAATTGGTTGTTCTATATTGATTTGCATGGTCCATTCGCCAGATCATCTCTTTGAAGTAGAAAACCAATTAACAAAATTCGAAACTGAATTCAAGAAATTTTGTTGTGATCCAGTCTTCCATCATTTTTATAGAAATGTGAAGAAAACAGGAAGGTTATTCTTTGCCTTGGGAACAAAGTGGTTATTGGACAGTCAAAATTGTGACAGGTGTACCCGCAAAAAAAAATTGTGACAGGTGTACCTGAAGCGACCGGTAATAGGGTCCTTTTTAGTGGCATTATTACGTGGAGTGATAGTGTGGGCCAATTCACTTTGCACATTTTTATTGTTTACATTTACATACCTTTGTGGTGCCTCTACTTACTGCCGTATTTGAATTAATGCATTTTCTGTTGATATAATGTATGTTATATGTAAGATATAATTGTGTATGTAAGATTGTAGAATGCGTATAATGTGGTCGATGGATTGCAGTGAGCCCCTTGGACGGTATATATGAGAGTACATGGCTTGGAGGGCAAGTAGCCTCTGCTAGAGATAAAGAAGGTTATCCCGGGATTACAATCAATCCTAAACTAACCATATCTACAGTTGCCATATACGCTAGCATCCCCCCGCAGTCGTAGCGTTCGTAGCGTTAGCAACACGAATGGACAGACTGGAGCAATGGAGAGATATCCCCCTGCAGTCGAAACGCTGGTGCAAGCGCTTCGACTGGAGTAGCTCAATGCAATCCATCGACCACATTATACGGATCCTACAATCTTGGGTCACGATCTGACCTAGGCTTCCGCTGCCGCAACCCCCACGCCGCCCCCGGGGAGATCGATCCCGATCTCCGCCGGGGGCCGTGCCCTCGTAGGATGCGCGGCGGATCCCTCTGGTCCGCCACGCCGTCGTCGTCAAGCACAGCAGAAGGTCTCACCTCCCATCGTCGCCTGGATCTCGTCGGGGCGGTTCCACCGTCCCCGTCGCCCTCCATCTTCGTCCTCCTCCCGCGCATTAGTCCTGTCCGCCCCTGTCCTCCCGTGCCACCGTTGCCCTGGGCGCGCGCACGCGGCTGTGGAGGACACCCGTGGGGCGCCGGGCCACCGCGCCAGAAGAGACGTTGGGGCCAGACCGGGGCGTTGCGCCGGCTGCTGACATCGTCGCCCGGCTGCCACGCTCGCCGAGATCCATCGCCGGGACGGGCCCCTCCACGCGCCGCTTCACTGCCTTCACTGGCGGGCTGCTGCGCCATGGGCCCCCCGACCCTCCGCCTCCTCCCACGCCGGCCCTCCGCTCCGCGCCCGTCGCGGGGCTGCAGGCGCCGCTCGGGACCGCACGCCACCCCCTGGGTGGGCATGCGACTCTCTCCCCCTCTCTTTCCCGTGCTCGTGGTTGACCACGATGGGAGGAGATAAGGTGGGGAGTTGATCTGCTACGTGCACTCGAGGTTGTACCCGCAACCATCTGCTGCTATTTTTTTTTCCAATCTAAGATCGGTTTGCGTCGCCCTGCCGTTCGTCGCCACATCATCGACGACACTCCCGAGGACGAGGTTGTGGCTGCGCCTTCCCAGGCTGCAGCAACGACGCTCGTGATCGAGCCTCTACCGCCGGTGTCGCCGTCTTCGGCGGCGGCGGTGCCTGCGCCACCTCGCCGCCCCTCGGCACCCCCGGACGACCACTCGACGCCCCCGGCTGACCACTTGGTGCCTTCGACCGGCCCCTCGGCGCTCCCCGCGCTGCCGCTCGACGACTCAGCACCTCCTCCAGGCGCCTCCGATCGGCCACTCGGCGCCCCAGCGCCGCCGGTCGGCGACTCAGCACCGTCTCCAGGCGCCTCCGATTAGCCACTCGGCGCTCCCTAGCGCCGCCGGTCGGCGACTCAGCGCCTCTACTCCGAGTGCTTCACGCCGCAAACTCGCGGACACCGCCGCCGATGTGCCAAAGGGACTGTAAGTCGCGCTCTTCAGCTGCGCCGTCACCATCGCCATCCTGCCGCACTGTCCTGCTAACCTGCCGCCAGAAGCTGCTGCCTACCCGCGGCAACTCGGCTCTCCGGTCAACCACTCGGCGTTTCCGGTCGACCACTCGGCGCCACCCGGGCGGCCACGCTGGGGTCAGGATCACCCGACCCCTCCTCCACGGCTTCGACCATGACCACCTCGACTTCGCCTACTTCGGCATTAAGGGGCTATCATCTGCATGAGCTACTCCAGTCGAAGCGCTTGCACCAGCGTTTCGACTGCGGGGGGATATCTCTCCATTGCTCCAGTCTGTCCATTCGTGTTGCTAACGCTACGAACGCTACGACTGCGGGAGGATGTTAGCGTATAGAGATATATGGCAACTGTAGATATGGTTAGTTAGGATTGATTGTAATCCCGGGATAACCTTCCTTATCTCTAGGAGAGGCTACTTGCCCTCCAAGCCATGTACTCTCATATATACCGCCCAAGGGGCTCAATGCAATCCATCGACCACATTATATGCATCCTACAATCTTACAGTGTATCTAACCTGGTGTCACAGGATGAGCAACCTGTAAACAGTCTCGGTGCCTCTCTTAATACCTGAAATAACAAAATATGTATCTGGGTACTAATAAACTGGAAAGATGTTTCTCAAAGTAAATAGATTTCGACATAGATAAGCCAAGTTCTTCTAGACTGCTACAGAATGCTTCATTTGAACACTGCAAATATGAGAAAGAATTAATTACCATGTAAACTAATGTGGACATATTTATGCAAATTTGTACCCTCCCACATGCACTTTGCTTTGCATATTCTCTCTTGTATGCATGAAAGGAGATGACGAGGAATGATAAAGATTATCAAATTTTTTCCTTTAGGGATGAAGATGAAGGACGGAGCTTTTTTCTCGAACCCGCAAGAGAGCTGCGTATCAATATATTAAGAAGAAAAGACGAAGGATAGAGCTCAGATAATCAGATACATGGTATTCAAGTTTTGGTTATTTCTCAAGCATATTTTGGGAGAAGAATGGCCAAAAGAAGCTTTTATTGTCTCCATGCTTGCAGATGGCCAGTTTACAGTGCTTTGTTTTTTTATTAACCCATGGAAATTGAAGATACTTCATGCAGCGAACCCACTGAGAACCAGGTCGCGGGTTGGACGCCGCCTCCCTGCAGTTTACTGTAGGGGAAAGGCCTGCCTCAGTTTATCCCTTCCCCAGGACCCCACTCATGTGGGAGCCGCCAGGCGCTGGGTCTGCCCCTTTTTTATATGGAAATTTAAGATACTTCATCCTTGTTGTGGAGACGAGACCTTTGTGTGTCAAACTAATAATTCTATTTCAGTCACTAATCATGGTTGATCCAATTATCAAGATTTACTTTATAGACTACCAATTAACATACCTGTGAATGTGGAGGCCGTATGATTTCTAGAATTTGGTCCAGGCGATCTGTGGTGTCGATGTGGCTGATGAGTGGGAAAACTTGGAGACAAGAATTCAATCTATCCTGCAGAACTCGGAACTGATCTGCCTGCTTCCCTCCCATGAAAAGGTGGTATACATAGTTGTTGTTCTGGCAGGCCGTGACAAGCATGTATGCTTCCCGTAGGATCTGCTCAAGCTCATTCAGTCCATTCCTGATCTCTGGTTGTCGCATCATCTCTGAAGCCTGCAACTTTTTGAGCAGGTCACCAATTATTTGCACATGCTGAACAAGCTGCTGGCAGGTCTTCTTGTTATGGCGAACAGTCCTAGCTGCCTGCACAATCATGACCACAAGCTTGACTGCATCAACCCCTGCAAGCTTCGCGATGTCCATTTTCTCTCTGCTTGACTACTTGCTTCCAGGACTAGTAGTCAGACGAGATTGCTTTGTTACAGATCCATGACCCTAATAGAACAAGAGTAATCTTTGTGAAGCAAGCAATCTTCAGCATACTAAGCGGATGAAACAAGTTCATAGGCAGCAAGATAGATTGTAACACCCATCGTCTAAGGGCAGACGACTAGTCCTGTCAAAGACATAGACAGAGAAACAATGGTGACACACAAACTAGTCAAGGACAGGGGAGTGCGCTCAGACACGCGTAGGTGTGTAGCAGTTATTCACAAGGGCTCCTATAATGGCATATTTAGTCAAGACTTCAAAGGCTATGATGGCGACCTTTTTGGAACTAGTATAAACCATGGATAGATTAGTGGTGGGAGTGGGAGTGATGCTGCACTCAAAAGTGATGGTCCAGCTACCTGATTTTCTTACATCCAAGGTGGCAATGCAATGCACATGTATGATAGATTATGGCAGGAGTGGGAGTGATACCGCATCATATGAGAAACTAGAAAGTGATTCTTACCAGCAACGAGAGAAATTCCGCATGAATAATGGATGGAGCTCTAGCTGATTCAGCATGAGCAGGAAGCCTTTCTAACCCATGGTCATTGCCTGTTGCTTGGTGACATTTCCACGAACACCTTGCCCTCGCCTGCACATACGCAGATGGACAACAATGCCTAATTCGTCTGGAACCGAAGCCCAGCACAAGATCAGACAGTAGGATGAGACTTTGTCTTGCACCTGTCAGGTTGTCCTAGATTGTCCAGCTCCCGAACAAAAACATCGCCCTCTTGTCGGTTTCCGACGAGGACCGCGGGAGAGGGTGGGAGAGGTCAACGCCCGACTGCTGGTTGATCCGGCTGGGCGAGGGCCAGGGCATTGCGACAAGCAAGTCTCTCACTATCCTCTGCCGGTGCCGACGCCGACGGTTTCGCTTCGCGCGCGAACAAGAGAACAGGCGCTTCGGAGCATTTCCACAGACAACTTGTGCTCACGGTCACGGATTTGAGGAGAACAGAGCACACCAGAAGGCCGGGCACCTCCGCTCCGCCGCGGCCTTTCCGTGGTTTGCGGAACGGCGGATCGCGTCGCGGGCACGTCTCGAGTCGCTCCAGTGCGGCGAGACGAGACCCATGGAAGTGCTTGCACGGTGGACGCTCACCGGCGTCGGCGGCGGGCGGCAAAGAGACGGCAGATTGATGAATTCGGAGCAAGGGGCTCACGGTGCATTGGCAAACGCCACCGGCGAGAGAGCCCTCACTCACGGTTCAATTTTTGAATGATGCACAATTTATAGAAAATAAAAAAAATTCCTTCGCTGGTCCCCGTGTGCCAAAGCTAGTCAAGAGACGGCCTATGTCGGTCTGAGGACCGTGTATGGACCAAGTAGTTTGTAATAGCCTAAGACCATCCCCAGTAGAAGTTTCATTAGCATTAAAATAGATTGTCATGTCAGAAATTTTGATGATGTGGTAATTTATTAATCAAGAGAGATGTGCAATGAGTTTTATGGTGATGAAACTCTCCTTACACAGTTACCTAGACCGTTCGTGTCATGCATGCAACCTAGTAAACAACAACATATGAAACTATGCATTGAGAGGATGTTTAATCAGAGTTTCAAACATGTTTTAGATGATGTGTCACTCTAAATAATTGTGTCTATGGAACTGCCATTGAGACTAGACTAAGTTGTCTGCACGCTGGAAGACCTGTCGACTTCTGGTTGGCCGAGTGGCCCAATAACCGAGGGTGTTTAATCAGTTCACCCAAGAATATTTAAGAGCAAGCGCATTAATACAGCCCACTATCGACGAATAAAAGCTACAGCGTCGCTTCTTATTAATGTGGCCTTGGCAGCACGCAACAGCACATGCAGCTCGTAAGCTCTGAGAGCAGCAGCAAAACAACAAATCAGAGCGCAGCACGGACGTGTACGTTCGCTTCAAGCGGCCGTCTTGCCAGGCGCTCACCTCGCATTCTCTCTCCATTTCTCTCCTCGCCAATGGTGATTCAGCCCGCTTATACCCAACCATAATATTTGCTCTAAAAAATACATTAGCCTGTAAGATTCCTATTGGTTGTCAGGGCATGTACAACCCACAGACGGCGGGTCATCTCTAGGATCTCGAATTTATCATACAGACACATATAAAGACAGATCATACAACCCACAGACAGAGAGTTCATCTTTAAACTGTTTAATGCTTTGCATGTGGCTAAGATGAACTACAAATGTATTTTTGTATATCATTGTGTGGCAGAGCTCCGTCTCCTTCCAAAACGGCTCCGACTTTAGCTTCTTTTTTTCTCTCTTTCAATTTTTCTTTTTCCAATTTTCTTTATTTTTTTTCTTTCCCTTATCCAACCGTTCCTTTCTTCCTAATCCTGCTCGACATTTGCCTGCCACGCGTGAGCAGAGCACTCCAGCGGCCAGCAGCGCGCAAGCGGCGCAGCGCACTCCTGCCTCCAGCACGCGAGCGGCGAGCGGCGCTCTACTCCGACCAGCCTTCCCGTGCTCTCCTTCCGCCTACTCGCTGGGACCCTCCTGCTGGGAGCGGCGGCACCAGGCAGCGGGGGCTCCCCATCGGAAGCGCACGGTCTCCAGGAGCTAGCTTCCCCAAGCGGGCGCGCGGGATCCGGCACTGTTGTTCGGCTCCTGCGGCGGATCCAGAGAGGGGCCTCGCGACGGCCGGCCTTGAGGCGGTGCGGAGGAGCCGGAGCCGGAGCCGGAGCAGGGGCTCCATCCTCACGCTCGTCGGGTCGAAGTTGTCCGGAGCAGAGGATCCAGCCGCGGCGTCGCCTGGTACTGCTGCTGTCGGTGCTTCTCCTCGTCGGCAAGCATGGAGATGCGGCGGCGGACGGCGGACCTCCTCCGACAGCGCTGTGCGGCAGCGGCGGCTTATACCCGAGGCGGAGCTCCAGGGCGCGGCGTCGTCTTCCCGTCCGCGGCGGAGCTGCAGGGTGCACGGGCGGATTCGTGCCATCACTTGTTCCCGTGTCCAACTCGCACCGGATCCGAGCGGGTGTCGACTGCGGGAGACGAACCCGTACAACGCGAGCGCGAGCGTCCGCTCGGCCTGGGAGAACGGGACGGCGGCGTCGCCTCACGAGGCGACGGCCAGCCCGTCTCTAGGCTCCGTCGGGGGGATTTTGCAAAACTGTCGGCTCACAGACGGCTCGCAGACGCGGGCTGTACATGCCCTCAGGTGCTATCGGCTCTCTTACGGCCGACAGGTCTATCGGCTATAATAAACCACTTACTGGTAGCGGATTACATCCATGTCACTGCCACATGCCACTTACTGGTAGCGGATTACATACATGTCACTGCCACATATTGCCACATAGGACTATCGACCTTTGGGCAGCCAATTAGTGCCCAATCGGCCGTCACGTGGCCGACAGGTGCTAGATTTGCATTTTTTTTTATTTTGATATATATTTTACATTTTCTATTAAATAATATTATTTAAAAAATTTGCAGATTGATCCGTGCCCATCACCTGGCCAGCCGAGAAGGCCTATTATGAATTTAAAAGTGAACACTTTTTTTTATTGAGAATATAAAAGTGGACACTTAGTCAGCCATATACAGCACAGCATCGAGTCGACGCGGCCCATGAGCTCAGGTTGAATTGTTCTCTCTCGTTTTCTTTTGCAATACAAGTGGAGCAAATGCATACACACCATAGTAACATTATAGTACTCCATACCACCATGTCATGGTATAGAGTAAAGAGATGGATAATTTGGTAAATAATATTTAATTTAATTTAATTTAATTGAAACATTATTTTTTCTCCGATTTACCGATCTCTTGTGTTCATGCCGCTTCTTTCCCATTCGTTGAAGCCTTCTCCCATTTCATATTTTCCCGCTGCCGCCACCGCCTGTTCCAAGCCCTTATGATTTTTCGCTTAATACCCTTATACCATTATACTACTCGACCTATATGACCTTATACTTCAGGTGAAGTTCCAGTGATATACAATTAATTTGGACTGTGTTGTATCTTTTTATACTAGTCCTTTTCGAACTCCAATATAAAGTTTTATAGAGCATCGTAAATGACCTACAGATTCACGAGCGAGTGCAAACATTTTTGTCACGTGCTTACAAATAAAACCAGGTAAAGTCCCTATTATGTGATTCATTTCAAAAATTAAGATGCACTTAACATTAATTTGCAAGAGATTTAGCTCTTCTAAACGAAGATACATTTTGCGTGGGCTTTCCACGGGGTTCTTCTGAAAAGCCCGGTTCGAAGCATGGAGTAAAGCTTTTCGAACTTTAGAAGAGTCTATTGTATGTCGGATCAAGACGCTGCTGCTGGTAACACATCATCAGGATCTGGCCAAACCGACAACGACTTGCTTTGCTTGGTTGGTGCTACCAAGCCAGCCAGCAGGCAGCAGCTGCTAGGACCGACAAAAGAAAGGTTATGGGTATCGGTAGATCCTGTGCTTTTAATTCCAAATGTAACAAATTAATTTCTGTCCCTGACGGATGATCATACGAGAATAATCCCGTACGTTTGCTTTTCGGTGGAAAACACTAGGGAATCCCGTGCGTAACACCGAGCTAGTAGAGTTCATGAGTTGTATGCTTTCTCCCTTCATTTTCTTGGCAATTCCGATGGATCGGATCTTCCCCGTTGTTGGGTAGTGATGTTTTTTTTGTTAAGAGATTGTACATATACTCGCTCGTGGTCATGTGATTGCCAGGCTTCTCCGGACTCAAACTTCCACCAGAAAACAAGCAATGGCGCCTTCACGAAAGAATCTCTCTGCCGTCCTCCTACTCGTCGTCTTGGCAGCTGGCGGTACGCGCGTGCATGAACTACATGCATGCCCCCCCCCCCCCCCCCCCCCCCCCCCAAAAAAAAAAGAAAAAAGGGAAAAAAAACTGAATGCATGCAGGTTGCAAGTCACATGTCGTTTGTTTAATCTTTTAGCAAAAAGTCGTTCGATGCACCTTCGATGACATCCTTTGTTACTCGTCACTACTAATAACACTGTCATAAAGAGTGCTCTTTCAGTTGATTTTGTTCTAATTAAGTTACTTTATCTTAAATTGGATCCCATGCAGAGTTGGCATCTGTTGGGGCTTCTATTTGCGGCGAGCACTTGAGCGGCAGTTACAAAGGGGTGTGCTGGCCATATTTTAGCGAAAATGCCTGCAGTAATGCATGCATGAATGAAAGCAACGACAACTTCGATGGCTACTGCGACACTTTTAAATGCTGGTGCTCTGACAACTGTTAAGATTGTTGCTACTGCTAGCGCTCCAATCCAGCCATGATACAATGATCCCCTGTCTGGCGGTATATCTTTATTAAAAGGACAACCATCCCATTCTTCTTGGCACTCATGTAAGCACATGTAAGAATATATATAATGCTTTATGTTAGGTGGTATCTACGGGTAGCTTACTTGTGTCGTTACAAATATAATTGCTGTGGACATGCCGATCGAAATAAACTTGTACTATCTTCGAACCTAGTTCTTCTCATATCTTTTTGATTTACTTTCCTATGCCTTTCAACTGTTCAGAGCGAGTTTTAAGAGCCATCACCCCCTTCTAAGCCTATCACAGATTCTGTCTATAAGTCAACCCTGGTTACATTGCCTTAGTCTGGAAAATACCCTTCTCCGGTTTTCAAAATGAAGATCCCCACCATCATTTGCAAGACTTTGAGGAAATCTGTTCATGCTTAGCAATCCCAAGCATGACAAAGGAAAACATGAGGTGGAATTCGTTCCCTTTCTCTCTCAAAGAGAGGGCCGAACAATGGTACATCAGCAACATGGTGAGTGCCAATAATAATTAGGGAAAGCTTGGAGATATTTTTTTTTCACTCATTCTCTCCTTTATCCTACATAGCCCCTCCCTGGAGTGACATTCTTGCATTTGAGCAAATAGAAAAGAAGCCATAGGTAGCATGGGCTATGTTATGCGCAACGACGAGGTCGTCGCGGCAGCAGGCGGGCCCAGGCTACAGTCGCAGGGGAGCAGGGGGCGTATGCCTAGGAGAGGGCGCCCCACGCGGCCAACGCCGGGCCCATCGGCACGTATCGAGTCTGAGTTCTTGGAGTCCAAGTCAAGTTAGATGGAGTCGGCAGCGACCACCAGCTACACAGCGGTGGCCAACGCGGCCACCTGAGTGGCCAAGACGCTCCAGGAGATGGACGACGGTGCCATGGAACCACCAACACTCATCACAGCCAACACAGATCACATCGATATCTCACAGCAGGTGCACATCTACTCCAACAACGTCACCGAGCAACCCGACACGGAGATCACCGCAACTTCATCAGCATGTACATCTACAATGGCACTGCTCGAGCGCTACGACACCTCGCTCACCACAGGCGACCACACCGACGTCTCGCTGAGCGCACTAACGGTAGACCCAGAGAGGGCCATCCTAGGCTGGCACACTATGCTCCTGGTGGGCACCGTCTCGGGAGTGGGAGCTCGCGTCCTCATTGACTTAGGCGCGACTCACAACTTCATCGACCTTGACTTTGCTCGCGACGCAGAGATTCTTGAACGACACGCGGACGTCGGCTTCACCATATGCAATGGCTCCAGGATACGCAGCCGTGACTTTTTTCGCGGGGCTGTGTTATGTCTCGACCGCGAGGCTTTCCCAATTGATGCTTACTCCACCGACCTCGCGGTGAGCCTCCTCAGTTCCCGTCCCTAGACAGGGGCAGCACGCGGCAAGGCCTCCTTTGCTTGAGGACGGTAGGGCCATATCCAAGACACGAACACTAGGGCCATATCCAGGACGCGCAGACGACGATGACCACGGGTAGAGACACCGTCGTCAGCTTCACGGGGTACGCCTCCGCGGCGGTGAAGCTGCATCACAACACATCATTCTGGGTGCTCCTGCACACGATGGACGAGGGCGTTTTCCTTCCGGCGCGTTGCTAGCGCCCGGACGTCCGATAATTTTTTATTATCGGACGGTCCGTTGCAACACCGACACAAACTGCGTGCAACATTAAAGTTTTATGTTTGCAACATCGATGAAACATTTCGAAAGAAAAAATCCCACCGCAACATCGGGTAATGTTGCATGAAACATGTAAAGTTTTTGCAACATCTAAAAGCTGCATTTGCAACATTAAGAATGCGCGATTGCAACATGAAAAGTCAATATTTGCAACATTAGGAATGCGTACAGAAATGCCATTGAATACCATCGATCGAATAACATCCGGTGAAAATTTCCGCCGCAACATCAGGTAATGTTGCATTAAACATGTAAATTTTTTGCAACATCTAAAAAGTGTATTTGCAACATTGAGAATGTGCGATTGCAACATGAAAATTTTGTATGTGCAACAACTGGAATGCGTAAAGAAATGCCATCGAATACCATCGATCGAACATCTAGATCTACTTTTTGCAACATTGGCATAAAACTGTTGCAACATTGTTATGAAACACGTGAAACATACATATGCAACATGCAGCAAACCCTAGCAGAGGCAGTAAGAAGAAGAGGAGGATGACGGTGACCACCCAGCACGGAGCTCAACCTCGGCCATGGCAAGACAAGCCTGGTCGGCAGGAGGAGCTCCGGGCGGCGCACATGGCCAGCGGCGGCGACGCACATGGCCAGCGGCGGCCAGGGCGAAATACGTTCGTCATGGCCTGTGCAGAGCTCTTCCCTTGTAGCAGCCCAGAGCAAGTTGTCCCAGCACGGTTGCCGCCTGGGGCTCCTCGTTTGCGGCCGTTGCCTGGAGGCTCCTTCTCCACGGCCGCCCAATCCTCCCCCCATGGCCGCCACCAGAAGCTCCCCCAATTGCTGCCTGGTAGGAGTATCGCGCTACCGCGGTGGCAGGAAGCAGCGATGGGCTCCAGTGGCCAGGGGCCGCGGCGGCAGTGCAGGAGCGGAGCGCGCAGCGTGGAGACGGCGCAAGCGGTTGCGTGCAGGTGCGGATGGGGCCACGACGGCGCGAGGCAGCAGGCGTTGCGGCCGCGGTTGCAGTTTCTGTATACGATAAGCAGCCACGTGGGGATCGGGGATATAAGATGCATACACGAGGGCAGGTGGGGATCAGGGAGCCTGGCGCGTGAGCCGCATGCGTGATTGCGTGGAGACGCAGGGTGGGTGGAAACTGGGGAGCCGTCCGACGCCGGGCTAGTATCGGACGTCCGCGTTGGAGCGTTACCGTTTTCCTTCTGCTTAGTTGTGGTGACGCGTCCTGTCCGGGGAAGATGGGCTGCATGGGCCTAAGGTGTTCTATGACGGTTTAAAAAAATCATAGATTATGCTAATCCATTACGATTTCGAAGAAAACGTTAGCAAATTTAACCTGTGATGCTCAATAGATGATGGGTATGTAAAATCGAGACAAAATTCTATGACGAATTTTTAATGATCCATGATGAATTTGTTTTGTCACTTAAATGGTATCTTGTAGTGGCATATTTTACGTGGCAAATGTGTAGTCGGCACCTAAATGACGCGGCTGCTACCACTATAATCGGAAACGTTCGCTCCTGAGACCCAGAAAAAGCGAAACGCGCCCGTGTTGCCACCTCTAGTGTGCACGCCGTCAGGCCTTCTCCACCAGCGCATTCACCTCGTCGTTGGAAGTCCGGTGGATGCTAGGAAGGCGACAACGAGGCCTCTCCTCTTCTCCCCTGACGAGCCAACCAGCTCCTTCGCGTGAGCCTCCTTAGTTCGCCTTCCTAGACAGGGGCGGCGACAAGGCCTCCTCCGTTCGAAGGCTGCATGGACACATCCAGGACGTGCACACCACGATGACCACCGGTAGCGGCACCGTCGTCAGATCCACGGGGTATGCCTCCGCGGCGGTGATGCTGCACCGCAGCACGCCGTTCTGGGTGCTCCTGCACACATTGGACGCGCGCGTCTTCCTGCTGCACAACTCTTCTGAAGGTATACTTCACTCACGCCTCCCAGTTGCTGATTCATCGATTCTAGTAGGCAATGGTGCATATATCCTTGTCACGGCCCGTGGTTCTTCTATCCTTGACACCAATTCCGCCAAATTTCTTCTCAACAATATTCTTGTTGCTCCCTCGTTAGTTCGCAATTTACTGTCCGTTCGTCAGTTTACTCGCGATAACGGTGGTTCTATTGAATTTGACGCCTTTGGTTTCTCTGTCAAGGAACCCAGGACGGGATGCGTGATTCTTCGCTGCAATAGCTCTGGGGATCTCTACACCGTTACCCCAGCCGCCCAGTCCACTGCCAGCGCCCTCCTTGCAGCCTCCTCATCCATATGGCATCATCGCCTTGGCCATCCTGGTCCAGCCACCTTAGCTAGTCTCAAGAAAAACAATTCGATTTCATGTAATAAAGTAGACCGCACCATCTGTCATGCATGTCAGCTTGGCAAACATGCTCGTCTACCATTCAGTTCATCTAGTTCTCATACTGTTTCTCCCTTTGAGATAGTTCATTGTGATGTCTGGACGTCCCCGGTTCCTAGTACTTCTGGCTGCTCCTATTACTTGGTTCTTCTCGATGATTTTACTCATTTTTGCTGGACGTTTCCCCTTAAGCAGAAATCTGAGGTTCATCAGCACTTTGCTGATTTTATTCCCTACGTTCGCACACAGTTCGGCTTTAACATCAAGTGTTTTCAGGCTGATAATGGGAAAGAGTTTGTGAACCACGCGATGCACGATATCCTTGCTGCACATGGCATAGTTTTTCACCTCTCTTGTCCCTACACTTCTCAACAAAATGGTAAAGCCGAACGTGTCCTTCGTACCCTCAATAATTCTGTGCGCACCATGCTTCTTCACGCATCCATGCCGCCCAAGTACTGGGTTGAGGCCCTTGCATCCGCCACATACTTGCTGAACCGCCGCCCCTCCTCCGCCATCCGCAACGATGTCCCGTACACTCGGCTATACAACGCGCCTCCCTCTTATGAGCACCTGCGTGTATTCGGTTGTCTTTGCTACCCTAATCTACAGGCCACGTCTCCGCATAAACTTGCGCCACGTTCTGCCGCCTGTGTTTTCTTAGGGTACCCTTCTGATCATAAGGGGTATTGCTGCTTGGATCTCTCCACGCGCCGGATCATCATATCTCGCCATGTGATTTTTGATGAGCTCACTTTTCCGTTTGCACGTGATTCTGTCTCTCCAGCTAGCTCCTTTGATTTTCTCCTCGGTCGGGACTTGGATTTTGTACCTTGTGCTACTAATCATGCAGCTGGTGACTCCACCGATGCTCACAATGGAGAACACCCGCGGCCTTCGCTTGGTGGGCGTGGCCCTGCGCCCCTGCCAAGCCTCGACGTCTCCTCGACTGGCGGGCGTGGCCCTATGCCCCTGCCAGCACTCGGCGTCTCTTCGTCTGGTGGGTGTGGCTCCGTGCCCCCATCAGGCGCTTCAGATTCTTCTTCTCCGGGCGGGTGTGGTCTTGTGCCCCCGTCAGGACCTCCCGACGACATGAGTACTACCGCAGCTAGTAGTTCTAGCGCGGCCCTGGCTGTTTTACCAGCCCCACGGGTTCCTCCTGGCTTCCCCGACCTTCCACACGGTGGGCGGTCCCCTGCTGCTGCTCCTGGGCGGGCATGTGCCCCTGCCTGCATCCTCGGCTGCACCCACGGCAGCCCCTGCAGCGCCATCTTCGTCGTCGACGGCTGCTGCAGAAGCTACGGTGCAGCCACCTGCTGCAGCTGTGCCTCCACATGTGGCTGATCCGCCTCCTGATCGCTACAAGGGCTGGATCTATGGTCGTCGTCTTCATGCTCCTGTGCCACCAGCACCATCACCACGTCCTATGCGTGGTGCTTCGCCGCCGCCGACCCTGCGATGCCTCACACGACTCCAGTCCGGCACTATTCCGCCTGTTAATTACCGGAACCTCACAGCGGAACATGTGGCGGCTTCTCCTATTCCGGCAAATTATCGGAGTGGCTTGGCTGATCCGAACTGGTGTGCGGCAATGGTTGAAGAGTTTCAGGCACTTCTTTACAACGGCACCTGGCAACTTGTTCCGAGGCCACCCGACGCTAATGTTGTCTCCGGGAAGTGGATTTTTAAGCACAAGTATCACTCCGACGGGTCTCTTGCTTGGCACAAGGCACGATGGGTGGTTCGAGGTTTCTCTCAGCAGTATGGAGTTGATTATGATGAGACGTTCAGTCCAGTGGTCAAGCCGCCTTCTGTTCGAGTTGTGTTGAGCATCGCAGCCTCCCGTTCATGGCCTGCTCGACAGTTGGACGTGAAGAATGTCTTTCTTCATGGACATCTTGAGGAGACTGTTTACTGTCAGCAACCACCTGGCTTCGTCGACCCTGCCGCTCCTGATCATGTCTGTCTTCTTCAGCGGTCTCTTTACGGCTTGAAACAGGCACCGCGTGCGTGGTACCAGCGGTTTGCTACGTACATGCGCCAGCTTGGTTTCGTCTCCACGGCGTCAGATGTCTCACTGTTTGTCTACAGTGAGGGCGGTGATATTGCTTATCTACTCTTGTACGTCGACGACATCATCCTGACTGCCTCGTCGCCCGCTCTTCTTCAGCGCATCATTGACCGGCTTCATTCTGAGTTTGCCATGACGGATCTTGGGGATCTTCATCACTTCCTCAATGTCTCAGTCACACGGTCTTCTGACGGCTTCTATCTCTCTCAGCGGCAGTATGCTACTGAGTTGCTTCAGCGGGCGGGCATGTCTGAGTGTCATTCTACGGCGACTCCAGTGGACACTCGGTCCAAGCTTTCAGCCACAGATGGTGCTCCAGTTGCTGATCCATCCGAGTATCGCCGCATCGCCGGGGCTCTTCAGTACCTTACTCTCACTCGTCCTGACTTAGCATATGTGGTACAGCAAGTGTGTCTCTTCATGCATGATCCTCGAGAGCCTCATCTGGCATTGCTCAAGAGGATTCTTCGCTATGTGAAAGGCACACTCTCCTCCGGACTTCATCTCGGTGTTGGCTCGATTCAATCACTCTCACTCTCACTCATCCTGACTTAGCATATTCTGATGCGGACTGGGCTGGCTGTTCGGACTCTCGTCGCTCTACGTCCGGCTATTGTGTCTACCTTGGCGACAATCTCATCTCTTGGGCGTCCAAGAGACAGACTATAGTTTCTCGCTCCAGTGCTGAGGCGGAGTATCGTGCTGTGGCTCATGTTGTTGCTGAGTGTTGTTGGCTGCGACAGCTGCTTCAGGAGCTTCTTCTTCCTCTCGATAAAGCTACGGTTGTCTTTTGTGACAATGTTAGTGCTGTTTATATGCAGCCAACCCACTGAGAACCAGGTCACGGGTTGGACGCCGCCTCCCTGCAGTTTACTGTAGGGGAAAGGCCTGCCTCAGTTTATCCCTTCCCCAGGACCCCACTCATGTGGGAGCCGCCAGGCGCTGGGTCTGCCCTTTTTTTATATGGAAATTTAAGATACTTCATCCTTGTTGTGGAGACGAGACCTTTGTGTGTCAAACTAATAATTCTATTTCAGTCACTAATCATGGTTGATCCAATTATCAAGATTTACTTTATAGACTACCAATTAACATACCTGTGAATGTGGAGGCCATATGATTTCTAGAATTTGGTCCAGGCGATCTGTGGTGTCGATGTGGCTGATGAGTGGGAAAACTTGGAGACAAGAATTCAATCTATCCTGCAGAACTCGGAACTGATCTGCATGCTTCCCTCCCATGAAAAGTGGTATACATAGTTGTTGTTCTGGCAGGCCGTGACAAGCATGTATGCTTCCCGTAGGATCTGCTCGAGCTCATTCAGTCCATTCCTGATCTCTGGTTGTTGCATCATCTCTGAAGCCTGCAACTTTTTGAGCAGGTCGCCAATTATTTGCACATGCTGAACAAGCTGCTGGCAGGTCTTCTTGTTATGGCGAACAGTCCTAGCTGCCTGCACAATCATGACCACAAGCTTGACTGCATCAACCCCTGCAAGCTTCGCGATGTCCATTTTCTCTCTGCTTGGCTACTTGCTTCCAGGACTAAGTAGTCAGACCAGATTGCTTTGTTACAGGTCCATGACCCTAATAGAACAAGAGTAATCTTTGCAAAGCAACCTGTCTCCAACATGCTAAGCGGATGAAACAATCTCATAGGCAGCAAGATAGATTGTAACACCCATCGCTAAGGGCAGACGACTAGTCCTGTCAAAGGCAGAGAAGCAATGAGTCAATGATGACACACAAACTAGTCAAGGACAGGGGAATGCACTCACACAGGCGTAGGCGCGTAGCGGTTATTCACAAGGGCTCCTACAATGACATAGTTAGCCAAGACTTGAAAGGCTTTGATGGCGACCTTGTTGGAACTAGTATAAACCATGGATAGATTAGTGGTGGGAGTGGGAGTGATACTGCACTCGAAAGTGAAGGTGCAGCTACCAGATTTTCTTACATCCAAGGTGGCAATGCATTGCAGATGTTTGATAGATTATGGTGGGAATGGGAGTGATACTGCATCATATTGGATGGAGCTCTAGCTGATTCCGCATGAACAGGAAGCCTTTTTAACCCATGGTCCTTGCCTGTTGCTTGGTGACATTTCCACGAACACCTTGCACTCGCCTGCACATACGCAGATGGACAACACTGTCGAACGCGTCTGGAACCAGAACCCAGCACAAGATCGTCTTGCACCTGTCAGGTTGTCACGGGCTGTCCCAGATTGTTCGGCTCCCGAGGAAAGCTCGCCCGCTTGTCGGTTTCCGACGAGGACCGCGAGAGGAGTCAATGCCTGACTGCTGGCTGATCCGTCTGGGCGAGGGCTTGCGACAAGCAAGTCTCTCTCTGTCCACCGCCGGTGCCGTGCCGACGCCGGCGACTTCGCTTCACGCGGGCAAGAGAACGGGCGCTTTCGAGCATTTCCACAGACAACTTGTGCTCAGCACCACATCAGAAGGCCAGGCACCTCCGCTCCACCGCCGCATTTCCGTGGTTCGTGGAACGGCGGATCGCGTCGCTGGGCACATCTGCAATCGCTCCAGTGTGGCGAAACCGATGGAAATTCTTGCCCGGTGGCCGCTCGCCGGCGGCAAGACGGCAGATTAATCCGTGCCATTGACGTGTTCAGCCCAGCAGGTCTATAATGACCTTTTTCTTTTTTTCTTTTTTGAGAAAAAGGGTTGGATTTTTATTGATAAAGTAAAATTACATCCAAGCCCCCGACCGGGTACCCCTGAAAGAAAATAAAATTACATTTCATTCCATCTACAGAGCAACCGGTGCTCCTCGCCGTCGCCAGCCATTGCTGCTGCAAGGTGGTCCTCCTCCAGCTCCCGCGATGAAGAAGGCCCAGAATGAGGCTTCCGGCCGCTTCCCGATTCGACGAAGAGTCTTCAAATTTTAAGCCCGTCAGTAGCACGATGTGCTGTTGAATCGTTGAACGCCCCGGGCAATCCCAAACATCGGAAACATACGCCGGCCGCATCACCAGCAAGCTCCGGCCAACAAACAGCAATCCCGCACAGGGGAACCAAGAACACCAGCCCCCAACCAGGAGCTTGTGTAAGATTAACCTCACAAAGAAAATTCCTTGGAGGTACAAAATCCCGATGAACACATCACCGGTAAAAGAACCGACACTCCTTCGGACACCAGCCATGTTGTAGGTCATGAAATTGGCTTCACCATCAACGGGAAGAACACAATCAACCCAAAGAAGCCCACAGAAGCTTTGGGCATCAACGCAGAAGAAGAAAACAAAGAAACCATCGCCAATGCCCATTCCCCTGCATATGTAAATGTCGCTATGCGCCTCCCGCCCATGGAGCAGCACTAAATACTGCCCACAAGCAACACAGCCCATGCCGGAGAAGCTCGGGACAAACTCCAACCCCATCCCTAACCTGGAGCCGCCGCTGATGACGGAGACAGGGAAACCGCAAGAGACGAAGAAGAACCCCCCACCGAAGCTCGATTGGGAGGATACATCCTCAGCACCTCCGCGTCGTCTACCGCCGAAGCTGCAGCAACACCAGTAGCAGAATCCACTCCACATCGGAATGGATAGGTCAAACCCTAATCTACCCAACTCACACCTAATAGATATGGGTATATACACCGGACGACGAAATCGAGGTCCCCCCCAACCTCCAGCGCCAACGAGGCCACCAGAGGCGAGGGGGAACCGGCGAGATCGCCGCCGGGAACGCACTCGCCTTCGATTCGCCCTTTTCTACTGTAGATGGGGAACGAGAGCTCTCTGGAAAGTTTGTTATAGCTCGTTCTAATGACCTTTTTCTTTTGAGGGGAAGGTCTATAATGACCTGACAACCCAGACACTGAGTCAGCCCAGATACAGCCCAGACACTGAGTCAGCCCAGATACAGCCCAGCATCCAGTCAGTGCGGCCCATGAGTTCAGGTTCAAATAAGCTATACTTTGCATTATCATCATCAAAGAAATCCTTGCAATGATAGGTAGTCTCATGCTTGCGTGCTGTGACCGACGAGCTAGCTAGCACGCCCTTGAATTGCATGCTTATAGTGCGCGTGGATAGTTTTACGTGGCTCTATTGACAGTTACTCCCTTTATCCTAAAATACGACGTATTTTTTGTTTGTCCTAAGTAAAGCGACTTTAAATTTGGTCAAGTTCGTAGAGAAAAGTATTAACATCGACACATCAAATAGGTAAATTATAAAAATATATTCAATAATAAATCTAATTATGTTAATTTGATATCGTTAATATTGTTGCCCTTTCTCTTTAAATTTCTTCAAACTTAGAGTACTTTGATTTAGGACAAACAAAAGTGTGTTATATTTGAGGAGAGGGAGTACCTTTGAGAATACTACTATATCAGGACATTAGACATAGTATGTTGTGTGAGTTTATAATTTATATGATATCATGCATGACTATGTACTCCCTCCGTCCCATGAGAAGTGCAATTTTGGCATTTGCACAACTATCTTCTTAATTAGGTAGCCAGATTTGATTTGCATGCCAAAACTAACCAGGTAAAAAACAAGGGCAAGAGAGTCTTTTTGCACCACCATTAATCTGTCTGAAAAAACTAGAATTGCATTTTTCGTAGGATGGAGGGAGTACATGTTAAACAAAGGATATGCCCGAAAGATCGAAATGCTTCTTCCAAGGATACGTCGTCGACCTCGACAGATCGATACATGCATATACTATGATGCGTGTGTGTCCACGCCGGAGAACGTCCACTGGATCCTGATCGAGATATATCTTGAGATCGAGCCGGTTCGTGGATGCGCTGATGACAGCAAACCACTGCGCTGCATATATACTAGGAAGATTGGCGCGCTTACGCCGCGCCTATATAGGTTGTGTTTAGAATCAGTTGTTGCTACCGCGGTAGCTGGTTCTCAATTGTCTATTTCTCAAAGTCAACTGATAATCACTAAACATAAAAAAATTCTGGAAGCATATATGAAACAGCTACGCACGCATATTGAATAAAGCAGATAAAAAAGGATGTGGCTATTACATGTCGAGTAGTTACATACGGGAGAGATTGTCGTCAGACAACCACTGGAGTAGGCGGGTAGCCTCCAGTTGCTACGTTCCCAGCAGTCAAATTTTGTTTGTATAAGTACTTCCCCTTGGTAAAGGTTCTCTCAATATCTAACACAAACAATACTATAGAAAATTCATCTTTGTGTGCCATTCGCAAATACTGTAGGAACAACCTGAGTTGAAATTGACAATCTGCACACATGAAGAGAAGTTAGTTAATTAAGCACCATGGCAGCATGCATCAACAACATCTGGTACAAACAAAGCAGCATATTAAAAGAATGCACGCATCATGGGGAGTCATAACCAGATTTTAGATGATTGTGAACAGACAAAGCACGTTACATGGTATATATTAGTTTTAAACAGAGAAATAATTTTGTGCGAGAAACAATATGTATGAGGTGAGATTCGCAATGTTTATGACTGGGTTGTACTCTTAAATTGTGTAATGTATTAGCATACTTGCGGCACTGCACTACAAATAATGAGATGGATCAAATTCACCCCTATCGGTATGTCGCTATCAGAATTTTGGCCTTTTTTTTCCTGATTGAAACTGGCAAAATAACAATAAACTGATTGTGAGCTGTTGAAACGCAACATGCAAGTACATCTTAGTGGAAATAGCCTACTGCCGGTGCTGGAGGTGGAGCCTATGTGGTAGGCTATAACTGATATGCTAAGACACATTTTGATAGAATAAATACACCAGCCTTTGTGGAATTATCGAAAAATATTATGAACTGATGAAACTGCCTACATCATTGTTTCCAAACTCGGGGGTACCCAAATCACCTCGACAAAATTGGGCAGTATTAGCAGTAAGAAAAGAGTAAAGGATGTGGGGAAGAAGCAACTTATCTAAGAGCTTGAGCTTGGTCATTTGTGCTCTACATCAGTGATGTAGCATGCTGATAATATCATCCAAGCATAACTGGAAAAATTTAGGGGGTTACAACGATTGATAAATTAGCCTGTGGCAAAACCTAATGAATTGAATGAATAAAGAGCAAAGTTTGCAGGAAGGAACTTGTATTTGGAACGTTTTGGAACAACCTGACATATCAGCATATGAGCACTTGTGTTCCGGATGATATTGGTAGTCAGATAACCATCAGATAGCAAATAGCTGGAAAAAGGAACGAAACGTTTTCAAAAAGGAAGGAAACATTCCTAGTGCTTTCAGTTTTGAATCAAAGATACAGAAACCGTTTCCTGAAATGAGTGTAACACATGAAACAATTACCTAATCAACATGTATCAGAACAGCTTGTCAGTACCATGTCTTTGCTAATCGACACCAAACAATATACTTGATATATTGATACATCTGAGCCCATTGTCCATACATATATGCTTATATAAAGCAAAAGAAACTGCCTTTCATCAATGGGCAAAAATAAAATCAAGGAAATTGCTTACACATATGAAAAGTTGGTCAGAGAAAGTTTGCAAAGCTAGCTAGATTTTTTTGTTAAATGTTGAAAGAAGAAACGAAAAGAGGATATACAACTGAGCTTACTATTGAAATGTGATCAGGTACATGAAATTAGTGGCCAGAGAAGAAAAATATAATGAACAACTGACATGAGATAAGAGATAAGGTACTGTAGCAATAGCTATTAAACGACAGATAACACCAAAGATCATTTCTTTAGCCTCATCAACTGGAAATTATGAACATAATAAAAAAAACAAACTGAACTACAATGTTCTATTGTAATTCTTAACAGGCCTTGAGCCATCTAAGTTACCATGTAGAGCGAGGCAATTATCTTAGAAGAATATATCTAAAATACACACCATCTTCATCTAAATTAACCATGACGGATGAAAACAGAACATGTAAATACATAAGCAGGTTAGAATTTTCAGGTAGGATTTACCTGAATAGACTTTTCTAGGCAGACAAACACTACGCCAGAAACGATTTGACGTGGCGGCCAAATCGTATTTGTGCTGGCGGGTACTACGAGTACCCGCCAGCACTTGTGTGCCAGCACAAATGGTCATTTGTGCTGACGGGCGCCGCACCCGCCAGCTCAAATAGTATCTGTGCTATCGGGCCACTTAACATGCCCGCCAGCACAAAATCAGGGCAGTCCTGGCGGGGAATTAGAACATCCGCCAGCAAAAAGGTATTTTTAGAATATAAAAAAATTGGTCTGTGGGTGCCGCCTGGCCACAATTAAAACACTGCAGCTTACACATTGCCGTCGGGTAGATTCCAAATCATTCGTCGAAATGCAAAAGAATACTCAAGTCAATTAGAACACAAGCAACAGATTCTCCAATCGTGTTTGCCGAAGTGTAAGAAAACCAGACAAATCGTACAAAGGATTGGCGAACTCTAGCCATGGGAACAGATCGGAAATGCTAGTGTGCAGGACTTCTTTTTGAACACGGCTTGCAGAAATCAACGCCATTGCAGATCCTCTGCTCGCGTCGCCGCATCCATCCTCCACGAGATGCGCCTCCGCCCATGCTGGTCCTGCCCGCTGGACGCCGTGAGCCGCTCCTTTGCCCATGCCGGTCTTGCATGCTGCCCGCGTCGTTCCACCGGCCGCTGGTCCTTGCGCTGCCAGCCCAACGCTCCGGCCTACAAGAAAAAGAAGTGTGTGAGAGCGAGAGACAAAAAACACATGAGGAGAGGAAGAGATTGATAAGGAACAGAGGAGCACCTGAGGGCGAGCCGCCGCCCATCCACGCTGCCTCCAACAGGGAGCGCCGCCGCTCCCGCCGGCATGCCGCGCCGGTGCTCGCGCTCACTGGCCCCACGCTCGCTGGCTCCGCACCGCTGGCCTGCCGCGCCGGCGCCCGCGTTGGCCGGCCCCGCGCCGCTGCTCCCGCCAGCCCGTCAGCGCCTGCTGAAGGAGAGGATAAGGGAGGGAGTGATGTGAGGTGGGGAGAGAAGGAAGGAAGAGATAAAAGGGGTGAGAGAGGAGAGGAGGAGCACCCGCTTTAAACACAACCCAAAATTTTCACTCCGCGCGCAGTCGATAAATTTTCGTGTCAGATTGAATTGATTTGTGTTGGCGGGTGTCAGAAGCTGTACTGGCGGGCGATATCGCCCGCCAGTACAGATGTTCCCGCATTTTTATTTTTCTCTTTTCATTTTTTAATAAAAGTAAACCAATTCAAAAAGAGTTGAAATTTTTAGAAAAGAGTATATATATACACTCATACATGTTAACATTATGTAAGGATATATATGATAATTTTTTTTGCTAAGTTAGTTCATAAGCTAAAGGCTTGATTTGAGCTATATGGAATGTTTTATGTGAAGTATACATTTGTGAACAATGTATAATCCGATTTTGTTTTAACATGCTGAGACTTTTATGTCAAACTTGTGCACTCATAAAATGATCTCATACCAATTTATGTAGCTTTCAAACAACGTTTAAATACTATTAGAATTTAATTTTCCTAAAAAATTAATATGAGTGGAGTTATATGAAATGTATTAGTTGTATAACTATCTGTGAAATTAAAGTTTTAATAGAATGGATAAATATAGCTAACAAATTTGTAAATCTTTTGTGTACTTACAGGATGTTAGTTTTAATGGAACATGTGTCTTTAATGTCATTTTTTAATTCTTTTATCTTATTTGTGAAAGTTTAATTCAAATATATGTTAATTTCAATAAACATCTTTATAATCATTTAAATCTTAAAAATAGTGAATCACTTCATGCATCAAAAGATCAATGATTGCCTCGTGGATGTGAAAACGTTCTTTCCATGCTACACGAAGCATGCAAGGCTTCACTAGTGCGGGTTAGCTAGCAGCAGCTCAGCTTTAATTTACACGTTAATGTGAAAACGTTGCCTTTTCATGCTACAGGATCAATAATTGCCTTAGGCATGGATGTGAAAACGTTGCTTTGGTAGTGCTCGTCACATTAGCTAGTAGCTGGTCGGGTTGTTTATACGTTAATGTGAAAACATCGCTTTCATGCTACAGGCCTCATTCGTGCTGGCGGCGGCAACTTATCTCACCTGTCAGCACAAATATAGGTCATTTGTGCTGGCGGGTGCTTATGTTGCCCGTCAACACAAATACATTTATTTCAGCACTTCATAAACTTTCCTGAGCCAAGGGGGGGGCCGGAGCCCAGGTTGGCCTCAACGTAGCTCCGCCAGTGCCCATGATCGAATCCTACCTTGTAATCGTGTGTAGATAGATTCCTCTAAAAACTTAGTGGGAAAAATGAGAAATGATTTGATGATATGCCATTAAAACTCCTTTAAAACCAAGAGACAATGCCGAGGTCCGTCAGGGTGTTGGCGAGAGTCTTCATCTTTGTGCAGTACGCAAGGATGCCCAGATCGCCCTGGCACAGATTGCGAAACTCGGCGCAGACACAGACAGAGCGCATCTCCTTGTTGTCGAGGAAACAACGAGCGAATGCTGTTCCAGAGCTAGGGAGTAGGCGGTGCCCTTGGCGCGCACGATCTGAAAGAGGTCGCTGTGGATGTTGACGTAGAACCAAGAGACAATGGCGAAGTCATTTTGCACCCAATCGGGTTGACCCTTGGCCAGGGAGCCATCGATATGATCGATGAGCTCAAACTTGGCCAATGGAAGACGACCTGGAAGGAATGGCTCTGGGCGCTGTAGTTGGAAGCCTCAAAATCTAACTGGCTGGATGTTGACAAGCAAGTTGGATTTGGGAGGAAGAGGATTTGTTCCTAGAAGTTATCTCAATGGTGACAAGTTGACCTGGGCCAGCAGATTGACGTCCTCGGCATCGGAGGAAGAGGACGATAGTCGGCGTCCATTGCCGAATCCAGAGCCATGTATTCACAACAACGACTGATTTAGAGTATGCATGTACGAACGCAGCGACAGCATTTCCGAAGAATCGTGTGATAGTGTGGACACCCAAAATTAGCATGCATGTTCCAAGATATGACGTCAAATCATAAGTTTAAATGTACCAAGACGTACTATGTCCTCGTCAAGACGATCGAAATAGACATATGGATTTTCCCGACTCTCGTGGCTGCCGTGATGATCAGGAACGACATCCTGAAGCACTCCACGCCGAGCCACGTCCTGCCGTCCCCGCCGGCGCCGGGCCCCCGCTTGATTTCCTTGGATTTTCCCGACTCGCTTTTCTACAAACGCCACGAAAGAGACATCTGATTCGGAGCAGCAACACTAGCTTTGGAGTCTAGCGGTCACCAGTCACCACTGGCATTTGTTCCTTCGCTTTGAAAAAGTTGCACAGTCTCTCTCCCTGACCTCAGTAAAGAAAAAAATAGAAAAATGGAAAGTTTTTCCATAAATGTTAGCCCAAATTAAAAGTTGAATATTGTTTTCTTAAAAAAGTTACTTAAATAACTTATTGACAAAAGGTTATGTAAAACAACTTTTCTAGAAAATAGTTATAAAAGTAACTTTTATGCAGAGAAAAGGGAAAATAAAAACAAAAGAGACAAAGGGGTCAAATAGTGAGAAAAGGGACCAACTCGTGCTGTCCACACGCGTGGTACGCGAGAAGCTTCCAGGAAGCTAGTCTGCGGTGAGCGTGTCCCGCACTAGCAGCCCAGCGAGCGCTTCAAGATTCTGCGTGCTAAAATTTATTCATGATAGCAACAAGAGACCGGGAATCGAAGAGCTCCTTCCTCTCCAGCTCGGCGCAGGTCCTGCACATCCATCATCCTCTTCCTCCATTCTTGCGGCTCCTTTCTGTGGGTCCGGATTCAGGATCCTGATGCTAATCATATCATTCTCTGGATTAGTTGCTGATACACGCATTATTTATAAAAGAGTATAATATCCGTACAACACGTCTTTTTATTTATAATGTAGGTCAAGTTTACGTAAGTCACTACGGGAAATCCCGTGTTTGCCGTGTGCCAAGGGCTTTGCCGTGTGCAAACTCGCGGACACACGGCAAACAAGCCTGTTTGCCGTGTGCCTGACACGTGGCACACGGCAAACAACTGGCACACGGCAAACAGGCTTGTTTGCCGTGTGCCACATGCAGGCACACGACAAATAGGCTTGTTTGCCGTGTGCCACATGCAGGCACACGGCAAACAGGCTGAAAAAAATTGAATTTTGCCTCCAAAATTTTTTTGCTAACTTCTTTGTCCATGTATTATTCTATGTTAGTTTTGTGCATGTTTTTCGGTCTGTTTGCTATATTTAATCATTTTATATCATTATTTTCAGTTTTGCCGATACGGCAAATGTGAACTGTAAGTGTTTCGAATAATGTAATGTAATATTTGGAAAAATGTTATTCGGATTCTTAAGACTAATATGATGCCATGTCCATTAGATGGAATCAAATTTTGAATATATTGTTTGCTTACCGTGTGCCCGAATTTGGGCTCGGTTCATTTAAAAATTTTATAAAATACAAAAAAGTCAAAAAATTATAAATTTTGGCGTGATGTCATGTTTTCATACATAGAGGCTATGGTAAAAAATGTAGAAGGTTTCGAGCAAGTTGACGCATTGTCTCTTTACAAACCGAAGCTTCTCGGGAGAAGATCCTAAGAGTTGTGAAAGAGATGTTGTGATTTGAAGCAACGTGGCAATTGAAATTTTGTTTTACAACAAAACTAATTTTGTATAGTCTACATACACCTTAGACTGGTTCATAACTAAATTTGGTTATTTTTGAATCCGTTTGATATTTTTTATTTTTTTCTTCGGCAGAAAATGTTTGCCGTGTGCTCCTGGTGCGGCACACGGCAAACAACTTTGCCGTGTGCCCAGATCCAGGGCACACGGCACCCCACGCCCGCGGGCCGCACGCCCACCGCGCGCCTTGATCCCCACGCCCCTGGCCCCACCCACGCGCTCACGCCGCGCCCGGCCTTATCCCCACCCACGCGCTCACGCCCAGGCGCCCGGCCTTACCTCCGTCCCCCTCCCTCCTCCACTCATTCCACCGGCCCTCCTCTCTCTCTGCTTCATTCCCAGCGGCGGCCACATCCCGCACGTGCGGCGACGGCGTGAAGGTGGCGGCGGCGCGGCGACGGCGTGAAGGTGGCGGCGGCCCCTCCTCTGCCTCCCCTCCCCTCCCCCCTCCTCTCGCCCCTCACCGGCAGTGAGGAGCAGCGGCGGGGCGAGGTGCGGCGGCGGCGCATGAGAGAAGGTGCGGCGGCGGCCGGCGTGACGGCAGCGGCGGATCTGGGCGAGGTGGTGGCGGTGCGGGAGGCGGCGGTCCTCCCTCTCTCTCCCTCAGGCGCGGCGGTCCTCTCTCTCCCTCCCCGAGACGCGGCGGTGGCGGGCTCCCTCCCCGACGATGGGATCCAGTGCCGGCGGCCTTGCTTCCCGACGGCGGTCCTCCCCTCCCTCCCCCAGGCGCGGCCGCGGCGGTCTTCCCTCGGTGTGGCGGCATCAACGCCGGCAGCCGCCCTCCATCCAGATCCGGCGTGAGGTGTGGCGACGGCCGATCTGGGAGCCCCGGCGGCGGCCTGGAGCCCGACGGCGTGCGGATCCGGGAGAGACGGCGGCGGCCTGGAGCCCCGGCGGCGTGCGGCGGTGGCCTGGAGCCCCGGCGGCAGGCGGCGGGGTGATGGGCCCCGCACGATTGTGATTTCTTTTTTTTTATCTGGTTTGCTTTTCTATGCCGTGTGGATTTTTGAGGCACACGGCGAACCCTTGTTTGCCGTCGTAGGGTTTGCCGTGTGCCATTTTGCACACGGCAAAGCCAAAAGCACACGGCAAAGGCTTTGCTGTGTGCCTTTTGAGGCTTTGCCGTGTGCCCCTGGCACACGGCAAACATGGAGTCTGCCGTAGTGAGTGAGACTCACTTCTGCTTTACAGACATGGCCATTGGCCTTTTGTTATATATAACGAAACTACTATGCAGTGGATATAAGCCAACAGGCAACTTGGCGCTTCAGTTGAACCAGCGAGGTGACCCACGCAATTTGCGCGGGCTAGATCAGCTATAATTTTTATAAATTTAAAACTATCTAAAAGCTTCATATAACATACGACGACCCCACAACTTCATCAATATTCTTTTCCATTGATGTTTGTTGTGATCCCATTATATGTGGCCTATATGGAACCTCACTATACCAAATTTTAGTGCCATGATCTCGTGCTAAAAGTAAAATATTTTTTTATTAAATTTGGTAATGAATTCAGTCAAAATTAGCACCACAAATGTTGGGATGCACGGTTACTATACTGGTAGAGAGTAACACTTTCTTGCTTCCTTTGCCATCCACTGCATTTTATACCAATATTCAACAATATTTTTTCAAATGAATTGGACATAAATGAATTAGTATAACTCTGCAAGAATGTTTTTCTCTACTATTTGATGCCAAATTCTTTTGATCTTATCTACTTGTCTTCTATTATTCAATTTGGTAACTTATGTTATCTTCATATCTCCTTCCATCTTCAATTTGGTATAGTGAGGCATCCTCTTGACACAAAGAAATAAGCATTCAATGTCAACTTATGTACTTGCTTCACTTTCTCTCCCTAGCATTTGCTCCTTGTGTTTCTAACTACTGAATGGAAGCCATGTGTGAGCTTCTACCTTCCATGCTAGCTCTCGACATGGCTAGCTGTTTTTCCGATCTCCCTGCCATGGTCACATCTATGAGAATATGTCTCTTCCGCCGCACATGCCTTGCTTGAGTCACACTTGACAGGGTGTTGGGCGGGATTGAAGATCCATGCCAGATAGAGGATGTCGTGGTGATGTCAAGAATGACGGATGGGTTATGGCTATGCTTCATTGTCCTCTGATCCCTAGCCGCATGCTAATACCTACTTGAAAGTTTGACATGGTCAAAGGGCAAGGTACGGCATTTCGATCCATTCTTGTAGCTCACTATCCCTCCTTTTGTCCGTAGTGCTACAAAACACTTGGCAAGATCCAAGATCCGTGCTAGATAGAGGGTGCTGTGGTGACGTAAAGAACAATGGGTAGGTTACGGCTATGCTTTACTGCCCTCTCTAGCTCCATGCCAATCTCTACATCAAAATTTGACATGGTCAAAGGGCAAGGTGCAACATTTCAATCAGTTTTGGTAGCTCATTATCCTTCTCTCTAGTTTTAGTCTATTAGTGTCTACATCAATGGCACCGAGGAGCAGATTGATTTCATTATGAGGGCGAGAGTCTAGTCAATTTCATGGTGAGGGCTCGAGTCTTGGTCATAGTGTATTTTTCCTCTAGTTGAGAAACATAACATGACTATGTTTGCATTATGTATAAATAATATGCAATGTCTTATCAAAGTTGGATTAGAGTCCGTAGAACACTTAAAAAAATAAATGAAATTGTTTTAGATGCCACGCAATGTAATTTGGTACCTAAAGATCAATCTACAGTATAGATTTTTAGAATTATTGGGAATATAGATATCATCATAATTTTTGTTTTGGTTTCTTAGTTATCTAAATATACTTATGTTGACAGCTGTTAAGCCCTGTCTTTAGGCCGTCAACTCCTGCATAAAGGATACAATTATCAACATCAATCTTAGTGAATGACTTATTTCTAATGAGTTCCACTAGTGTTGGTGAATATGTGTATGCAGGTCACCTAACCAAGAAAATGAAGTGGGAATAAGCTAAAGTGGCTCAACTAGCAAAATTCAGCCAACCAAGGGCTGCCACATCAGCTTCCCACGGATCGAAGGGCCCACTTGAGCAAGGAAACACACCTCCGACCAATCAGAGCAAAGCACACGGATTGAAGGGCCCACATCAGGGGGTAAAATACCAAGAATCACTCGAGGCACCTCAGTACCCAGACCAGGACCCACCTGTCAGCCTGCCATTCAAAGGCGGTTGAGAGTTAGGCCCACAGGGGGTCGGTTCGGCCGAACCGGCCCTAGCTCCCTTCGCCCCTGGCCGCCACGTGTCCTGTCCTAAGGCGGTTGTGAGGAATATTCCGTGGAGATCCGCTTGGTTACCGACCTCCACCTGCCTATAAATACTAGTGGAGGGGGTCCAAATGAGTAACAATCATTCCAAGCACTCTCCAACACCTCACCTTCTCCCTTCACTTCAAGAGGAGGCTTCTATGGAGGAGAATAGCTTAAGCTAGCTTTAGCCTAGGGGTAGAGAGGTAGAGAGAGGGAGAGAGTGAGTTGGAGGAGTGTTGATGTTCATCATCAACAGTCCCTCCTATCATGTATTTCCTGGAGATGCTTCGGTGTTCTTATCAAAGTAAGTGCTTCGTAAGTATCTTTGATCTTCTATGATTTAGTATTGTTAGTAGTAGTAAGTTTGAGGCTCTCACATGTGGGTTCGTCGCTTCACATCATGTGGAGTGCTGTGGCGAGTTTACGTGCCGAAAAGTGTTTACGGACCACAGTAGTAATCCGTGGCGTAGGCGTGGTGCCTGAGTCGTAGATTACACTTCGTTTGTGCATCTTAACCCACGGTTTGGCCGGGGTAGGCCACGGGTGGTGACAGCCCCGTTGGACCCTTTGAAATCCCCCACGTTCGGTTAAGTCGTAGAGCCGTTGGCCGGAGTCACTTAGGATGCAGTGTAAGCCGGTGCCCAAAGCAAGTAGAAAGTAGAGAACATCTTACAACTCTTTGCTAAAATCATAGAACATCCTCTCTTCTCATCTTCTTGGTTGGTTATCCTTGGGACCCCCTAGCGTAGTAGTGTGCACACACGTTCTTTGGATTCGATACCCTTGGAATACTCTTAGGGGAGAGCTTCTACGACATCCGTGCGCTTGCGGATTCTTTCGTGATCGTTATCCTATGTCCTGTATGGTGGTTTGTATTGCGTAGTATGAGATTGTATGAGCCTCTGTTGAGCCTCTATGTGTCTATGTCTCTATGAGTCTGCCGATCTAGGGACCCCTGCCCTCCTTTATATATTCAGGGTGTAGGAGTACTAGTCGGTTACAAGGTGAGTCCTAGTCCTAGTAGGATTACAAGCATAGTTGGGGAATCCTAGTAGGAGTTTGACTTCTTCCTTTCTTGTTTCGAGTAGTTTCTCTATGTCCCACAGTGTTAAAAGAAGCCATCATGTTTATCGAAAGGGTTTAGAAATTCCCAAATTAATCTAAAAAGAGAAGAATATATACCCTTAGATTTTATAAAGATATGACGGTCTAAACTAATCCAAAGAGTCCATGTCTAATACAATTAATAAATATATATTTTAGCATTTAAAATAAAAAATTAGCTTGTGATTTTAATAAAAAAGAATATGAGTTATTGATTTAAATGACGATCTAATGGTGGTAGTGAGGACACCATATACCAAATATAATTATAATAGTTAAATTTAGAAATAGAATTTAAATATATACATCTTTGTTACCTAATATGTAGCTTTGCCGCCAGCAGACCGACACGTTGCACCTCTCGGCATTTTATTGCCACATGTAGCATGGCTTGTAACCATGCATAGTTGCTTCTCCGCACGATTCTGTGATCACCACACGTCCGGGGTGCTTGGCTGCTTGCTGTATTAAAAAAAAATCCTATAACGATGCACTGTGCTCCGATGGCGCGAGCACTGGTACAGAATCAACAATAGGAGAGAGTTTTATAACAGTTTCATTGGCATTAATTTTAATACCACATCAACAATTTTGCTGACATAACAAGATAATTAAGAGAGAGAGTTTCATCAGATATGAGAGAAGTTTCATTCTATGAAACTCAACTGATACAGTTACCTAGTTCTAAAGGTAAGGTAACTGTGCAATGAAACTCTCCACCGAGACTGGCACATGAAACTTCAGTTTTGATGCTCTCGTTTCTCCTTTCAGTCACGTCAGCGGGCCCACGATCGATAAAAAGCAAGCACGTATAACAAACAATAGAAAACCTAGCTCTTAAGTTAGGTGTATATGGTAAAGACTTCGGTCGTTCTTGCTGTTAGTGGTCGTGCGTGCAGTCGTCATCCCACATCCACCGGACGGTAATTCGTTAGCTGCGTTGAAATAATGTACTCAAAGTTTGTAAGAAAAGATAATATTTATGATATCAATAAGCATGATTACATTATTATGAAATATATTTCTATAGAAGGGTACTTCTTTGATGTGGTAGATGTTTAATACTTTTTATCTATAAATAACTAGCTAGGGGGGTCTTATACTCTTGTCAATAATAAAGAAGAAAGTTTTACCATTCACAAAAATATAGAAGAGATCTCTATATGCGTATAATGTTCCTTTGATTATTATAAACAGAAAGAAAAATGTCATAACCCATCCCCTAGCAATAAGATATTACAATATGTCATCACTTGGGTCCTACAGCTGCCACGCTTCGGTTTTATGTACCTCTAACATAAAAGTTAAAAGGGGTCTATTATAGTACACGTACGCGTACACCCACCACATGACCGTACCTGCCGGAGTGCCGGCCGTCGGCGATCAAGCTTGTATGCCTTGGTCAGGAATTCGAGGTCCACCACCTTGATCTCCAGCACGGTGGCCATGTCCTGCAACCCGGAATGCTGCAGCTGATCCATGTCCGTGACCACCTTCTGCAACGACTTGCAGTTGTCCGCCCACCGCTCGTAGTGGTACAGTTACCTGTCCAGTGACGCCTTAGCCTGAATCCGCCGCATCTCCTCCTCCCAGGCGGGCTTGCTGTCGACCTCCTGCTGCTGCTCGATCGTAGTCATAGTCATAGTGCGAGCAGCGGTAGTGATTATACCACGTCGCACGCCGAGGCATCTTCCTGTGCTTTCTCAGCTTCATCGTCATCATAGCCGTCGGACTCGAACATGTAATCCTCACCTGTGCCACAATCGCGGTCCATCATTTCCCGAGCATGCCCTCCGTAAACATCGCTACAACCATCTATGTAAGTTCCAGCGCAATCGTCGTTACATCAATCGTTCAATCGTTTGACAAATTGCACAGGTGATTGACAGATAACCAAAGTAGAGTAACAATAACAGCCGTTAGATTTCCATCTGATGGATTGCACAGGTGATTGACAGATAACCAAAATACTAATCGTTTGACGTCTAGATAGATCGATTTAATTAACCTTTTACAGAAAAAAATGTTATTTAATTACTTTTTCTTGAGAAAGTTATATGAAATAACTTTTCTAGAATATAGTTATAAAAATAAATTTTTACAGAAATAGAAAGAGATAAAGGAGAAAATAGGACCAACATTGGCAACCCACTCGGTTAGCAGCTTGTAGGCAACTTTCAGGAAGGTGGTGTGCAATGAATGTGTCATGCACCAGCAACTCAGCTAGTGCTTCTGCAAGGAGCTGGATTTCCAATCTTTGATGGGTGATTAAATATTCTAAGAATATCAATTAAAGATTTAAAGGTAAACATAAGGAAATGTCTCAACCCTCATGTGAGTGTAAACCCTCATTAACCTAATGCTCTATTGACAAGTGGTGTTTCAAGGTAGGAAGCCTCTCCAAATATCCTGCCAGGCCCCTATGGCCAAATTTTCCCATACATCATCGGCAATGTTTGATTCTGTACTCATCATCTGGGTCGGCTGCATTTGCTGCATGTGTTGCTGTGGATGCTGCAGTTGTTGCATCTGTTGCTGCACCTTCTGCATCTGTTGTTGTTGTAGTTGTTGATGTTGAACTTGTTGTTGTAGCATTTGTTGTATATGTTGTTGTCGATGACACATCTGTTCCATTTGCAACCGTTGCTGATAATTTAACTGTTGTTGGAGTTGAAGTTGCTCTAGCTTTTGTTCCTGCATTAGCAGCTGCTGAGTTGGGACATATTATTTGAACACCACCATGTTTGGTGAAAAAATAAAAACATGTATATACTTATTTGACTATAATTAAGATTACACGCATATGTTGTTGCTGATCCTGCATTTGCTGCTCCTGTTGCTTTTGTTGGTGTCGAAGTTGCTGTTGTTGTTGCATTTTGTGCATCTGTTGCTGTTGATGTTGCATTTGCTGCAGCTGCTGTTAGAAATTAGGGAGTGAGAATTATAAAAAGATAAAAAACAGCCGCATGAATAAATGGTGTTCATACTACAAATAGTAAAAAAGGTATATAAAGACTGCATAACCCTATAAACATAGAGACTAAGAGATCCAACTTTAAAGGTAAACATAAGCCATGGCTAAGAGTAGCATCGGCAGCAACTGATTCAGTTGGTTAAAATTATTTACTTAAAGCTTAAGTAATTAGAATTATAGATTCAGGAGTTTATTTGAAACCATTTTTAGTAATAAAATGGGTTAAAGATAACACAAAATTTAGTTGAAAGAGTTTTTCATATGAAGAAAGATAGTTTTCTCTTCGATTTCATATAGAATTATAAAGAGCATAAAAATTTCACCATGTCTTAGGAATCTGTCATTCAGCTACTAATACTACAAATTCAAAGGCTACTAGAAGCTTTTATAATTTTTACAAAATACTGCATAATGTTTGGAAGTTCAATAATGTAAATAGAAACTTACTTCGAGTTTACTAAAAAACGCAGGTTGTCCTTGCCTTTGCCGAGCTAAGGTTCCCTAAAATATAAATAGATGCCAAACATTAGTTGTTGAAAACCTGTATGTCTAGCATACAAGATAATATGTGCAACATAAATCTGAATTTTCATAGTAGGTCAGTGTTACAAAAAATGACAGTGCAATTTGGACGGCAAGGCGAGGGTTTATCTAGCATTGATATATGCCACGATGTATTGACTGTCATGTTACGAAATGCATGACAGCTGATACAGCACATAGCTTTTAAGCTACCAATATAGTATACTGAAATATATCATAAAACTAACACAATTAATTATCATAGATTCTATGCTCTCAATGAACTTTATTTATGTGAAATTAATACAAGTACTGTGCAGAAACATGGCCACAGTAGGACATAAGAACGCTCCTATGAGTTAAGTGCTTTGCATTGCGCTTACCATTTAATACAGAATTTAAACATCAAGCAACACATTTCTCTGTCACCGGAGAGTGAGGATGTTGTCTGCGTATATGCAAGGGTCACTATAAAAAAAAACGTTTTTAGGGGAGGGTTAAAACATATTTTTAGGGGTGGGTCGGGCGCCTGCTCCTGCTTTTTTTGCAACTAGAAACAGTTGTCTGCGGGAGGGGACTCGCATCCGCACCTGCAAGTGGGTTTTTAGGGGCGGGTGGCGGCATAACCCGCTCCTGTAAATGATTTTACTAGGGGCGGGTGACTGCATGACCCGCCCTGAAAATCAATTTAAAAAATAAAATAGAAAAGAAAAAAGGGTCGGCCAGACGCACCAACTCTGGCTGCCGCCACGCCTAGCAGGCTGCACGTCCTGTAGCCGTGGGCGACGCGCTCAACTTCTTGGTGAGCTACGTGGTGTTCTCGATGTTTGACATGCTGGACATGGTGATGTGCCTAGTGTACAAGCTGGTGGACTATGCTATGGAGGCGGAGTGGAAATCGTGCTATTGCATGGCGGCTTCACTCGGCAGTACCGGTGGTGGCACCGCGGGGCCGAGCATCCTCGTGCCCCCGGCATCGGCGGTGGCACGGGGCCAATGTGGTGCAGCTATCGGCGGCGGTGGCACGGGGCCAATGTGGTGCAGCTGGAGGATGTGTCGGACACGTTGTACGTGCGCCCGTCGCTACCATTCAGGGAGGGAGGGAGGGAACCGGCTCCTCTGCAGCAGCTCGTTTTACTGCAGAGGAAAACAGCACATTGAGTCTAGTGCTACAGTGAACCAATATAATACTGTAGCGACAGTGACGGATGAAACAGCATCCTGGGGCCCTTTGCACAGTTGCCTTGTTCACAATTTACCTATTCGATTTGTACTGCAGTGATCGATCTGAGGCATTCATTCTAGATTAGACGTCTCCCGTTGCTTTTACCTCCCCCTTACATAACTTTCATCTACTATAGAGGATCTCGTTTGGGAGGGAGAGATGGTGAGCGATGGTGAACGGTGGAGAAGATAACAGGGTGATGATTTTGACCTATGGGAAGTCAGGGTTTGGAAGGTTTGGATCGATGACATGGCAGCCATGTTTTTAATAGAGATTTAATATATTTTTGGATAGACAAATGATTTCAAATGAAAATGTTGTCAAATATAAAGTTTTATATCTCATCGAGCTCTACAACTTTGATATAAAGTTTTTCTTCATTTGAGATCTTATGAGAAAGTTACAAACTCATTATGAATTTATTTGCGTGGGAGCATTTCTAGGGCTCGACCATGACATCACCCGCCCCTGGAAACCTACTTGCAGGGGTCGGTGATGTCCCTACCCGCACCTGCTAATGCTTTCTATTTATCCTGAAATTTATCAATTTAATTCAAACAAGTAGCAAAATAGTTTGAATTTTTTTGAGATTTAGCATGTAGTTTTTTTATTAGTATATGTAAACATGACATAAAAGACTCAAACACATTTTATAAAATATAGACTATACATTGTTCATAGAGCCAAACATCTCTAACACTAGTTCATGTAACACTTAAGCCATAACTTTAATTTTGTGAACAATATACATCCTAGTTTTCTCATAATGTGTTGAATGTTTTATGACAAGGTTATACACATTAAAAAGGACTCTATGCAAATTTTTAAATTTTTTAGAGCACTTCAAGTAATTATTATTATTATTTCTCTTAAAGCTAGAAATAAAAGGTTTATTCACACTAACCTTTGAACCTTTCATATATTTTTCAATATATGACCCTATCTAGGATATATGTCCTTACATACCTTTTTGTGAGATATTTTAAGAACTTTTTGAGGTACCTGTAGTTCAAATTGAGAATAACTGCATAGAAATTCATTTAATCCTTAGAAAATGGCAAATCATCCCGGAAAAATCCAAAACTCGTCTGGAGCAAGTTATATGAGGTATAAGTGATGTGAAAAATAGTTGTATTGAATATGGGAAGAAGTAATGTTCTAGTGTGTGCAAATATCAAAGTTTCCATGAGTTATATGAAATAGCGTATGAGATGTATTGGTTTGTGAACGGTATGCATCCTAGTTTTCTCATAATGTGTTGAATCTTTTATGACATGGTTATACGCTGAAAATAGGACTCAATGCAAAGTTTTGAGTATTAAACAATCTCAGATGATAATAATTACTAATAGTCCATCGAAGGACTCCAACAAAAACATTAGATTTCAAAACTAGAGAGTTCATAATAATATTTTGGAGTACTAAATAATTTTAAATGATAAAGTTATCCACTACAAAGTTTTAGGTCTCGTCTAGCTCTATAATTTTGATATAAAATTTATCTTCGTCTGAGATCATATGAAAAAAAGTTATAATTTTTTTTTGCAAAGAACTACTTTCAGTGGGCGGGGCCATATTTCCACCTGCCCTTAAAAATCATTTTCAAGAGCGGGTGATGGTAGTCTCAACCGGTGTCTATAGGATTGATTACAGTAGTATATAATACTTTTAGATAATGTGTCACTATATTAAATAAAAAAGAGAATAAATAAATGATGAAACTGGATCTTATGCAAAAAATAGTTAATACAAGAAAACTAATACACTAGATGCTATCGAATTTTGCATTAGGAGAAAGTGGTGTCTATATGATAAGTGGAGAAGAAATCGTTGCCGGACAGGGGAGAGAGAGAATTGAGTGACTAATTAATTCCTTGGATATGTATAGACATGGTGCATTGGGAGTAATAGTTTTGAAGTGGTGTCCATATAACTTGGCAAGGCGTGAAAACTACATGGTGGTTTGTTGGTTAGGATTGTCGTAAATGCTAAAGACAAAAAAATATTTACCTCCGAAATATTTGCCTCTTGTGAAATAAGATATGATGACGAGGTTGGCAGTGTTGATACTCCTTGTGAAGCCACATTTGAAATTGATGTTAAGTGCGAGAAAGCAGGTGCAGAAACCATCAGTGGCATGGCTACTGGTTCCTAAAAATAAAGAAAATGTAAAGGCATTATTATAATATAAAAATAAAAGGAGAAGTTCCTATAATAGTGTAACTTATACCACTTTAACAGTTGCAGTAGAAATAATGCCTCCAACACCAGCTGTTTGACGCCTCAGCGTTGGTGCGTTCACTGGAATATTCGAGGAAAAAATGATGCAACAAGAATTCATTATTCATATCCACGGGGGTTATGCATTTACCTATCTGCGCGAACTCCGGCTTGACAACCGCTTCCCTCAGGTCGGTCTCGATCGCTTTCACAAGGTTCCCCAGGAACTTGCGCGTTACTCCGGTGAGTTTCGCTACCTTCTTCCTGTACTGCCTGAAGGTATCCGCGGCAACAGTAGCGAACGCGCCATTCTTGGCACCGAAGAGCTCCTTCCTCTCCTGCTCTGCGCAGCAGTGCAGGTAGTCGAGGCACCGGTTGGCCTGGCTCTGAAGGCCGTCGAACAGGACGCACTTGGCCGCGTCGCGCTCCGGGTCTAGGAAGTACCCGTAGGCGTGCACCCACCGGAGCACGCGCCAGCCGTCAGCGATCTGGTGGTACGCCTTGGTCACGAACCCGAGTTTGGTCGCCGGGAGGTCCAGCGCCCTGGCCATCCTGCCGAGCTCCTCCGAGCGCTCCAGCTGGTCCAAGTCCGCTAGCGCCTTGTGCAGCGACTTGCCGTTGGCCTCCCACCGCTCGTAGTGGTACTTGTACCTGTCCAGAGACGCCTTGGCCTGCCTCCACTGCGTCTTCCTGGCGGCCTCCTGCTGGCGGCGGTGACCTCTTCGCGAGCAGCCTTTGTGATCGTTCCAGGGGTCGAGGCAGAGCCAGCAGAACTGGTGGCGGCAGGGGGCGTTGCAGGTCATGTGGTTGCAGCCCTGGTTCTTCTGGATCGGCCGCCGGCAGCTGGGGCAGCTCTTGGTGTTAGTCAGGATCCACTTGGTCGTCTTCGCTTCGGAGATGTTGGTAGCCAGCCACGCGCGCACCGTGTCGCACGACACCGGCCGGTGCGCCTCCTCGCCGCAGCTCCAGCAGAAGCCGCTCCTGCAGTCGCAGAACACGTCGGCGTCGCTGCTGCCCAGGAAGAGCAGCTCCACGGCGCGGGTGCAGCCTGGGGCGGGGCACCACCTGATGCCGCCGCCGCCGTCCTCCACGTACGACCGGAGCGCGAACCGCGCGTACCGGTCCTTGTCGCCGGCGTCGGCCACCGCGTCGACGAGGTCCTGGACGACGGCCGCCGAGCAGGCCGGATCCGGGCACCGCAGCGAGAGGCACCCCGGGCCGTCGCCCACGGCGGCGGAAATGTACCCGCGCCAGCAGCCGTCGCAGTAGTAGTGGAGGCAGCATCCCGCCGACCTCGTGCGGCCGGCGGGGTACTCGTCGAGGCATATGGCGCACACGTGCGACCGCGGGTTCCGCGACGTTGGGACGAGCGCCGGCCACAGGCCGACGGCATCGCGGAACCACTCCTCCTGGACCCGCCACTTGAAGTGGCGCAGCAGCACGGCCGCGAATCCCTCCGGGATGGACAGGACCTCGGCGACCCAGGCCGTGTCCGCCTCTTGCCGCGCACGGACGTCGTCCTCGGTGAGAACCACGTACCACTGCTCCTCGTCGCACGCCGCGTCGTCTTCGTAGTCTTGTCGGTGTCTCTTGTTGCAGCCGCCGCCGCTACCGCTTGATGCCATGCCGGCGCCGCGCTGCAAGAGACCAGGGCGGCGGATTGTTTGGACTAATATAATAATGGAACTATGGAATCCACGTTCGATGCCATCCAGAATTTAATTAATTGGATTGGCATTATCCTTAAGAATCTTTCATTTTTTCCTAGTCCATTTTTCCCATTCAGTCACATCACAATCGACAAAAGGCACGTATTATATTATATTATATATAACAAACAATCCAAACCTTGGCTCTTAAGTATGGTATAAAGAAGACTTTGGGTCGTGCTTGCTGACTTGCTGTCGTGGTTGTGCGTGCGTCGTCATCCCGCGTCCACCGGACGGCGATTCGTTTGCAGCCTTAGCCTGTTCGCACTGTGGACCTTTACTCCACCCTTTAAAACAGAATATTCTGTCCTGGTCAGCAATATACTCTATACCAACTACCACCACGTGGGACCCATAACAAATATTTTCTAACCCACCGCCCCCCTCTCTTTGGCGGGCCCCCACTGCTCTCTCTTCCACCCCGGTCTCTCTCTCCCTCCACTGCCTCCTCTGTTCCTCCGCCTCCCTTCTTCTCCACTGCCTCCTCCCCACCTCCGCCGCCGCCACCTCCTCCTCTGCCGGGCCGGGCGCGCGGGGCAGGGCCTCCGCGGCGGCAGACCAAGCTAGACAGGGGCAATCGCTCGAGCGGAAGAGGAGCAGCGGCGCTCCAGGAGCTCGCACGCTGGCCACGGATCTCGTGCTTCAATGACAGCGGCGGTCCGCGCCCCTCCCCATCCCCATCCTCTCTGCCTCTGCCGTCCCACTCCGACCTCCTCCCCAACTCCCACCACCGGCGAGTCGCGGGGCCATGCCGCACCCTCCCTTGCTCCTTCCTCCGCCAGCGGCGACGCGACGGGCGCAGGTCGGCGGAGCTCCCGACGGCCGGCTCCCGGACTCTGCGAACCGCGGCCCTCCTTCCCCACGCAAGGCAAGGCCAGCAGCGGCGGCCACCAGCAGTGGGCACGGGGCAGCGGCTCCGGCGGGCGACGGGCGGATCGAGCATGGCAAAGGACGGCGCCGGCTCGACCGCAGCGCGTGCGGAGGCTGGCCGACCCCTCCTCTCCGGGCTAGATCTAGGCCAGGCGGGGCTGCGGCGGACCGGCGCGGGGCTCCTCCGTCGCGGACGCGGGGCGGCGGCGAAGCTTGGGCGCGGGAGGCCCAGCTCCTCGCCCTCCTCCCAGGCTTCATCTCCTCCGGCGTGGGCACGGGGCGACGCGGCGGGCGGAGGGAGTTTCCGCGGCGGAGTAGAGGAGGCCCGGCGGCGCCCGTGGCCGGCGGAGCTCGCGTGGCCCCTCCTCTGCTCCCTTCCTTTTCCTTCTCCGGGCGCGAGCGACAAGGTGGTTGGGGCCGGGCGTGCAGGCCCCACGCCACGTCGGCATGCAGGTCGGTCTCTACGACCTCGGGATTTGCCGTGGGACGGGAGAAACTCTTTCTCCCAGGCCGGCGTGCAGGTCCCCGCTGCAGCTTCAAAACCTGCAAATGGGAACGGCATGCATGCCATGTCATCCATACCGTGTGGCTTAGAGTATCCAGTGCAGACAGCCTTAAGGCTAATCCCAATGGAGAATTTTATATTGATGTTTTCAAGACAGCCACATAAGGTCAGTCTCAGTGGGAGTTTCATCAGCATTAAATAAACTGCCATGTCAGCATTTTTGATGATGTGGCAGTGTATTAATGAAGAGAGATGTGATATGAGTTTCATCCTCATGAAACTCTCTCTACACGGTACTCTAGACAGCTTGTGTCTTGCATGTTGTCTTGGGAACAACACGAGATGAAACTTTGCATTGAGGGAGGGTGCTTCATCATAGTTTAAAACTTCTCTTAGATGATGTGTCACTCTAGTTAAGTGTGTCGATGAAACCTCCACTGAGACTGGCCTCCCCCAATGGGAGTTTCATCAGCATTAAATAGACTGCCATGTCAGCATTTTTGATGATGTGGCAGTGTATTAATGAAGAGAGATGTGAAATGAGTTTCATCCTCATGAAACTCTATCTACACGGTACTCTAGACAGTTTGTGTCTTGCATGTTGTCTTGGGAACAACACGAGATGAAACTTTGCATTGAGGGAGGGTGTTTCATCATAGTTTCAAACTTCTCTTAGATGATGTGTCACTCTAGGTAAGTGTGTCGATGAAACCCCCACTAAGACTGGCCTAAGCAACAAGGAGATGAAATGGGGAATGAAACTAGCTCTCCCAATGCAAAATTTCATGGTGTGATTTCATAGGCTTCAAATAACATTTACTTTCATGACTCAAAGAGAGTTGGTATCCGTGTAGAGTGAGTTTCATCTAGATGAAACTGGTTTCATCTCTCTTCTTAAATTAGGTGCCATGTCACCAAGAAATCCTATGTGACATGCTAATTAATGAGAATGAAACTCCATGAAACTCTCCACTGGGACTGGCCTAACAAACGTGTATCGATGCCAGGTGTTTGATGTTCAAGTATTCAACAGTACTGCCATTTCCTTTTCTCATGAACAAACAGTACAAGTGTTTGATGTTCAAGTATTCAACAGTACTGCCATTTCCTTTTCTCATGAACAAACAGTACAAGCATTTCACTGATGGTTACTTTATTTTATTTTATTTTTACAGTTTCATCATCACTGGTGATGCCACTAAAGCAAACAGTTTGCTCGGCGATGCTAACTGGGGGTGAACACAAATTGACAAATTATATATGAAACGAGGTGGGCTCGGCGGCCAGCCAGGCCGTCCACGTCAGCAAAAATTTTGTCGACCGTCCGATCAGCGATCCGACGGGTAGGAAGAGACGGTTGCCGCCGACTTTTTGCATTTAGGCCCCACGTTTTTCAGAAATCCCACCGCGGTCCTCGTTCGCGAAATATCTTCTACCCCCTCCCCATCTCACGCCGACGACGGCGGGTGAGGTGCTGGGGTGAGGGCGGTGGCCGCGGGCCGCGAGGGCGCGCAGCCGATAACTGCCTGCCGCTGCCCCGTCTCGGCGTGGGGGTCGCCGAGCTGCGGTGGTGGGAATCAAGCCCAGCTCGGCGCGCGGCGGGGCAAGGCGGCCGCCTCGGCTCGACGTAGGCAGCAGGGTGACGGGGCAAGGCAGCCGGCGTCAGGCCAGGTCGATGCCACCGGCGCGGATCCGGCGCTCCGAGCGGCGCGATGGCCCAGCGAGCGACGCCGGGTAGAGTGGCGACCGTTTGTGCAACCTGGCCGGCTGCTTGCTGGCGAGGGAAGTTTCAGCGGCGTCCCTCGCTGTGTATGGCCTCTGCTAGTGCCACCGGACTTTGCCGTGCGTGGCTCTTCCCGGCGCCATCCTTGACAGTACAGCTGCCCCCTCAGCTACCTTCACGGCGGAGGAACTCAACCGCGGCGCAGATCGGGGACCTCGACAATCGTGGCCGCGCGCCTCGCTACTCCTCCCCACGATCACCCGCGCCATGGATCCCCTCTCTCCTCCAGTTCTCCTCCTCGCTCTCTGAACCAACCACCTCTTGCTGCTTTTCCTGTAGGTGTTGTCCATGATCTTGTATCACGTGGTACCACAAGGCCTGGTGGATTGGCACAAGCAGTGCTAGATCCCATCAAATTGATTCTTTTTTGGCTTGCACGGTCCCGGGATTTCTCTGCTAGCTGCACTTCACCTCACATCATGGCTGCTGCCTGCAAGGTGTTCGACAAAGTGCTCCACCAGCGATGCCCAAGCAGCTAAAGGCAAGAGCTGTCTTGCCAGCAGCAGCAATGGCGGGGGCGCTTGCAATATTGCCTGTGCAGGTAAGCCCGCGAAGAACATTTTGGGGTTGTTTTCAGTAATTTGAGCCCTCACCTGTTCTGTTTTTTATGTTTTGGCACATGTGGACTGCACATGATGTGCTATGAGATTTTTTATGGCATCAAACTAATATGGCAATTTGGCGATTGATCATGATTCAAACGTCATTTGTGTAGAGGTAAGCTGGAACTGAGAAGATTTCTTAGGTTAACTGAATCTTCATGGATTCTTCGATTGTTTAGAGAGTAAAGCAAAAACTTAGAGCTCAGCTGGGCAAAGAGTGAGAATGAATTACATCCGGTAGAGGTGTAGAGCTTGGGCATTTAGGCCGGTGACGAAGAGTTCAGCTGGCCAATGTGATGTTACCTCTTGCATTCATGCCTTTGTTTGAACTAGCAAATGCTCTTAGACTGTGTGTGCCAGCATTTTTACATGTACGTTACGTGTGCTACTCTATCATTTGTGGTATTATTTTTTATTTATTTGGCTATTGTTTGTGTTGATAGAATTTACATGTTTATTATGAGTTAGTAAGAAAACAATTGATGAAATTCAATATTCCCAGTTATGCATATTTTTTGGAAGTGAAGGAATCATGTTTTGCCTCATCGCATTGTACCATTACTTGGATTAACAACCGGTGTAAGTGCATTGTTTCCTATTTTCTAAATATGATGTTACTTTCTCTGCCTTGTTGTGCGATGTATGGAGTTAGTTTGATTGTCCACGTATATTATCGTGCTTCCACAGGATAGTGATAGTAACAACTTCTTGTGATTACCATAGCTCATGTGGTTCATCATAGTTTAAACCTTCTGCTCTACGGTTTCCATTGTTCACACCATGTTTTCCTTGTATGCGCCCTTGAGTTGAAAATGGCATGTTGTATTTGCAGCCTGTTATGACTCCGCAGCTTAGCATGAAAAATTGGTGAGTTTCTCCTCAATGCTCTGTTCTATGGTGATGATTTTCTAATTCTTGCAAACCTTATTACTGTATGTATACCTATCTTTTTTGGCATAGTGGCCTATGCATTTTGCTAGGATGCTAAAGCACAGTTAGGGTCTGCTATTATGATTCTAGAAATCTATGACTGCTGACAACCGAGGCATGTTAAACGTGCTAGTCTACAACTTTAAAGTATAATCAAATGGTTAATTTTACTTAGTGTTCTCTGGAGTTTAAAGGGGGAAACATAGAATCTATGATTGTGCACAGACCAGCTATTTGCAATACTTCCAGCTATTTGGTTCTTTAAGTTTAAATTCGACACAACTTTCATACATGATTGTTCTTAAGATATGGACCTGATACTAAACTACTAATACAATTGTAGTTAATGACAGCGACAAGATTCCTTTTAGCTATTTGTTTTACCATACTTTTGTCTTGTGTTGACACAATTTTTCTTGGTACATGAGCACTGTTCTAATGCTCTTTAGTCCTGTGCCTTAATCTTTAGAATATACAATGCTTTATACGACCCTCGAGAATTTCTTATTAATGTTGTTTGGGAGTGCGCTTCCTATTAGATCATGTTGTGCATATACTGTTGACGCAAAAATCAGGGGAGACAGATGCGCACTAACACACGAGCGAAGGCGTGGCCTTGAAAACCGGGGCGTGCCAGTCAATCTGACCTGTTGATTGACAAGGAGAAATCGTATGTTAAGAAACCAGCTGAGAAGCCGATCTCTGTTAGCACAGTCGAATATTGAAGAACCGATTCCGATATACTATGAAACAGCACAGAGAGCCGATTCCTGATAGATCAAACAGCAAAGAGCCGATTGATGACTAGCAATACAAGATAACCGTGAAGCGATCTGATATAGCTTAGTAAAGCACACTTAGAACAATATTAATCAGCTAGCGGATAAATCTCAGAGTACGCCTTTGACAGAGCCGATTGGATAAAATTCTAAGCTAGATAGATGGTTGGTAAAAGCTAAACAACAAGAAAAGACTTGTAGATCTAGCAGTACCGATAACTGTCGAATAAATCTAAACGAGCAACAGCGATGCGCCGATGCTAAAGCTTAGATATTACTCAGTAGAAGCGGAACTCACGAGCAAGCCTTGGAGATCTGATCGCCTCGACTAGCCCAGGAGAACTCGTTAAAGAGAAAAGCTTGGCGAAGTCGCCGACATGTAAGTAAATTGCGAGTAGTAAATGCAAGGTAGTAAATGTTTTTGTATTGATGTGTATCTAGACTTTTCACGACCCCTAGGGTTTATATTTATACCCTGGAATTACAGACCCGAATTGATCACGACTTCAAACAAATTTGACGCGAAAGAAAGAAACTATTAACCTAAGACTCCTGACGATCTGGCCCATCAGCGGCCCAATTCAGCCCAAAGCTCACGACGCCTTCAATCGGTCTTCCGAATCCGATCCTGAATCCATGAATCTGTCTCCGATCCGATTCCGACTCGAACTTCACCTTCGATCTAGGTTCGATCTCTTATTAAATCTCCCCAGGCGCCGGCTCTAATCACGTGGCAAAAATGCCGTCAACACATGCCCCCAGTTTCGGGATAAGATGTCCATATTGTCCCGAAATTCTCGGATCCCTTCGATTTGTTACCATTTCACACGGAACCCTGATTTTCATCCGACGACGCGAAATTCCTCATTTACCCCTGCGGGCAAAGCCTATAAATACTTCGCTTCTCTTCTTGCTTCAGCCGCCGTTCCTCCTTCGCCATTGCCTTCATCCTGAGAGCTCCCAAGCGCAAGTCCCAAAAAGTCTCACCGGCGACCCATCTTCATCGATCTCTTCAACAATCCAAGCGAATCACTTCCTGCAACACCGCAAGTTGTAATGGCTTCAAGTTCCTCCGCTCCTCGGGTAATAGATCTTGATTTCGTTCTTTTTCTTTCACTTTTCTTTTACTTCCCCCGGAATGCCTCCGTATTTTCTCATCGATTTAACCTTCTTTTCTCATTTTTCTCTAGGCATCTGTGAACGAAATCACGATCCCCATCCCAGAATCCCCTGGTCTCTTTATTCTGGGCCCGATCGGAAGCGAAGATCCGACAGATTTCATCAACCTAGAGACCAATCTTCTCCCTTTCAAGAATCTGTCAAGTTCCCCCTCCTTATGGAAAGATGCCTTCCGATCTTGGCCAACAGTAATTGGGGAGGGACTGGTACCTCCGGATGAGCAGCAAGCGGGCCGATTGGGACACTTACCAAATCGGTCAATGCCTCACCTTATCTTTATCGGACATCAAGAAGAACGAACCACTTCTGATAGCTGCCTCCTACTTCTGGTCTGATGCCTTGAACGCATTCATGTTCGGTCATGGTCCGATGTCGCCTTCCCTTCTTGACATGGTCATGTTGACAGGCTTAAACATCACTTCCACAACCAGATTCGACAGCCTAGCTAAACCGACTCACATCATCAAAGTAGCCAAGATCGGTTGGGGTGCTTATATTTCCAACTATTCAAAGGATCAAGGACCGATCGATCAAAAGGAATACACAACCTTTCTTCTGATTGTTGGAAAAATTCGTTTTCGGTGGCAAAGCTTTCGCTCCTTGCATCAAATACCAAAAAGTGGCCGAGCACCTAGCATCGGGTAACCTTCTTCCCCTCGGCAAATACCTTCTCGGATCGGTCTACCAGTTGTTGCATGAAGTATCGGTCCGATTGAGAAAAGGGGAACCGATTTCCTACCTTAGTGGTCCTTGGTGTGTTATAAACTTATGGCTAACCTGTGTATGCGACAAGGCCTAGAAAGTAGACCTTTTTAACCAAGGCTTCCCATCGGAGTCGACCAGAAGGGAACAAGATCACCCTTCACAGATGTACATCTTGTGGAGAGAGGCCGCTGCAGAACTTAACGGTGACAAAATGAACCCAAAATCGGCTGGCTGCATACTTCAACTGCTTCTATAATGGCATCAGCAAATCTGCCTTGATCTGGTTTGCTTACGAAGACCCAAACAATTCCTTCGAAAATCCGATCACCTTTCAGCTGGACTCGGTCTTATCGGATGACCTATGAGTTCTACTACCCCTCCGTGGTAGCAAGGCAACTGGGCTTTGTCCAAGCCCCGATCAAGCTATTCTTTGCTGATTTAATCGGATATCGGACGAATGTTGAAAACGGTCTTGCCTTTTGCCGCCTCTTAGACCGAGTTCCTGATATGAATATGTCCGATCTGGACACATGGAAATTGGCAGGCATCGCCTCCATAGCCACGTCTAACTTCAAGAGCTGGTGGGCCGAATGGCGCCAACATCTTTTCTGTGAACCGGCCTTATCATACTGCAAGATCTTCGATCCAGACTTCTCAACTAAACAAAAGGTATCCATTTCATAAACTTTTTTAACCTTTTCTCATTTCGATTATTGACCCCTTTCACTTGTAGGAAAAGCGATTCCCTCCCCCGGAGAAAAGCAAAAGTGGTCGGCCGATTCAGTATGCCCCCGCAACCGATACTCCTCATATCGGATATAATGCTCCATCGGCAGCAGACATCCTCAAAGGAAAGCCGATTAAACGCAGGGTTGGCACTTCTTCCAAGAAGACCACCAAAAAGATCAAAGTTGCAACAATTGACACCCAACTGGCGGTTGATCTCCTTGTTGGTGCAGTTCATGATGCGAACCTTCAACTTCCAACAATAACAGGCATCGATCTCTCTCATTATTCCAATTCTTTTTCTTTATTTTTCATAATCGAATATGATTTTGACACATCCTGCAGAGCAAGGACATGAAGAAGACGTGGGACCGATACCTCCGCAAGCTCCTCAACAAGATTCCCCAGCTTCATCGTCATCGAATCATCCCGAATCGAATCTGCCTGGTAACAACTTAATCCGATACTCAGTCGATATTAATCGATTTTAACACCAATTGTTTTTCTCTTCCAGAAAAAACTACTGATCGGCTCCCAGAAAAATCGGCTACCCAAGAAATTGTGGATCGTCCTCAGCAAGAAATGGAGATGATAGCTCCTCAACCAATACTGGTAATTCACTTTAAACCCACTAGAACGTTCAATCCTATTCTAACACTTTTTATCTTTAGAACGAACAAGCCGGTACTTCTGCCGCTGCTGCTGAACAAGCTCAATCGGACATACATCCGATTCCATCACCAAGACAACCAACTCAATTCGATGAAGTAAACTTGAAGCAGGTTATCTACTATTCATTGATCCGATTGACTATTCTCTCTCCTTCTTTCAATCCTAACAAGAACATTTATTTAGGCTGAAGATTCAATCGACAACAGTTTCTTCGATTTTCCGCTCAAGGATCTTTTGGATGAAGAAGAAGTACAATCAGCTGACAAAAGGGCTTCATCAACCACCGTCACCCAGTCAACAGAGATCAACACTCCATCGCTTCCAGAAGAAGTCAAGAATAAACTATCGGATCTTCAAGTTCTGCTGGAGCAAGACACTTTTGTGCTGGTCCAAGATGCTGGTCCGATCCGATCAATTCTTCATCAACTACGGCCTCATCTTAGTCGCGAAGCTCAAGCCGCCATTATTCCTGCAGCTTATATCGAAAGCCGACAGATCGAATTCATTGAAGCTCGCCAGAAAATATCCGATCAACAAAATCGGGAACTATTGATCGAAGAATCAGAGCAAAAGAGGGACATAGCCAATGCTACTAACGATAGAATCCGATTTCTTGAATCGAGTCGTTCTTCAATGGTGGCTAAATTGATAAACTTAAAGCCCGTAAAGTGGAATTAACAAACAAGCTTCAATCGGTGAGCCAGCAACCTCGAAGAAGAAGAAAAGAAGCTGCATGAACTCCCAGCTATGATTGAAGATCTTCAAAGACCCTTAAGACGCAAGCATCGGATGCCTTCAAACTTCATAGAAGCATCCCAACACAAGAAGGTCCGATTGAAACTTATCAGCGCGTCATCGATGATGTAGATCAGACACGTTTGCGGGCATTGAATGTAGTCCGATCTCTGCTGTAATGAGCTGTAATCTGATTGTCCACACATTTATGTGCTTGTAATGAATATTGGTTCTTGTAGATTTGACTTTTGCATTCCTTCTTACTTTGTGTGATTACTTTTAGCCGATTTCCCGGCTCTGTCCATTAATCCGCATAATGCTTTGCCTAACTCCAAACTTTTTCATTCTTCCTATGCGAATTTAAATTGCCGTATCATAAATAACCTTCGACCAAAAACCTCTATAAATAGGAAGACCATGCCAATTCCTTTCCTCATCCCTAACACAAGTTTTTCATAGAAATGGCATCGTTTCAATAGGTAAAAGTCCTTTTGATCTTGTTCTTCTTCTATTGCTTTTCCTTACATCGATCCCTCTTGTATCCCAGAGACTTGATGGAATCATCGCATCGCTTCAAGCTGGGAACCTTTTAACTCCCCATGATGAAGTCTTCCTTCAAGCTTACGCTGGAGAAATCAGAGAGAGGTTTCCAGACGATATAATCCCCGTACTTCGCTCCATCAATTCCAATTCCCTACCTCCAGGAGGAATCCCAGAAGTCCGTCGCAGAATTCAACTTCTTCAATTTTCTCTCCCTCTGCTTGAACAACAGCTATCTTCTTTGGAATCAAGAGTAGAGCTGAGGGAAGATTTACAACATCTGATAACATTACTCGAAATGATAGGGACAATACCGCCAGAGCTCTCCAAGAACAACAAAGACTTGAAGCTTCATATGAACAACAAGAGGGCTATCTAAGAGCAATAGAGATTATTCAAGAGTACCTAAACTCTTTGTAATTTCTTTTATTTTTTGCACTAAGGGCGATGTATGTCACATCGGCCATGTAACATTCGATTTAGATATAAATCGGTTTAGGAACTTTCGAAACGGACATGTATCCGATTCGTTTTCCTGTATGTTTTTTCTTATTCTCCCGATCAATAATCGGTTATGAATCGACTCATTTCTACTCTAGCCTCCTTCGATTTATCAGCCGATGTCAATCCATAATTTAACTTTCCATTATCTTTTGCATCCATTAAGATAACTCTTCAGGACCGACTGCTTGGATCGGTTGTAAGCCAAAATCAGACATCTTAAGAAAGACCCAAATCAATAGCCTGTCCAGATATACAAGTTACTTCATAACTCCATGGGCAGACTTCAGCAGTTGCAATATTGAACAGAGTATCGGCTTTTACAATTTCAGCCGAATCTCCGATCCACTGAATCACAC
>CM027120.1:64327950-64555498 GCA_015476505.1 Urochloa ruziziensis
GTGTGATTCAGTGGATCGGAGATTCGGCTGAAATTGTAAAAGCCGATACTCTGTTCAATATTGCAACTGCTGAAGTCTGCCCATGGAGTTATGAAGTAACTTGTATATCTGGACAGGCTATTGATTTGGTCTTTCTTAAGATGTCTGATTTTGGCTTACAACCGATCCAAGCAGTCGGTCCTGAAGAGTTATCTTAATGGATGCAAAAGATAATGGAAAGTTAAATTATGGATTGACATCGGCTGATAAATCGAAGGAGGCTAGAGTAGAAATGAGTCGATTCATAAACCGATTATTGATCGGGAGAATAAGAAAAAACATACAAGGAAAACGAATCGGATACATGTCCGTTTCGAAAGTTCCTAAACCGATTTATATCTAAATCGAATGTTACATGGCCGATGTGACATACATCGCCCTTAGTGCAAAAAATAAAAGAAATTACAAAGAGTTTAGGTACTCTTGAATAATCTCTATTGCTCTTAGATAGCCCTCTTGTTGTTCATATGAAGCTTCAAGTCTTTGTTGTTCTTGGAGAGCTCTGGCGGTATTGTCCCTATCATTTCGAGTAATGTTTATCAGATGTTGTAAATCTTCCCTCAGCTCTACTCTTGATTCCAAAGAAGATAGCTGTTGTTCAAGCAGAGGGAGAGAAAATTGAAGAAGTTGAATTCTGCGACGGACTTCTGGGATTCCTCCTGGAGGTAGGGAATTGGAATTGATGGAGCGAAGTACGGGGATTATATCGTCTGGAAACCTCTCTCTGATTTCTCCAGCGTAAGCTTGAAGGAAGACTTCATCATGGGGAGTTAAAAGGTTCCCAGCTTGAAGCGATGCGATGATTCCATCAAGTCTCTGGGATACAAGAGGGATCGATGTAAGGAAAAGCAATAGAAGAAGAACAAGATCAAAAGGACTTTTACCTATTGAAACGATGCCATTTTCTATGAAAAACTTGTGTTAGGGATGAGGAAAGGAATTGGCATGGTCTTCCTATTTATAGAGGTTTTTGGTCGAAGGTTATTTATGATACGGCATTTAAATTCGCATAGGAAGATGAAAAAGTTTGTGAGTTAGGCAAAGCATTTATGCGGATTAATGGACAGAGCCGGGAAATCGGCTAAAAGTAATCACACAAAAGTTAAGAAGGAATGCAAAAGTCAAATCTACAAGAACCAATATTCATTACAAGCCCATAAATGTGTGACAATCAGATTACAGCTCATTACAGCAGAGATCGGACTACATTCAATGCCCGCAAACGTGTCTGATCTACATCATCGATGACGCGCTGATAAGTTTCAATCGGACCTTCTTGTGTTGGGATGCTTCTATGAAGTTTGAAGGCATCCGATGCTTGCGTCTTAAGGGTCTTTTGAAGATCTTCAATCATAGCTGGGAGTTCCTGCAGCTTCTTTTCTTCTTCTTCGAGTTGCTGGCTCACCGATTGAAGCTTGTTTGTTAATTCCACTTTACGGGCTTTAAGTTTATCAATTTTAGCCACCATTGAAGAACGACTCGATTCAAGAAATCGGATTCTATCGTTAGTAGCATTGGCTATGTCCCTCTTTTGCTCTGATTCTTCGATCAATAGTTCCCGATTTTGTTGATCGGATATTTTCTGGCGAGCTTCAATGAATTCGATCTGTCGGCTTTCGATATAAGCTGCAGGAATAATGGCGGCTTGAGCTTCGCGACTAAGATGAGGCCGTAGTTGATGAAGAATTGATCGGATCGGACCAGCATCTTGGACCAGCACAAAAGTGTCTTGCTCCAGCAGAACTTGAAGATCCGATAGTTTATTCTTGACTTCTTCTGGAAGCGATGGAGTGTTGATCTCTGTTGACTGGGTGACGGTGGTTGATGAAGCCCTTTTGTCAGCTGATTGTACTTCTTCTTCATCCAAAAGATCCTTGAGCGGAAAATCGAAGAAACTGTTGTCGATTGAATCTTCAGCCTAAATAAATGTTCTTGTTAGGATTGAAAGAAGGAGAGAGAATAGTCAATCGGATCAAGGAATAGTAGATAACCTGCTTCAAGTTTACTTCATCGAATTGAGTTGGTTGTCTTGGTGATGGAATCGGATGTATGTCCGATTGAGCTTGTTCAGCAGCAGCGGCAGAAGTACCGGCTTGTTCGTTCTAAAGATAAAAAGTGTTAGAATAGGATTGAACGTTCTAGTGGGTTTAAAGTGAATTACCAGTATTGGCTGAGGAGCTATCATCTCCATTTCTTGCTGAGGACGATCCACAATTTCTTGGGTAGCCGATTTTTCTGGGAGCCGATCAGTAGTTTTTTCTGGAAGAGAAAAACAATTGGTGTTAAAATCGATTAATATCGACTGAGTATCGGATTAAGTTGTTACCAGGCAGATTCGATTCGGGATGATTCGATGACGATGAAGCTGGGGAATCTTGTTGAGGAGCTTGCGGAGGTATCGGTCCCACGTCTTCTTCATGTCCTTGCTCTGCAGGATGTGTCAAAATCATATTCGATTATGAAAAATAAAGAAAAAGAATTGGAATAATGAGAGAGATCGATGCCTGTTATTGTTGGAAGTTGAAGGTTCGCATCATGAACTGCACCAACAAGGAGATCAACCGCCAGTTGGGTGTCAATTGTTGCAACTTTGATCTTTTTGGTGGTCTTCTTGGAAGAAGTGCCGACCCTGCGTTTAATCGGCTTTCCTTTGAGGATGTCTGCTGCCGATGGAGCATTATATCCGATATGAGGAGTATCGGTTGCGGGGGCATACTGAATCGGCCGACCACTTTTGCTTTTCTCCGGGGGAGGGAATCGCTTTTCCTACAAGTGAAAGGGGTCAATAATCGAAATGAGAAAAGGTTAAAAAAGTTTATGAAATGGATACCTTTTGTTTAGTTGAGAAGTCTGGATCGAAGATCTTGCAGTATGATAAGGCCGGTTCACAGAAAAGATGTTGGCGCCATTCGGCCCACCAGCTCTTGAAGTTAGACGTGGCTATGGAGGCGATGCCTGCCAATTTCCATGTGTCCAGATCGGACATATTCATATCAGGAACTCGGTCTAAGAGGCGGCAAAAGGCAAGACCGTTTTCAACATTCGTCCGATATCCGATTAAATCAGCAAAGAATAGCTTGATCGGGGCTTGGACAAAGCCCAGTTGCCTTGCTACCACGGAGGGGTAGTAGAACTCATAGGTCATCCGATAAGACCGAGTCCAGCTGAAAGGTGATCGGATTTTCGAAGGAATTGTTTGGGTCTTCGTAAGCAAACCAGATCAAGGCAGATTTGCTGATGCCATTATAGAAGCAGTTGAAGTATGCAGCCAGCCGATTTGGGGTCATTTTGTCACCGTTAAGTTCTGCAGCGGCCTCTCCAAAAGATGTACATCTGTGAAGGGTGATCTTGTTCCCTTCTGGTCGATCCGATGGGAAGCCTTGGTTAAAAAGGTCTACTTTCTAGGCCTTGTGCATACACAGGTTTAGCCATAAGTTTATAAACCACCAAGGACCACTAAGGTAGGAAATCGGTTCCCCTTTTCTCAATCGGACCGATACTTCATGCAACAACTGGTAGACCGATCCGAGAAGGTATTTGCCGAGGGGAAGAAGGTTACCCGATGCTAGGTGCTCGGCCACTTTTTGGTATTTGATGCAAGGAGCGAAAGCTTTGCCACCGAAAACGAATTTTTCCAACAACATCAGAAGAAAGGTTGTGTATTCCTTTTGATCGATCGGTCCTTGATCCTTTGAATAGTTGGAAATATAAGCACCCCAACCGATCTTGGCTACTTTGATGATGTGAGTCGGTTTAGCTAGGCTGTCGAATCTGGTTGTGGAAGTGATGTTTAAGCCTGTCAACATGACCATGTCAAGAAGGGAAGGCGACATCGGACCATGACCGAACATGAATGCGTTCAAGGCATCAGACCAGAAGTAGGAGGCAGCTATCAGAAGTGGTTCGTTCTTCTTGATGTCCGATAAAGATAAGGTGAGGCATTGACCGATTTGGTAAGTGTCCCAATCGGCCCGCTTGCTGCTCATCCGGAGGTACCAGTCCCTCCATCCCGCAATTACTGTTGGCCAAGATCGGAAGGCATCTTTCCATAAGGAGGGGGAACTTGACAGATTCTTGAAAGGGAGAAGATTGGTCTCTAGGTTGATGAAATCTGTCGGATCTTCGCTTCCGATCGGGCCCAGAATAAAGAGACCAGGGGATTCTGGGATGGGGATCGTGATTTCGTTCACAGATGCCTAGAGAAAAAATGAGAAAAAGAAGGTTAAATCGATGAGAAAATACGGAGGCATTCCGGGGGAAGTAAAAGAAAAGTGAAAGAAAAAGAACGAAATCAAGATCTATTACCCGAGGAGCGGAGGAACTTGAAGCCATTACAACTTGCGGTGTTGCAGGAAGTGATTCGCTTGGATTGTTGAAGAGATCGATGAAGATGGGTCGCCGGTGAGACTTTTTGGGACTTGCGCTTGGGAGCTCTCAGGATGAAGGCAATGGCGAAGGAGGAACGGCGGCTGAAGCAAGAAGAGAAGCGAAGTATTTATAGGCTTTGCCCGCAGGGGTAAATGAGGAATTTCGCGTCGTCGGATGAAAATCAGGGTTCCGTGTGAAATGGTAACAAATCGAAGGGATCCGAGAATTTCGGGACAATATGGACATCTTATCCCGAAACTGGGGGGCATGTGTTGACGGCATTTTTTGCCACGTGATTAGAGCCGGCGCCTGGGGAGATTTAATAAGAGATCGAACCTAGATCGAAGGTGAAGTTCGAGTCGGAATCGGATCGGAGACAGATTCATGGATTCAGGATCGGATTCGGAAGACCGATTGAAGGCGTCGTGAGCTTTGGGCTGAATTGGGCCGCTGATGGGCCAGATCGTCAGGAGTCTTAGGTTTAATAGTTTCTTTCTTTCGCGTCAAATTTGTTTGAAGTCGTGATCAATTCGGAGTCTGTAATTCCAGGGTATAAATATAAACCCTAGGGGTCGTGAAAAGTCTAGATACACATCAATACAAAAACATTTACTACCTTGCATTTACTACTCGCAATTTACTTACATGTCGGCGACTTCGCCAAGCTTTTTCTCTTTCAACGAGTTCTCCTGGGCTAGTCAAGGCGATCTAGATCTCCAAGGCTTGCTCGTGAGTTCCGCTTCTACTGAGTAATATCTAAGTTTTAGCATCGGATGCATCGCTGTTGCTCCGTTTAGATTTATTCGACAGTTATCGGTACTTGCTAGATCTACAAGTCTTTTCTTGTTGTTTTAGCTTTTACCACCATCTATCTAGCTTAGAATTTTATCCAATCGGCTCTGTCAAAGGCGTAATCTTGAGATTTATCCGATAGCTGATTAATATTGTTCTAAGTGTTGCTTTACTAAGCCATATCGGATCGCTTCATGGTTGTCTTGTATTGCTTAGTCATCAATCGGCTTTCTGCTGTTTGATCTATCGGAATCGGCTCCTTGTGCTGTTTCATCGTATATCGGAATCGGTTCTTCAACATCCGACTGTGCTAACGAGAGAATCGGCTCCTCAGCTGTTTCTTAACGTCCGATTTTATCCTTGTCAATCAACAGGTCAGATTGACTGGCACGCCCCGGTTTTCAAGGCCACGCCTTCGCTCGTGTGTTAGTGCGCATCTGTCTCCGCCTGATTTTTGCGTCAACAGTATATGCACAACATGATCTAATAGGAAGCGCACTCCCAAACAACATTAATAAGAAATTCTCTAGGGTTCTTAGAAAGCATTGTATATTCTAAAGATTAAGGCACAGGACTAAAGAGCATTAGAACAGTGCTCATGTACCAAGAAAAAATTGTGTCAACACAAGACAAAAGTATGGTAAACAAATAGCTAAAAGGAATCTTGTCGCTGTCATTAACTACAAATTGTATTAGTAGTTTAGTATCAGGTCCATATCTTAAGAACAATCATGTATGAAAGTTGTGTCGAATTTAAACTTAAAGAACCAAATAGCTGGAAGTATTGCAAATAGCTGGTCTGTGCACAATCATAGATTCTATGTTTCCCCCTTTAAACTCCAGAGAACACTAAGTAAAATTAACCATTTGATTATACTTTAAAGTTGTAGACTAGCACGTTTAACATGCCTCGGTTGTCAGCAGTCATAGATTTCTAGAATCATAATAGCAGACCCTAACTGTGCTTTAGCATCCTAGCAAAAATGCATAGGCCACTATGCCAAAAAAGATAGTTATACATACAGTAATAAGGTTTGCAAGAATTAGAAAAATCATCACCATAGAACAGAGCATTGAGGAGAAACTCACCAATTTTTCATGCTAAGCTGCGGAGTCAAACAGGCTGCAAATAACAACATGCCATTTTCAACTCAAGGCGCATACAAGGAAAACATGGTGTGAACAATGGAAACCGTAGAGCAGAAGGTTTAAACTATGATGAACCACATGAGCTATGGTAATCACAAGAAGTTGTTACTATCACTATCCTGTGGAAGCACGATAATATACGTGGACAAATCAAACATAACTCCATACATCGCACAACAAGGCAGAGAAAGTAACATCATATTTAGAAAATAGGAAACAATGCACTTACACCGGTTGTTAATCCAAGTAATGGTACAAATGCGATGAGGCAAAACATGATTCCTTCACTTCCAAAAAATATGCATAACTGGAATATTGAAATTTCATCAATTGTTTTCTTACTAACTAATAATAAACATGTAAATTCTATCAACACAAACAATAGCCAAATAAATAAAAAAATAATACCACAAATGATAGAGTAGCACACGTAACGTACATGTAAAAATGCTGGCACACACAGTCTAAGAGCATTTGCTAGTTCAAACAAAGGCATGAATGCAAGAGGTAACATCACATTGGCCAGCTGAACTCTTCGTCACCGGCCTAAATGCCCCAAGCTCTACACCTCTACCGGATGTAATTCATTCTCACTCTTTGCCCAGCTGAGCTCTAAGTTTTTGCTTTACTCTCTAAACAATCGAAGAATCCATGAAGATTCAGTTAACCTAAGAAATCTTCTCAGTTCCAGCTTACCTCTACACAAATGACGTTTGAATCATGATCAATCGCCAAATTGCCATATTAGTTTGATGCCATAAAAAATCTCATAGCACATCATGTGCAGTCCACATGTGCCAAAACATAAAAAACAGAACAGGTGAGGGCTCAAATTACTGAAAACAACCCCAAAATGTTCTTCGCGGCTTACCTGCACAGGCAATATTGCAAGCGCCCCCGCCATTGCTGCTGCTGGCAAGACAGCTCTTGCCTTTAGCTGCTTGGGCATCGCTGGTGGAGCACTTTGTCGAACACCTTGCAGGCAGCAGCCATGATGTGAGGTGAAGTGCAGCTAGCAGAGAAATCCCGGGACCGTGCAAGCCAAAAAAGAAATCAATTTGATGGGATCTAGCACTTGCTTGTGCCAATCCACCAGGCCTTGTGGTACCACGTGATACAAGATCATGGACAACACCTACAGGAAAAGCAGCAAGAGGTGGTTTGGTTCAGAGAGCGAGGAGGAGAACTGGAGGAGAGAGGGGATCCATGGCGCGGGTGATCGTGGGGAGGAGTAGCGAGGCGCGCGGCCACGATGTCGAGGTCCCCGATCTGCGCCGCGGTTGAGTTCCTCCGCCGTGAAGGTAGCTGAGGGGGCAGCTGTACTGTCAAGGATGGCGCCGGGAAGAGCCACGCACGGCAAAGTCCGGTGGCACTAGCAGAGGCCATACACAGCGAGGGACGCCGCTGAAACTTCCCTCGCCAGCAGCAGCCGGCCAGTGTGCACAACGGTCGCCACTCGACCCGGCGTCGCTCGCTGGGCCATCGCGCCGCTCGGAGCGCCGGATCCGCGCCGGTGGCATCGACCTGGCCTGACGCCGGCTGCCTTGCCCCGTCACCCTGCTGCCTACGTCGAGCCGAGGCGGCCGCCTTGCCCCGCCGCGCGCCGAGCTGGGCTTGATTCCCACCACCGCCAGCTCGGCGACCCCCACGCCGAGACGGGGCAGCGGCAGGCAGTTATCGGCTGCGCGCCCTCGCGGCCCGCGGCCACCGCCTCACCCCAGCACCTCACCCGCCGTCGTCGGCGTGAGATGGGGAGGGGGTAGAAGATATTTCGCGAACGAGGACCGCGGTGGGATTTCTGAAAAACGTGGGGCCTAAATGCAAAAAGTCGGCGGCAACCGTCTCTTCCTACCCGTCGGATCGCTGATCGGACGGTCGACAAAATTTTTGCTGACGTGGACGGCCTGGCTGGCCGCCGAGCCCACCTCGTTTCATATATAATTTGTCAATTTGTGTTCACCCCCAGTTAGCATCGCCGAGCAAACTGTTTGCTTTAGTGGCATCACCAGTGATGATGAAACTGTAAAAATAAAATAAAATAAAGTAACCATCAGTGAAATGCTTGTACTGTTTGTTCATGAGAAAAGGAAATGGCAGTACTGTTGAATACTTGAACATCAAACACTTGTACTGTTTGTTCATGAGAAAAGGAAATGGCAGTACTGTTGAATACTTGAACATCAAACACCTGGCATCGATACACGTTTGTTAGGCCAGTCCCAGTGGAGAGTTTCATGGAGTTTCATTCTCATTAATTAGCATGTCACATAGGATTTCTTGGTGACATGGCACCTAATTTAAGAAGAGAGATGAAACCAGTTTCATCTAGATGAAACTCACTCTACACGGATACCAACTCTCTTTGAGTCATGAAAGTAAATGTTATTTGAAGCCTATGAAATCACACCATGAAATTTTGCATTGGGAGAGCTAGTTTCATTCCCCATTCATCTCCTTGTTGCTTAGGCCAGTCTTAGTGGGGGTTTCATCGACACACTTACCTAGAGTGACACATCATCTAAGAGAAGTTTGAAACTATGATGAAACACCCTCCCTCAATGCAAAGTTTCATCTCGTGTTGTTCCCAAGACAACATGCAAGACACAAACTGTCTAGAGTACCGTGTAGATAGAGTTTCATGAGGATGAAACTCATTTCACATCTCTCTTCATTAATACACTGCCACATCATCAAAAATGCTGACATGGCAGTCTATTTAATGCTGATGAAACTCCCATTGGGGGAGGCCAGTCTCAGTGGAGGTTTCATCGACACACTTAACTAGAGTGACACATCATCTAAGAGAAGTTTTAAACTATGATGAAACACCCTCCCTCAATGCAAAGTTTCATCTCGTGTTGTTCCCAAGACAACATGCAAGACACAAGCTGTCTAGAGTACCGTGTAGAGAGAGTTTCATGAGGATGAAACTCATATCACATCTCTCTTCATTAATACACTGCCACATCATCAAAAATGCTGACATGGCAGTTTATTTAATGCTGATGAAACTCCCACTGAGACTGACCTTATGTGGCTGTCTTGAAAACATCAATATAAAATTCTCCATTGGGATTAGCCTTAAGGCTGTCTGCACTGGATACTCTAAGCCACACGGTATGGATGACATGGCATGCATGCCGTTCCCATTTGCAGGTTTTGAAGCTGCAGCGGGGACCTGCACGCCGGCCTGGGAGAAAGAGTTTCTCCCGTCCCACGGCAAATCCCGAGGTCGTAGAGACCGACCTGCACGCCGACGTGGCGTGGGGCCTGCACGCCCGGCCCCAACCACCTTGTCGCTCGCGCCCGGAGAAGGAAAAGGAAGGGAGCAGAGGAGGGGCCGCGCGAGCTCCGCCGGCCACGGGCGCCGCCGGGCCTCCTCTACTCCGCCGCGGAAACTCCCTCCGCCCGCCGCGTCGCCCCGTGCCCACGCCGGAGGAGATGAAGCCTGGGAGGAGGGCGAGGAGCTGGGCCTCCCGCGCCCAAGCTTCGCCGCCGCCCCGCGTCCGCGACGGAGGAGCCCCGCGCCGGTCCGCCGCAGCCCCGCCTGGCCTAGATCTAGCCCGGAGAGGAGGGGTCGGCCAGCCTCCGCACGCGCTGCGGTCGAGCCGGCGCCGTCCTTTGCCATGCTCGATCCGCCCGTCGCCCGCCGGAGCCGCTGCCCCGTGCCCACTGCTGGTGGCCGCCGCTGCTGGCCTTGCCTTGCGCGGGGAAGGAGGGCCGCGGTTCGCAGAGTCCGGGAGCCGGCCGTCGGGAGCTCCGCCGACCTGCGCCCGTCGCGTCGCCGCTGGCGGAGGAAGGAGCAAGGGAGGGTGCGGCATGGCCCCGCGACTCGCCGGTGGTGGGAGTTGGGGAGGAGGTCGGAGTGGGACGGCAGAGGCAGAGAGGATGGGGATGGGGAGGGGCGCGACCGCCGCTGTCATTGAAGCACGAGATCCGCGGCCAGCGTGCGAGCTCCTGGAGCGCCGCTGCTCCTCTTCCGCTCGAGCGATTGCCCCTGTCTAGCTTGGTCTGCCGCCGCGGAGGCCCTGCCCCGCGCGCCCGGCCCGGCAGAGGAGGAGGTGGCGGCGGCGGAGGTGGGGAGGAGGCAGTGGAGAAGAAGGGAGGCGGAGGAACAGAGGAGGCAGTGGAGGGAGAGAGAGACCGGGGTGGAAGAGAGAGCAGTGGGGGCCCGCCAAAGAGAGGGGGGCGGTGGGTTAGAAAATATTTGTTATGGGTCCCACGTGGTGGTAGTTGGTATACAGTATCTTGCTGACCAGGACAGAATATTCTGTTTTAAAGGGTGGAGTAAAGGTCCACAGTGCGAACAGGCTAAGGCTGCAAACGAATCGCCGTCCGGTGGACGCGGGATGACGACGCACGCACAACCACGACAGCAAGTCAGCAAGCACGACCCAAAGTCTTCTTTATACCATACTTAAGAGCCAAGGTTTGGATTGTTTGTTATATATAATATAATATAATACGTGCCTTTTGTCGATTGTGATGTGACTGAATGGGAAAAATGGACTAGGAAAAAATGAAAGATTCTTAAGGATAATGCCAATCCAATTAATTAAATTCTGGATGGCATCGAACGTGGATTCCATAGTTCCATTATTATATTAGTCCAAACAATCCGCCGCCCTGGTCTCTTGCAGCGCGGCGCCGGCATGGCATCAAGCGGTAGCGGCGGCGGCTGCAACAAGAGACACCGACAAGACTACGAAGACGACGCGGCGTGCGACGAGGAGCAGTGGTACGTGGTTCTCACCGAGGACGACGTCCGTGCGCGGCAAGAGGCGGACACGGCCTGGGTCGCCGAGGTCCTGTCCATCCCGGAGGGATTCGCGGCCGTGCTGCTGCGCCACTTCAAGTGGCGGGTCCAGGAGGAGTGGTTCCGCGGATGCCGTCGGCCTGTGGCCGGCGCTCGTCCCAACGTCGCGGAACCCGCGGTCGCACGTGTGCGCCATATGCCTCGACGAGTACCCCGCCGGCCGCACGAGGTCGGCGGGATGCTGCCTCCACTACTACTGCGACGGCTGCTGGCGCGGGTACATTTCCGCCGCCGTGGGCGACGGCCCGGGGTGCCTCTCGCTGCGGTGCCCGGATCCGGCCTGCTCGGCGGCCGTCGTCCAGGACCTCGTCGACGCGGTGGCCGACGCCGGCGACAAGGACCGGTACGCGCGGTTCGCGCTCCGGTCGTACGTGGAGGACGGCGGCGGCGGCATCAGGTGGTGCCCCGCCCCAGGCTGCACCCGCGCCGTGGAGCTGCTCTTCCTGGGCAGCAGCGACGCCGACGTGTTCTGCGACTGCAGGAGCGGCTTCTGCTGGAGCTGCGGCGAGGAGGCGCACCGGCCGGTGTCGTGCGACACGGTGCGCGCGTGGCTGGCTACCAACATCTCCGAAGCGAAGACGACCAAGTGGATCCTGACTAACACCAAGAGCTGCCCCAGCTGCCGGCGGCCGATCCAGAAGAACCAGGGCTGCAACCACATGACCTGCAGCGCCCCCTGCCGCCACCAGTTCTGCTGGATCTGCCTCGACCCCTGGAACGATCACAAAGGCTGCTCGCGAAGAGGTCACCGCCGCCAGCAGGAGGCCGCCAGGAAGACGCAGTGGAGGCAGGCCAAGGCGTCTCTGGACAGGTACAAGTACCACTACGAGCGGTGGGAGGCCAACGGCAAGTCGCTGCACAAGGCGCTAGCGGACTTGGACCAGCTGGAGCGCTCGGAGGAGCTCGGCAGGATGGCCAGGGCGCTGGACCTCCCGGCGACCAAACTCGGGTTCGTGACCAAGGCGTACCACCAGATCGCTGACGGCTGGCGCGTGCTCCGGTGGGTGCACGCCTACGGGTACTTCCTAGACCCGGAGCGCGACGCGGCCAAGTGCGTCCTGTTCGACGGCCTTCAGAGCCAGGCCAACCGGTGCCTCGACTACCTGCACTGCTGCGCAGAGCAGGAGAGGAAGGAGCTCTTCGGTGCCAAGAATGGCGCGTTCGCTACTGTTGCCGCGGATACCTTCAGGCAGTACAGGAAGAAGGTAGCGAAACTCACCGGAGTAACGCGCAAGTTCCTGGGGAACCTTGTGAAAGCGATCGAGACCGACCTGAGGGAAGCGGTTGTCAAGCCGGAGTTCGCGCAGATAGGTAAATGCATAACCCCCGTGGATATGAATAATGAATTCTTGTTGCATCATTTTTTCCTCGAATATTCCAGTGAACGCACCAACGCTGAGGCGTCAAACAGCTGGTGTTGGAGGCATTATTTCTACTGCAACTGTTAAAGTGGTATAAGTTACACTATTATAGGAGCTTCTCCTTTTATTTTTATATTATAATAATGCCTTTACATTTTCTTTATTTTTAGGAACCAGTAGCCATGCCACTGATGGTTTCTGCACCTGCTTTCTCGCACTTAACATCAATTTCAAATGTGGCTTCACAAGGAGTATCAACACTGCCAACCTCGTCATCATATCTTATTTCACAAGAGGCAAATATTTCGGAGGTAAATATTTTTTTTGTCTTTAGCATTTACGACAATCCTAACCAACAAACCACCATGTAGTTTTCACGCCTTGCCAAGTTATATGGACACCACTTCAAAACTATTACTCCCAATGCACCATGTCTATACATATCCAAGGAATTAATTAGTCACTCAATTCTCTCTCTCCCCTGTCCGGCAACGATTTCTTCTCCACTTATCATATAGACACCACTTTCTCCTAATGCAAAATTCGATAGCATCTAGTGTATTAGTTTTCTTGTATTAACTATTTTTTGCATAAGATCCAGTTTCATCATTTATTTATTCTCTTTTTTATTTAATATAGTGACACATTATCTAAAAGTATTATATACTACTGTAATCAATCCTATAGACACCGGTTGAGACTACCATCACCCGCTCTTGAAAATGATTTTTAAGGGCAGGTGGAAATATGGCCCCGCCCACTGAAAGTAGTTCTTTGCAAAAAAAAAATTATAACTTTTTTTCATATGATCTCAGACGAAGATAAATTTTATATCAAAATTATAGAGCTAGACGAGACCTAAAACTTTGTAGTGGATAACTTTATCATTTAAAATTATTTAGTACTCCAAAATATTATTATAAACTCTCTAGTTTTGAAATCTAATGTTTTTGTTGGAGTCCTTCGATGGACTATTAGTAATTATTATCATCTGAGATTGTTTAATACTCAAAACTTTGCATTGAGTCCTATTTTCAGCGTATAACCATGTCATAAAAGATTCAACACATTATGAGAAAACTAGGATGCATACTGTTCACAAACCAATACATCTCATACGCTATTTCATATAACTCATGGAAAACTTTGATATTTGCACACACTAGAACATTACTTCTTCCCATATTCAATACAACTATTTTTCACATCACTTATACCTCATATAACTTGCTCCAGACGAGTTTTGGATTTTTCCGGGATGATTTGCCATTTTCTAAGGATTAAATGAATTTCTATGCAGTTATTCTCAATTTGAACTACAGGTACCTCAAAAAGTTCTTAAAATATCTCACAAAAAGGTATGTAAGGACATATATCCTAGATAGGGTCATATATTGAAAAATATATGAAAGGTTCAAAGGTTAGTGTGAATAAACCTTTTATTTCTAGCTTTAAGAGAAATAATAATAATAATTACTTGAAGTGCTCTAAAAAATTGAAAAATTTGCATAGAGTCCTTTTTAATGTGTATAACCTTGTCATAAAACATTCAACACATTATGAGAAAACTAGGATGTATATTGTTCACAAAATTAAAGTTATGGCTTAAGTGTTACATGAACTAGTGTTAGAGATGTTTGGCTCTATGAACAATGTATAGTCTATATTTTATAAAATGTGTTTGAGTCTTTTATGTCATGTTTACATATACTAATAAAAAAACTACATGCTAAATCTCAAAAAAATTCAAACTATTTTGCTACTTGTTTGAATTAAATTGATAAATTTCAGGATAAATAGAAAGCATTAGCAGGTGCGGCGTAGGGACATCACCGACCCCTGCAAGTAGGTTTCCAGGGGCGGGTGATGTCATGGTCGAGCCCTAGAAATGCTCCCACGCAAATAAATTCATAATGAGTTTGTAACTTTCTCATAAGATCTCAAATGAAGAAAAACTTTATATCAAAGTTGTAGAGCTCGATGAGATATAAAACTTTATATTTGACAACATTTTCATTTGAAATCATTTGTCTATCCAAAAATATATTAAATCTCTATTAAAAACATGGCTGCCATGTCATCGATCCAAACCTTCCAAACCCTGACTTCCCATAGGTCAAATCATCACCCTGTTATCTTCTCCACCGTTCACCATCGCTCACCATCTCTCCCTCCCAAACGAGATCCTCTATAGTAGATGAAAGTTATGTAAGGGGGAGGTAAAAGCAACGGGAGACGTCTAATCTAGAATGAATGCCTCAGATCGATCACTGCAGTACAAATCGAATAGGTAAATTGTGAACAAGGCAACTGTGCAAAGGGCCCCAGGATGCTGTTTCATCCGTCACTGTCGCTACAGTATTATATTGGTTCACTGTAGCACTAGACTCAATGTGCTGTTTTCCTCTGCAGTAAAACGAGCTGCTGCAGAAGGAGCCGGTTCCCTCCCTCCCTCCCTGAATGGTAGCGACGGGCGCACGTACAACGTGTCCGACACATCCTCCAGCTGCACCACATTGGCCCCGTGCCACCGCCGCCGATAGCTGCACCACATTGGCCCCGTGCCACCGCCGATGCCGGGGGCACGAGGATGCTCGGCCCCGCGGTGCCACCACCGGTACTGCCGAGTGAAGCCGCCATGCAATAGCACGATTTCCACTCCGCCTCCATAGCATAGTCCACCAGCTTGTACACTAGGCACATCACCATGTCCAGCATGTCAAACATCGAGAACACCACGTAGCTCACCAAGAAGTTGAGCGCGTCGCCCACGGCTACAGGACGTGCAGCCTGCTAGGCGTGGCGGCAGCCAGAGTTGGTGCGTCTGGCCGACCCTTTTTTCTTTTCTATTTTATTTTTAAATTGATTTTCAGGGCGGGTCATGCAGTCACCCGCCCCTAGTAAAATCATTTACAGGAGCGGGTTATGCCGCCACCCGCCCCTAAAAACCCACTTGCAGGTGCGGATGCGAGTCCCCTCCCGCAGACAACTGTTTCTAGTTGCAAAAAAAGCAGGAGCAGGCGCCCGACCCACCCCTAAAAATATGTTTTAACCCTCCCCTAAAAACGTTTTTTTTATAGTGACCCTTGCATATACGCAGACAACATCCTCACTCTCCGGTGACAGAGAAATGTGTTGCTTGATGTTTAAATTCTGTATTAAATGGTAAGCGCAATGCAAAGCACTTAACTCATAGGAGCGTTCTTATGTCCTACTGTGGCCATGTTTCTGCACAGTACTTGTATTAATTTCACATAAATAAAGTTCATTGAGAGCATAGAATCTATGATAATTAATTGTGTTAGTTTTATGATATATTTCAGTATACTATATTGGTAGCTTAAAAGCTATGTGCTGTATCAGCTGTCATGCATTTCGTAACATGACAGTCAATACATCGTGGCATATATCAATGCTAGATAAACCCTCGCCTTGCCGTCCAAATTGCACTGTCATTTTTTGTAACACTGACCTACTATGAAAATTCAGATTTATGTTGCACATATTATCTTGTATGCTAGACATACAGGTTTTCAACAACTAATGTTTGGCATCTATTTATATTTTAGGGAACCTTAGCTCGGCAAAGGCAAGGACAACCTGCGTTTTTAGTAAACTCGAAGTAAGTTTCTATTTACATTATTGAACTTCCAAACATTATGCAGTATTTTGTAAAAATTATAAAAGCTTCTAGTAGCCTTGAATTTGTAGTATTAGTAGCTGAATGACAGATTCCTAAGACATGGTGAAATTTTTATGCTCTTTATAATTCTATATGAAATCGAAGAGAAAACTATCTTTCTTCATATGAAAAACTCTTTCAACTAAATTTTGTGTTATCCTTTAACCCATTTTATTACTAAAAATGGTTTCAAATAAACTCCTGAATCTATAATTCTAATTACTTAAGCTTTAAGTAAATAATTTTAACCAACTGAATCAGTTGCTGCCGATGCTACTCTTAGCCATGGCTTATGTTTACCTTTAAAGTTGGATCTCTTAGTCTCTATGTTTATAGGGTTATGCAGTCTTTATATACCTTTTTTACTATTTGTAGTATGAACACCATTTATTCATGCGGCTGTTTTTTATCTTTTTATAATTCTCACTCCCTAATTTCTAACAGCAGCTGCAGCAAATGCAACATCAACAGCAACAGATGCACAAAATGCAACAACAACAGCAACTTCGACACCAACAAAAGCAACAGGAGCAGCAAATGCAGGATCAGCAACAACATATGCGTGTAATCTTAATTATAGTCAAATAAGTATATACATGTTTTTATTTTTTCACCAAACATGGTGGTGTTCAAATAATATGTCCCAACTCAGCAGCTGCTAATGCAGGAACAAAAGCTAGAGCAACTTCAACTCCAACAACAGTTAAATTATCAGCAACGGTTGCAAATGGAACAGATGTGTCATCGACAACAACATATACAACAAATGCTACAACAACAAGTTCAACATCAACAACTACAACAACAACAGATGCAGAAGGTGCAGCAACAGATGCAACAACTGCAGCATCCACAGCAACACATGCAGCAAATGCAGCCGACCCAGATGATGAGTACAGAATCAAACATTGCCGATGATGTATGGGAAAATTTGGCCATAGGGGCCTGGCAGGATATTTGGAGAGGCTTCCTACCTTGAAACACCACTTGTCAATAGAGCATTAGGTTAATGAGGGTTTACACTCACATGAGGGTTGAGACATTTCCTTATGTTTACCTTTAAATCTTTAATTGATATTCTTAGAATATTTAATCACCCATCAAAGATTGGAAATCCAGCTCCTTGCAGAAGCACTAGCTGAGTTGCTGGTGCATGACACATTCATTGCACACCACCTTCCTGAAAGTTGCCTACAAGCTGCTAACCGAGTGGGTTGCCAATGTTGGTCCTATTTTCTCCTTTATCTCTTTCTATTTCTGTAAAAATTTATTTTATAACTATATTCTAGAAAAGTTATTTCATATAACTTTCTCAAGAAAAAGTAATTAAATAACATTTTTTCTGTAAAAGGTTAATTAAATCGATCTATCTAGACGTCAAACGATTAGTATTTTGGTTATCTGTCAATCACCTGTGCAATCCATCAGATGGAAATCTAACGGCTGTTATTGTTACTCTACTTTGGTTATCTGTCAATCACCTGTGCAATTTGTCAAACGATTGAACGATTGATGTAACGACGATTGCGCTGGAACTTACATAGATGGTTGTAGCGATGTTTACGGAGGGCATGCTCGGGAAATGATGGACCGCGATTGTGGCACAGGCCGGTGAGGATTACATGTTCGAGTCCGACGGCTATGATGACGATGAAGCTGAGAAAGCACAGGAAGATGCCTCGGCGTGCGACGTGGTATAATCACTACCGCTGCTCGCACTATGACTATGACTACGATCGAGCAGCAGCAGGAGGTCGACAGCAAGCCCGCCTGGGAGGAGGAGATGCGGCGGATTCAGGCTAAGGCGTCACTGGACAGGTAACTGTACCACTACGAGCGGTGGGCGGACAACTGCAAGTCGTTGCAGAAGGTGGTCACGGACATGGATCAGCTGCAGCATTCCGGGTTGCAGGACATGGCCACCGTGCTGGAGATCAAGGTGGTGGACCTCGAATTCCTGACCAAGGCATACAAGCTTGATCGCCGACGGCCGGCACTCCGGCAGGTACGGTCATGTGGTGGGTGTACGCGTACGTGTACTATAATAGACCCCTTTTAACTTTTATGTTAGAGGTACATAAAACCGAAGCGTGGCAGCTGTAGGACCCAAGTGATGACATATTGTAATATCTTATTGCTAGGGGATGGGTTATGACATTTTTCTTTCTGTTTATAATAATCAAAGGAACATTATACGCATATAGAGATCTCTTCTATATTTTTGTGAATGGTAAAACTTTCTTCTTTATTATTGACAAGAGTATAAGACCCCCCTAGCTAGTTATTTATAGATAAAAAGTATTAAACATCTACCACATCAAAGAAGTACCCTTCTATAGAAATATATTTCATAATAATGTAATCATGCTTATTGATATCATAAATATTATCTTTTCTTACAAACTTTGAGTACATTATTTCAACGCAGCTAACGAATTACCGTCCGGTGGATGTGGGATGACGACTGCACGCACGACCGCTAACAGCAAGAACGACCGAAGTCTTTACCATATACACCTAACTTAAGAGCTAGGTTTTCTATTGTTTGTTATACGTGCTTGCTTTTTATCGATCGTGGGCCCGCTGACGTGACTGAAAGGAGAAACGAGAGCATCAAAACTGAAGTTTCATGTGCCAGTCTCGGTGGAGAGTTTCATTGCACAGTTACCTTACCTTTAGAACTAGGTAACTGTATCAGTTGAGTTTCATATAATGAAACTTCTCTCATATCTGATGAAACTCTCTCTCTTAATTATCTTGTTATGTCAGCAAAATTGTTGATGTGGTATTAAAATTAATGCCAATGAAACTGTTATAAAACTCTCTCCTATTGTTGATTCTGTACCAGTGCTCGCGCCATCGGAGCACAGTGCATCGTTATAGGATTTTTTTTTAATACAGCAAGCAGCCAAGCACCCCGGACGTGTGGTGATCACAGAATCGTGCGGAGAAGCAACTATGCATGGTTACAAGCCATGCTACATGTGGCAATAAAATGCCGAGAGGTGCAACGTGTCGGTCTGCTGGCGGCAAAGCTACATATTAGGTAACAAAGATGTATATATTTAAATTCTATTTCTAAATTTAACTATTATAATTATATTTGGTATATGGTGTCCTCACTACCACCATTAGATCGTCATTTAAATCAATAACTCATATTCTTTTTTTATTAAAATCACAAGCTACTTTTTTATTTTAAATGCTAAAATATATATTTATTAATTGTATTAGACATGGACTCTTTGGATTAGTTTAGACCGTCATATCTTTATAAAATCTAAGGGTATATATTCTTCTCTTTTTAGATTAATTGGGAATTTCTAAACCCTTTCGATAAACATGATGGCTTCTTTTAACACTGTGGGACATAGAGAAACTACTCGAAACAAGAAAGGAAGAAGTCAAACTCCTACTAGGATTCCCCAACTATGCTTGTAATCCTACTAGGACTAGGACTCACCTTGTAACCGACTAGTACTCCTACACCCTGATATATAAAGGAGGGCAGGGGTCCCTAGATCGGCAGACTCATAGAGACATAGACACATAGAGGCTCAACAGAGGCTCATACAATCTCATACTACGCAATACAAACCACCATACAGGACATAGGATAACGATCACGAAAGAATCCGCAAGCGCAACGGATGTCGTAGAAGCTCTCCCCTAAGAGTATTCCAAGGGTATCGAATCCAAAGAACGTGTGTGCACACTACTACGCTAGGGGGTCCCAAGGATAACCAACCAAGAAGATGAGAAGAGAGGATGTTCTATGATTTTAGCAAAGAGTTGTAAGATGTTCTCTACTTTCTACTTGCTTTGGGCACCGGCTTACACTGCATCCTAAGTGACTCCGGCCAACGGCTCTACGACTTAACCGAACGTGGGGGATTTCAAAGGGTCCAACGGGGCTGTCACCACCCGTGGCCTACCCCGGCCAACCATGGGTTAAGATGCACAAACGAAGTGTAATCTACGACTCAGGCACCACGCCTACGCCACGGATTACTACTGTGGTCCGTAAACACTTTTCGGCACGTAAACTCACCACAGCACTCCACATGATGTGAAGCGACGAACCCACATGTGAGAGCCTCAAACTTACTACTACTAACAATACTAAATCATAGAAGATCAAAGATACTTACGAAGCACTTACTTTGATAAGAACACCGAAGCATCTCCAGGAAATACATGATAGGAGGGACTGTTGATGATGAACATCAACACTCCTCCAACTCACTCTCTCCCTCTCTCTACCTCTCTACCCCTAGGCTAAAGCTAGCTTAAGCTATTCTCCTCCATAGAAGCCTCCTCTTGAAGTGAAGGGAGAAGGTGAGGTGTTGGAGAGTGCTTGGAATGATTGTTACTCATTTGGACCCCCTCCACTAGTATTTATAGGCAGGTGGAGGTCGGTAACCAAGCGGATCTCCACGGAATATTCCTCACAACCGCCTTAGGACAGGACACGTGGCGGCCAGGGGCGAAGGGAGCTAGGGCCGGTTCGGCCGAACCGACCCCCTGTGGGCCTAACTCTCAACCGCCTTTGAATGGCAGGCTGACAGGTGGGTCCTGGTCTGGGTACTGAGGTGCCTCGAGTGATTCTTGGTATTTTACCCCCTGATGTGGGCCCTTCAATCCGTGTGCTTTGCTCTGATTGGTCGGAGGTGTGTTTCCTTGCTCAAGTGGGCCCTTCGATCCGTGGGAAGCTGATGTGGCAGCCCTTGGTTGGCTGAATTTTGCTAGTTGAGCCACTTTAGCTTATTCCCACTTCATTTTCTTGGTTAGGTGACCTGCATACACATATTCACCAACACTAGTGGAACTCATTAGAAATAAGTCATTCACTAAGATTGATGTTGATAATTGTATCCTTTATGCAGGAGTTGACGGCCTAAAGACAGGGCTTAACAGCTGTCAACATAAGTATATTTAGATAACTAAGAAACCAAAACAAAAATTATGATGATATCTATATTCCCAATAATTCTAAAAATCTATACTGTAGATTGATCTTTAGGTACCAAATTACATTGCGTGGCATCTAAAACAATTTCATTTATTTTTTAAGTGTTCTACGGACTCTAATCCAACTTTGATAAGACATTGCATATTATTTATACATAATGCAAACATAGTCATGTTATGTTTCTCAACTAGAGGAAAAATACACTATGACCAAGACTCGAGCCCTCACCATGAAATTGACTAGACTCTCGCCCTCATAATGAAATCAATCTGCTCCTCGGTGCCATTGATGTAGACACTAATAGACTAAAACTAGAGAGAAGGATAATGAGCTACCAAAACTGATTGAAATGTTGCACCTTGCCCTTTGACCATGTCAAATTTTGATGTAGAGATTGGCATGGAGCTAGAGAGGGCAGTAAAGCATAGCCGTAACCTACCCATTGTTCTTTACGTCACCACAGCACCCTCTATCTAGCACGGATCTTGGATCTTGCCAAGTGTTTTGTAGCACTACGGACAAAAGGAGGGATAGTGAGCTACAAGAATGGATCGAAATGCCGTACCTTGCCCTTTGACCATGTCAAACTTTCAAGTAGGTATTAGCATGCGGCTAGGGATCAGAGGACAATGAAGCATAGCCATAACCCATCCGTCATTCTTGACATCACCACGACATCCTCTATCTGGCATGGATCTTCAATCCCGCCCAACACCCTGTCAAGTGTGACTCAAGCAAGGCATGTGCGGCGGAAGAGACATATTCTCATAGATGTGACCATGGCAGGGAGATCGGAAAAACAGCTAGCCATGTCGAGAGCTAGCATGGAAGGTAGAAGCTCACACATGGCTTCCATTCAGTAGTTAGAAACACAAGGAGCAAATGCTAGGGAGAGAAAGTGAAGCAAGTACATAAGTTGACATTGAATGCTTATTTCTTTGTGTCAAGAGGATGCCTCACTATACCAAATTGAAGATGGAAGGAGATATGAAGATAACATAAGTTACCAAATTGAATAATAGAAGACAAGTAGATAAGATCAAAAGAATTTGGCATCAAATAGTAGAGAAAAACATTCTTGCAGAGTTATACTAATTCATTTATGTCCAATTCATTTGAAAAAATATTGTTGAATATTGGTATAAAATGCAGTGGATGGCAAAGGAAGCAAGAAAGTGTTACTCTCTACCAGTATAGTAACCGTGCATCCCAACATTTTGTGGTGCTAATTTTGACTGAATTCATTACCAAATTTAATAAAAAAATATTTTACTTTTAGCACGAGATCATGGCACTAAAATTTGGTATAGTGAGGTTCCATATAGGCCACATATAATGGGATCACAACAAACATCAATGGAAAAGAATATTGATGAAGTTGTGGGGTCGTCGTATGTTATATGAAGCTTTTAGATAGTTTTAAATTTATAAAAATTATAGCTGATCTAGCCCGCGCAAATTGCGTGGGTCACCTCGCTGGTTCAACTGAAGCGCCAAGTTGCCTGTTGGCTTATATCCACTGCATAGTAGTTTCGTTATATATAACAAAAGGCCAATGGCCATGTCTGTAAAGCAGAAGTGAGTCTCACTCACTACGGCAGACTCCATGTTTGCCGTGTGCCAGGGGCACACGGCAAAGCCTCAAAAGGCACACGGCAAAGCCTTTGCCGTGTGCTTTTGGCTTTGCCGTGTGCAAAATGGCACACGGCAAACCCTACGACGGCAAACAAGGGTTCGTCGTGTGCCTCAAAAATCCACACGGCATAGAAAAGCAAACCAGATAAAAAAAAAGAAATCACAATCGTGCGGGGCCCATCACCCCGGCGCCTGCCGCCGGGGCTCCAGGCCACCGCCGCACGCCGCCGGGGCTCCAGGCCGCCGCCGTCTCTCCCGGATCCGCACGCCGTCGGGCTCCAGGCCGCCGCCGGGGCTCCCAGATCCGGCCGTCGCCACACCTCACGCCGGATCTGGATGGAGGGCGGCTGCCGGCGTTGATGCCGCCACACCGAGGGAAGACCGCCGCGGCCGCGCCTGGGGGAGGGAGGGGAGGACCGCCGTCGGGAAGCAAGGCCGCCGGCACTGGATCCCGTCGTCGGGGAGGGAGCCCGCCACCGCCGCGTCTGGGGGAGGGAGAGAGAGGACCGCCGCGCCTGAGGGAGGGAGAGGGAGGACCGCCGCCTCCCGCACCGCCACCACCTCGCCCAGATCCGCCGCCGCCGTCACGCCGGCCGCCGCCGCACCTTCTCTCATGCGCCGCCGCCGCACCTCGCCCCGCCGCTGCTCCTCACTGCCGGTGAGGGGCGAGCGGAGGGGGGAGGGGAGGGGAGGCAGAGGAGGGGCCGCCGCCACCTTCACGCCGTCGCCGCGCCGCCGCCACCTTCACGCCGTCGCCGCACGCGCGGGATGTGGCCGCCGCTGGGAATGAAGCAGAGAGAGAGGAGGGCCGGTGGAATGAGTGGAGGAGGGAGGGGGACGGAGATAAGGCCGGGCGCCTGGGCGTGAGCGCGTGGGTGGGGATAAGGCCGGGCGCGGCGTGAGCGCGTGGGTGGGGCCAGGGGCGTGGGGATCAAGGCGCGCGGTGGGCGTGCGGCCCGCGGGCGTGGGGTGCCGTGTGCCCTGGATCTGGACACACGGCAAAGTTGTTTGCCGTGTGCCGCACCAGGAGCACACGGCAAACATTTTCTGCCGAAGAAAAAAAATAAAAAATATCAAACGGATTCAAAAAATAACCAAATTTGGTTATGAACCAGTCTAAGGTGTATGTAGACTATACAAAATGAGTTTTGTTGTAAAACAAAATTTCAATTGCCACGTTGCTTCAAATCACAACATCTCTTTCACAACTCTTAGGATCTTCTCCCGAGAAGCTTCGGTTTGTAAAGAGACAATGCGTCAACTTGCTCGAAACCTTCTACATTTTTTACCATAGCCTCTATGTATGAAAACATGACATCACGCCAAAATTTATAATTTTTTGACCTTTTTTGTATTTTATAAAATTTTTAAATGAACCGAGCCCAAATTCGGGCACACGGTAAGCAAACAATATATTCAAAATTTGATTCCATCTAATGGACATGGCATCATATTAGTCTTAAGAATCCGAATAACATTTTTCCAAACATTACATTACATTATTCGAAACACTTACAGTTCACATTTGCCGTATCGGCAAAACTGAAAATAATGATATAAAATGATTAAATATAGCAAACAGACCGAAAAACATGCACAAAACTAACATGGAATAATACATGGACAAAGAAGTTAGCAAAAAAATTTTGGAGGCAAAATTCAAATTTTTTGCAGCCTGTTTGCCGTGTGCCTGCATGTGGCACACGGCAAACAAGCCTATTTGGCGTGTGCCTGCATGTGGCACACGGCAAACAAGCCTGTTTGCCGTGTGCCAGTTGTTTGCCGTGTGCCACGTGTCAGGCACACGGCAAACATGCTTGTTTGCCGTGTGTCCGCGAGTTTGCACACGGCAAAGCCCTTGGCACACGGCAAACACGGGATTTCCCGTAGTGACTTACGTAAACTTGACCTACATTATAAATAAAAAGACGTGTTGTACGGATATTATACTCTTTTATAAATAATGCGTGTATCAGCAACTAATCCAGAGAATGATATGATTAGCATCAGGATCCTGAATCCGGACCCACAGAAAGGAGCCGCAAGAACGGAGGAAGAGGATGATGGATGTGCAGGGCCTGCGGGCCAAAGAGTGCGCCAGGGACTTGTGGACGTGGCTAAATAACGGCCGTCCTAGTGGACCACAATAGCGAGCACGACCTTAGCGAAGTCTTCGCCATACTTGAGAGCTAAGTTTCGATTACTTTTTATACGTGCCTATGGCTTTTATTTATCGGTTGTGGGCCTGCTGATGTGACTGAAAGCAAAATGGGAGATAGAAGCAGTTGGGTAGCCATTCCGATTAATTTAGTCCAGCATCCAAATCCTCTCCAAAATCCGCCGCCCCTGGCTCCGTGCGGCGCGGCATGGCATCCGACCACGGCGGCGGCGGCGGCTGCTACAAGCGATACCGACAAGACAAGCAATGACAGCTGTAGCGAGATGAGCAGCCGCAGCAAGAGATGCTGCGGAGTTGCCCCTAGCTCTGGGGCGAACGACGATGGCAATGACAGCTGTAGCGACGGCGGCACCGGTGAGGATTACATGTTGGAGTCCCCACCGCGCGCAGCCCGCGGCCGCAGTCCTGCCCCATATGCTTCGATGAGTACCCTGCCGGCCGGATTAGTCATGCCGCTATGCCAGGGGATGGATGGACGGATTCACCGTGTCGCTTTAGGGCTCGTTCGGTTGTGAATGGTTTCTTGGCATGGCATGGATATAACAAGAAATTTATACTAGATATATCAAGAGGTCGGAATTTATTCTAGATGAGAAACTAATTTGTGCTAATTTACTCATGAAAGATACAATAAAAGACCGAAATTGATTCCATACGTCTTGACTAACAGATTGATTCCCGGTCTCTTGTTGCTATCATGAATAAATTTTATAGCACGCAGAATCTTGAAGCGCTCGCTGAGCTGCTAGTGCGGGACACGCTCACCGCAGACTAGCTTCCTGGAAGCTTCTCGCGTACCACGCGTGTGGACAGCACGAGTTGGTCCCTTTTCTCACTATTTGACCCCTTTGTCTCTTTTTGTTTTTATTTTCCCTTTTCTCTGCATAAAAGTTACTTTTATAACTATTTTCTAGAAAAGTTGTTTTACATAACCTTTTGTCAATAAGTTATTAAGTAACTTTTTAAGAAAACAATATTCAACTTTTAATTTGGGCTAACCTTTATGGAAAAACTTTCCATTTTTCTATTTTTTTCTTTACCGAGGTCAGGGAGAGAGACTGTGCAACTTTTTCAAAGCGAAGGAACAAATGCCCGTGGTGACTGGTGGCCGCTAGACTCCAAAGCTAGTGTTGCTGCTCCGAATCAGATGTCTCTTTCGTGGCGTTTGTAGAAAAGCGAGTCGGGAAAATCCAAGGAAAATCCAAGAAAACAATATTCAACTTTTAATTTGGGCTAACCTTTATGGAAAAACTTTCCATTTTTCTATTTTTTTCTTTACCGAGGTCAGGGAGAGAGACTGTGCAACTTTTTCAAAGCGAAGGAACAAATGCCCGTGGTGACTGGTGGCCGCTAGACTCCAAAGCTAGTGTTGCTGCTCCGAATCAGATGTCTCTTTCGTGGCGTTTGTAGAAAAGCGAGTCGGGAAAATCCAAGGAAATCAAGCGGGGGCCCGGCGCCGGCGGGGACGGCAGGGCGTGGCTCGGCGTGGAGTGCTTCAGGATGTCGTTCCTGATCATCACGGCAGCCACGAGAGTCGGGAAAATCCATATGTATATTTCGATCGTCTTGACGAGGACATAGTACGTCTTGGTACATTTAAACTTATGATTTGACGTCATATCTTGGAACATGCATGCTAATTTTGGGTGTCCACACTATCACACGATTCTTCGGAAATGCTGTCGCTGCGTTCGTACATGCATACTCTAAATCAGTCGTTGTTGTGAATACATGGCTCTGGATTCGGCAATGGACGCCGACTATCGTCCTCTTCCTCCGATGCCGAGGACGTCAATCTGTTGGCCCAGGTCAACTTGTCACCATTGAGATAACTTCTAGGAACAAATCCTCTTCCTCCCAAATCCAACTTGCTTGTCAACATCCAGCCAGTTAGATTTTGAGGCTTCCAACTACAGCGCCCAGAGCCATTCCTTCCAGGTCGTCTTCCATTGGCCAAGTTTGAGCTCATCGATCATATCGATGGCTCCCTGGCCAAGGGTCAACCCGATTGGGTGCAAAATGACTTCGCCATTGTCTCTTGGTTCTACGTCAACATCCACAGCGACCTCTTTCAGATCGTGCGCGCCAAGGGCACCGCCTACTCCCTAGCTCTGGAACAGCATTCGCTCGTTGTTTCCTCGACAACAAGGAGATGCGCTCTGTCTGTGTCTGCGCCGAGTTTCGCAATCTGTGCCAGGGCGATCTGGGCATCCTTGCGTACTACTGCACAAAGATGAAGACTCGCCAACACCCTGACGGACAAGGATTATTTCGTCCTCAACATTCTTCACGGCATCAATGAACGGTACCATGCATGGCTCTATAATCCACGGGAAGCCTAGCTACCATCCCAGAAGTTCGCTCATCTCATCTGTTACACATTGCATTGGTTTCTCCGAATATTTTTGTATGTACTTACATGATGACATTCACTTGTCTGGCCTGGCATGCTAGTAGTGTGTAACTTAATTCCATGTTAAGGGTTTGGACGGAGCAGCCAAATTTCTCCTCTACTTGGACACACGTCATCTCTCTCCCTTTCTATACTATATATGTTGCCAAACTTCTCGCCGGTAACTCATCCGTCATCGGCTCACTCAGCTCCATCTTCAGAGCATCTCCAATAGAGTTGGTAAAATTGGATTACTAAAACCTGTTTTAGGTATAGGAGAGAGAAGATTTAGGTAATCATTTTGTGCCCCTCTCCAACAGATTTGGTAAAACTGGATATCTATATTTCCATTAGTGACTAATTTGTGAACTGAAACCTTTTTCCAAGGGCCATTCTCCATAATTGACTCCTCTGCTCCCAACCTCTTCTTCCCTGTCGTCCCTCTCTTCTCCCCCACTGCTCCTCTTCTTCCCCGTCGCCCCACTGCTCCTCCACTGCTCTCCACTCAAATAGGCGGTGACCCCTGCTCTCTGGAGGAGCGCTGCTTCGTGGACCGGGTGGCACACGGGTCGGCAAGGCGCAGGCCTCATGGCTGGTAGGCGGAGGGCAACAAGATGCGAGGCTAGCACGCCGCTGCCCCAGATCCGACGCCGGGGACTCCAACCAGGCCCGCCCGCATCATGCCGTCTAGGCAACAGCTCGGGCCCGCCTGGCTCCTGCCATCCAGGCAACGGCTCGCGCTGCCGCATCGGCTCCGCCGCGCACCGCATCGCTTGATGCGGAGGGAAAGGAGATAGGTACGAGTACGAGAGAGATGGAAGACAGGGAGCATTTATGTGGTTCAGCTAAAATTTCAAACAGGTACTAGCGTTTTGCGCAGTTGGGGTTTGCAGCAGGGCTAAATCCCTACGGCTTGAGAGAGATTCGTAGCCACGAGAGCCTTCACGTGGCATGGACCGAACCCATATCCCTGGGAAAGTAGCAGATTCCTAGGGAAAGCTAGAGTTTCCTTACGATTTTGAAAACTCGTTCTAGGGAAAGATATCCTCCCTACGGTTCTTCAAAATTTTCTAGGGAAAGGTAAAAACGGTAGGGAAAGTGGGGAATTCTAGTAGTGGCAAAAGGTGACGATGGGCGACGCAACCTCTGAGCCGAGGTCCTGCGGCCGGAGATGGAGTGATTGGCGAAGAGAAGGGCGGCCGGAGACGGTGTGGTTGGGGAAGAGCGTTGCAGCCGGAGATGGCAGGGAAGATTCCTGGAACTGGTGGTTGGATGCCCCCGCGTGAGTGAAGAGAATATAGCAATCCAGTGTTGGATTGATATATTTTCCAATTCAAGAGAGCAATATAGGTAATTTGCTAAAATAACAATCCATATAGCAAATCTGTTGGAGCTGTGTGTTTGGATGATTTTTAGCAATCCTAATAGTTTTTAGGTATAGAAATCCAGTTTAGCAGATCTGTTGGAGATGCTCTTACAACGTACCAATGGAGCCTTCACCAAGGAACAATTTCTCTGTCGCAGCTGCCGTCGTCCTCTTACTCGTCATCCTGACCGCCGGTACGGTACACGCACGCACAAGCTATAAACACAAGTCGCGTGACGGGATGTCGTCTCTTGATTATTCTTTTTGCTGGCTAATAACCATGCATATATGTCTTCATGTCTGGATCCATGCAGAGTCATCGGTGGATTTTTGGGATGGTTGCAACGAGCACCTGAGCGGTAGTTATAAAGGGGCGTGCAGTGCTGGCCATTTATTAAGGACGAGGAATGCAGGAGAGTATGCATTGACGAAAACAACGACAACCGTTCCGGCACCTGCCATACCTTTCAATGCTGGTGCTGGACCAAATGCGACTCTAAGATTATTGCTCCTGCTAGCACTCCAATCCGGCCATGATACAATGATCCCTGGCGTTCCTTATAGAACAATGTTCTGATCTTGCCCGGCCCTCATGTAATAATATATAATATTGTAGGTTTGGTGTTATCTACCGGTAGCGTAACATGCTGTGACAAATAAAATTCTTGTGGACCTAAGGATCCAAATAAATTTGTATTTTCTCGAGCACATATATGTACCAGCAATGTTGCAAATCGCGGGCCTGGAAAAACTACAGTTGCTATAGCGCAGCTATAGCGGCAGCTAAGACCTTCAACAATATGCAAAAAACCTGCAAAATTTAGACCTAAACATTAGTAATTTCAAGAATTTCAACTCATATTTCATATGTCCAGGAATGACTACAAACATAACAAATAAGTCAAAACTCATATTTTATAATTAAGTACAGAAGTAGGCACCGTCATCTTGGAAAGGGCAGGAGTAAGGAGCACGGAATCCCAGATGTTGATGCCATTCACATGTCCAACTAGGTTTGAAACTTTAAAAATCCATAAATATTAACCAATCATCCGAATTTAGTATCAATTGTGCTATAGTATTTCTTACAACAAAATTTTTAAGACAAGACGACACTTGTTATGTTTAGATACTTTTTACAAACACAATTTAATGAAGTCGGAATATTTTTACTACTTTGAATAATAATTTATTAGCATGACACGCAAGTAATTTAACATCACGAATAAGTTAGTCTACAAAGCGAAAAAATAGCTCCATAGGCAAACAATTTGTTCTACATGGAAAACAAATGCAATCAACACCGTGAACAAATTAGTCTATAAACACATGCGAACAGATTGTTCTACATGGAGAACAAACGTGTGCATACCAGGGATAAAATTATTCTTAGAGATATACAATATAATCTACAAAGCTAACTATCAAATTAACATCACAAAAAAATTAGTCTACAAAAAGTAAACAAAACAGTTTTATACACACACAAATAATTGTGCATGGAAAACAAACTTTTCCATGTCACTATTTAAAAAAATGTAGTATAAAGAAGAAATAGATAAGAAATAAAAGGTCATCATAAAAGGTAAAATAAAAGGAAAATAAATAAAAATGGATAATAAAATAAAAATAAGAAGGAAAGAAACAAAGATGAATAATAGAAATTAGGGAAAACACGCTGGAATATCATTAGTAGAAAAAAAGAATATGGAAGAAAAGTAATAGAAAAGTAAATAAGGAAATGGATCATAGACAGAAAAAATAAAAGAAACCACTATATCCACATGATTAAAAGAAAAGGGTAAATGAAAAAAGAAAGGAAAGGAATAGAAAGTAAAAGAATAAAAAAAATATGATCATGAGACTCGACTTGCTATGCAAGCGAGCCACCCAATAGGCGAGCAACTGTGCCGGGTTCAGGCCCGGCCCTGGAGGGGGGGCAAGACGGGCGGCCGCCCTGGGCCCCATCCAGCGACCAGCGGTGGTATGTATACGTACAACTAAACTTTTATAGTGGAGCATCACGTACAACCAATCAGCCATCGATCGAACGAGTTCAAAAATTAACCCGCATGACACTTCTCGTTCCCGTGGTCGCATCGTCAGTGTGTTGAGTCCTCCCCCGTGATCCTTTTTCTAGCGCAGATTAATCTCGCCTCAGTGTGCTGGCGAACACACAACTACTCGAGTTCGCGGCAAAAACAAGACTGTGCGGCCTGTGCCGGTCTGCCGAATGCTGCAGTCCCGCAGGCCGCACTGCCTGGCTACTAGCAAGAGGTAGCGAGAGGATTCCACGAGTGCAGAGAGAAATTTTGCTCTGAAGTGTTCAATGATGAATTGTGAATTGATGTTTAATCTATGAACGATCATCAGTCAATATTATGTGTACACTGCCGTTGGCCATTGATAATCAATGAATTGGATTGTTGATTACATTGGAAACGATTATGCAAGTCCTGAATTGATCCAGCACTCAGTAGATTACTTTTTTATGAAAAATTGTACTCAGTAGATTTGTCCTACCTTTTGGCTTGGCTGCTGATTGTTTTATTAATTCCATCGAACCATCGTATTGTCTAGAAATTATGCATTCAGTAGTGAAAATGCGCAGAATAAGATTGATATTGTTTGATAGAAGTGAATATTTCATTTGGTTTAAGCTTTGCGTCCTTATTAGTAACACTACTTGTATATACAAGTTTTTTCATTTTTTTATTACTATTTAGGAGGGCCCCAATTTTTAGTTTTGACCCGGGCCCCTGAAATCTCAGGGCCGGCCCTGGCCAGGTTGTTGTGATTCTTTGCATTGGCATGAAAATGAGTGGAACAAAGTCAAGAAAAACAGACTTGGGCCAATTCCGTTATTGGGCACAATTAAAGAAAGCTGGTGCGAAAACATTTTAGGCGACAGCACGCGAATCTATTGCTTAACTGGCAGATGTCCACGTGCGGCACAACATTGGGAAGCTCTATCTTAGAGAGCTTCCCTATCACCATGGCGCTGGAAAGAGGTGTGATCGGTGCTCTACCGATGAAGGGGAATTATGTTTAAAATTATATAAGCTATTACTTTAGATAAATTTATTTATACATTTTTTCCTGAACATTAACATATCTAATTTTTTGTTGATAGTCATTATGGCATATCTAATTGATAGTTTAATTGTAATAAGCACTCTATTTTTCAAACAGAATAAATACAACACACTAATTCTTTGATAAGGAATTCAACACCTTGAGAGCAACATGAAACACGCTGAAACGAAACGTATATACCAATGTAGTAACTAAGGGTACAGTGTAAGATCTTGAATCACCTTAAAATACAAGAGATTTAAATAAATTTACAATAATTACGGTAGTATTTACTTTCAACTTAACATGTTGATAAGAAAATTGCAGCAAATATCTCTACTCCTAAAAAAACAAATTAGGTGTCGCAATTAGCGTCGCCACTCCCTCTGCGAACCAATGCGCCGGCAGGTGGCCTCGAACTGATCGCTTTGCAACTCCTCCACCTCGAACTGATCGTGCCCGGCAATTCCTCCGCTTCCACGATCTCCATCGGCAAACAAAACTGCCGGGCGCCAGAAAAAACGCGCATAACCCACAAGGCGATCGGTTCCACGCTCCGCAGATCACACGAACCACCAATCACGCACGCAACCCACACGCGGATATATATCCACAATCCATCATTACGATTACGTCCTCTCCTTACCTCGCTAGCAGGTCAACTGCGCCAGAAGCTCGGAGGACGGTGTATCGCGTTCGAGCGGCGGCGTTGCCGTGGCTCAAGAGGATCAAGCTTTAAGGGTGTGCCGTGCGAGCGGTGGTGTTGCGGTGGCTCACAAGGATCATGGCCCCCTTCTAACACCAAAAGTGAGGTCCCCTTTGCCTCGTCTTTCTGTTTTTATGTTTTCCATTGAAATTCATTGCTTGTAGGTTGTTCTAGGCTTCTACCTTTTTTCCAGCGAAGCTCCGCTCATGCACAGGTGCATGGCGCCACTGTGAGGTCCTGTCGGCCTGGACAGGAGGAAGAAAACAGAGCTTTAGCCTTTAGATTCAAAATAGATGGCTTAGGGCAGTCCCAATGTAGACTCTACCGTAGAGTCTAAAGTCATTAATTATGCTGCCATGTAAGCAAAATGCTGATGTGGCAGAACATTTATTGAAGAGAGAGGGGAAAAATGAAGAAACCAAGTCTAACTAAGAAACCAAGTCTTCACGCAAATCAATACCATCTGTGAGAGAGACAAGTGGGCCATGGGATTGGATAGACTTCAAGACACAAAATCTGCATTGGAGGTCATGGTTTCTTATAATAGAGTCTTGAACATATGGACTCTATGGGTAGAGTCTGGGTTGGGACTGCCCTTAGATCAGATGGTGGTCATACCCCTTCGCCTTTTTTTTTTTTTGAGAATATACCCCTTCGCGTTGAGAGGTGGGTCAAAGGGTCCCCGGAAGTATACATGTGGTTCTGCTCCGTCGTTTTTGGTTCCACTCGCCGCCCGCTCGTCCTGTCTCCCGTGCGATGGCGCCGACAGGTGGGCCTTCACGCACTCTCGGTCTTCCGCCACCTCCGCCTCCGTCTCTGCCTTACCCGACGCGTTCTCCTTCCCTCCCCTCTTCTCCTCGGCGCCCTCCCTACCGCGCCTGCTCGCGCTCCACGGCGTCTCCCACGCGCTCTGCTCAAGGGGTGCCTGAGGTTCGGCCTCGCCGACCACACGCACCGCCTGTTCGACGAATTGACTGACCGGGATGTCGTCGTATGGAACGCCATGGTCAACGGGCTCGCCAAACTCGAGTGCTTTGACCATGCCAGGGAGTGCTGCAGGAAGATGAGGTAAGCGGGCGAGGTGGAGATCAGCAAGGCATGGCGACTCAGGCCTTCAGATCGAGACGACCACCGCCTCTACAACAGCTTCGAAATGGGTGGACTCGCCGGCCCCCCACTACCACCAGAACCCGCAGCGGACACGCGAGCGGAGAGTCTAGGCAACGCCGCAACATCCGCTCGTTCGGTCGTCCGCGCCGCATGCCTGCACAGAGCCAGAGACGAAGACGCGTGTACGTGTACGTCCTCTCCCTCCCTCCTAATCCTAATCCCCTTCTGTTCGGAGAGATGTTAGATCGATTGTTATGGTAGAAAGAGAAGGTGGACAAACTGTGCCTGATTTGTATTTTGTTCCCTCTGCCTCGTTCATGCTGTAGGCCGACAAGAAACAACTGCATGCTGTGGAGGTGGACAACCATCTTCACCTGAAACCTGCTTGGTATCACGCCAGCCACTGCCTTTGCTTTACGATCTCCAGCTTTCATTGCGTTGTACACATTGTAGTGGCCTAGCAGACAACCAAGGACCTCAAGCTGCTGAGCAAGTTTGTTCATCTAGGTGCTTATATTTTTCCTTGCTTGCCTGCCCTTTCCTATGCTGCTGTCATGCCCCGGTTCCTACTGCCAGTTCCTCTTCGTTCACGTATGTCAACAATTTCTGCGCGTCAAGGTGGTAGGTGGAGCAAGGAAACGGGTGTTTCAAGCAAGGAAATTAGCCTCTAAAATGAGAACTCCCCATGATGTTAGCATTTCTGCACTTTTTTAGGAGGGTCTCAATGATTGTGTCGCCGCTCCTGCAGTTGCAGTCGTTCAATGATACATACATACATACATATATATATTTAATTGTTGGTTTTACAAGGGTTTCTTTTGATTCTGAATTATATGTAGGTTCCATGATGTCTCTACTACTCTCAAGTAACAGAAACTGATATCCTAGGAAACTCCAAATACTAAGGCCCTGTTTGGCAGCTTCGTTATCTCACTGCAAGTAAAGTATTGACTTCAATATGCTGTGACCTGGAGATATACTATACTAAGTTTTGAGGTAGGCAAGCTCAAGATCATATTAGATGTTTGCTTCTGGCATATATTACATGATATTTTGTTTCAATTAAATATATTTCACTTCTTTTCATCAGATTAATAAAATTGTAGTTGGTTTGCTTCATTGTGTTACATTGTGAAACATGCCACGTTTTCTATAGTAAAGGCTCCCAATATATATAGTTATCTTGGCTAGAAAAGTTAAACCAATTATTTCATAAGATTTTTTATGTTGACTTCTTGCATAGCACGAAGCACATGCTCTAGTTCCCTAAACCATGTTGCTAAAAAACAAGTTTTACAATTAAGTTGAAGTGAACCATTAGGTCAAGATTAACAGTTAAACAAGTTGAAGTGAACCATTAGGTCAAGATTACCATTAGGTCAATTTGTCTTTTTTACCTTTGGCAGGGGCTTTGAGATTGTGGAGCCAGGTGGTCACTCTCGCCTTCCCAACGGCATTCTGGGCCAGCTTTGCAGGTTGCACTACCCTGGCGTCATACAGAAAGGGGGCCGAGAGGAGCCGGCGTGGTCGTGGGAGGACTACGCGACCACCCAGGACTTGGAATTAGATGAGAATGGGCAGGTGTTTGGGAGCAAGGCGCGACGGGTTGTGCTCGAGCTGTTTGTAAGTATTCTTCGTGTTACATCGCATTCATCAATTATTTTTGAAATTACTAATACATCATGTGATTTGTGCAGGAATTCTACAAGCCGCTGGATGGAACGTTGAACCAGTGCATCCAGGTGGCTGACACGGCCTGCCGCAAGCTGGTGGCCGATATGTGGTACGAGACGAAGCTGTGTGCCATCATACAGTGGTGGGCTTACCATGCGCCTAAACGCGAGAGGCGGAGCGTGCCGAAAGTGGAGGCGAGAAGAATGATGCTGTCAAAGGAACAATTTGAAAAGGTAAATGTTCAACATTTAATAGCTTTGATCAATTATCGGTGCCTCCGTAGTGCCTTGATGGCGTGCAGGTGCCTCCGTGGTGGCTAGCTAACAATGATCGGTGCTGGGGTATGGTGGTGGACAAGTGGTTGACTGAGGGTTTCACGGAGAAGAGTGAGGGTGGTTGAGTGCGGCGAGGGATGATGGGAGGATCATCACACCACCAAGGCAGCAACAACCTCAAGGGGTACAGAAAAAAATGGGTACGTGTATTTACTTATTTATTCCAACGCTAAATTCTGCAGAATTTCTAATGAATCTGCCTTTTCCCGCAGTCGTAGGCACATAGCCAAGAAATCAGCATCCTCGGGGCCTATGCTTGCTCAAAAAAGGGGAAGGCGACCTCCAATGTCACGTACAACCCGGATGACCCCCCTCGGCATATAGCAACTCCTCTGTCCACAGCCGCCTGAGTGACTACACCGAGATGTCAAAGGCGGTGAGGGGGCTGGATTTCGATCCACACACGGAGCCCATTGATGGAGAGACCGTCATGAGGATGGGAGGAGGCAAGAAGCATGGGCGGTACGTTATGGCTGGCAGCGTGATCGACACGGCTAGTACTCCCACTCTCTCGCAGCTTCGTGCTCGGCAAACCGACTCCACACCGCCTATACGACCGAGGCGAAGCACCGTACAGATAGAGATGGAGCAATTCAAGGTTATTTCTATTGCACTCGTCGTTCAAGCGCTTTACACACGTTAGCTTCGTATTCTAACCCATGCATCGTATTTTGTAGGCCCAGATGGAGGCGCAGGTCCAGGCGACGGTCCAGGAGCAGTTGCGGGCCCAGACAGAAAGGATTAAGCAGGAGAATGCAAGGAGATGGGAGGCCTATGCTCAGTACATGCAGTCCTTGGGCTATCCGCAGCCACCGCTGTCACCGTTCGGTCCACCACCTGGAGCTCGTGGCGGTACTCCGACTCCTGTGAGTGACTTCATAGCCGTTTACTTTCATTTGTTATAGTGACTTAGCACTTTCCAAACTCAGGATACAAAGTAGAAATACTTAGTATACAAACCAATGACTTCGTAAAATCACATAGCTTAACACATTCAATATCTTCAACTTTGGATAGCCTCCATCGGCGGCATCCAATGAAGGGCCAGTCAATCCATATATGTCGCCTCCGTGGGCTCAGTGGCCGTCTCCGCAGGGGATGCAGGCTCGCTCGTGGCACGGGCCGCCGACTCAGCCGTGGCAGGGGGCGCCGCCTCAGTGGGCGCCGCCTCCGTCGTTGCCGTGTCAGCTTCCGCCGTCATCGTCACAGGTGCCGCTGCCCTGGCTTGGGGTACGCAGCCTCCGTCTCCGCCTCTGACTCAGCCGCCGGCGGACGAGTGAGCGGTATGTATCATGTGGTTTCTATGCCGTGTGCTTTGTATGAACTTGTTCTGGACTATGGACATTGTATGAACTTGTTTATGAACTTTGGACTCATATCGACTCGTATGGACTGTATATGAACTTGTTTATGGACTTTGTATGAATTTCTGTGGCCGTGTATGGCTTATGGTGTTTGTGAGCTGGTGAAGCGATATTTGATGGTCTGTGATGCATATAAACTGCCTGAGATGTTAATTGTAATGCATATGAATTGTATGTGATTGTTTTTGTTGTTTGGGGGACATTTAAAAGAAAAAACAACAAAAATTTAGGCGGGGGAAGGATGTTTGCCGTGTGCAAAGGCTGGCACACGGCAAACAGCAGGCTGTTTGCCGTGTGCAAAGGTCACGGCACACGACAAACAGCCTGATGTTTGCCGTGTGTCGGCCTTTGCACACGGCAAACACGAGGCTGTTTGCCGTGTGCCAGCCACGTGGCACACGGCAAACAGGCCCTTTCCACGGTGTCCACCGTCAGTTACTTTATTTTGCCGTGTGCCCCACACGGCACACGGCAAAGAAACCTGGCACACGGCAAACATCTTTGCCGTGTGCCCGTGGTCTGGCACACGACATCTGTTTGCCGTCGTACGGTTTGCCGTGTGCCTTTTTGCACACGGCAAAGCCATTTGCACACGGCAAACAGCTTTGCCGTGTGCCTTTCAGGCTTCGCCGTGTGCCCTTGGCACACGGCAAACACCCTGTTTCCCGTAGTGCTGACAGGACTAGTCGTCTGCCCTTAGACGATGGGTGTTGCAATCTATCTTGCTTCCTATGAGCTTGTTTCATCCGCTTGACATGTTGGAGACAGGTTGCTTTACGAAGATTGCTTTTGTTCTATTGCGATCTTGGATCTATAACAAAGCAATCTGGTCTGACTGCTAGTCCTGGAAGCAAGTACCAAGCAGAGAGAAAATGGACATCACGAAGCTTACAGGGGTTGATGCAGTCAAGCTTGTGGTCATGACTGTGCAGTCAGCAGCTTGTTCAGCTTCTTTGCAAGTTCATCCTCCACGAGATATGTCACTGCAACGGAATTTTTTAGAGGTGGAGTATGCAACGAACGGCAAGTACAAATTGCTCCATGAGTGGAAAAAGTGGTCATTAAAAGATATAGTGTAGTGACTTTGTTTGGAACAACGTATTTTCTTTATTATCAGATGTATGGAATAATGTAGAGCAAGATAAATTTACAATATATCCTATATTTTTAGTCTAACATGAGCAATTTTTATTTGCAAAATTCAGCATCAAAAGAATGTTTGAAATTTGTCAGGACAAAGAATTCAATATTTAAAATTTGGAGGGAAATGAATTGAATATTTGAAATTTGGTGGGAAACTAATTCAATATTTGAAATTCGGTGGAAAAACAAATTGAATATTTGAATATCAGAAATCTGGATGGAAATGCAAATTTTAAATCTAGTGGGAAAATACTATTTCAAATATGGTAGGAAATGGTTGATAGAAGGCTGACGTAAATGGCCGGTTGTGAAAAAGAAATTGTAGAGCGAACCTACGTAATGCAATTGGTTCTGATAGAAGTTTTCTAGATTCAGACTATGTAACACAATCGATAATGCTTTTCTAGGTCTGGACTTCGTAACACAACCAGTCCTGGAAATGCAATTTTTAGGTCCGGCTGCCTTAGGTCGATCGGAGGAAATTGATTTACAGGACTAGATGTGCAGCTGGACCCAGAAATGCTCCATTTCTACGACCGTTAACGTAGACCCGGTTGCCTTGACCGGTCCTGCAAATGGGATTGGACCGGTCCTGCATACCCTTTCTGGCATAAGTGGCTCACCAGGTTAACGTTGGTTGGTATGAGCGGCGAGGAGCAACGGTGGAGTAAGGACTAGTAAGGCTATTTAGAGACAAGAGGGCAGAGCGGAGGCGCGGTGCTATTACAAAGTTCACCACCAGGAGAGATTGAACCATGCAGGTTGGAACAGGGACAAAAAGAAGCAAATCCAAGGTAGAAGATGAGAAGATCTGATTTCACTCAGTTATATATGCTATACAGACAAGACAGCTTCTACTGCTGAGATGGGTGGTGTTCCGCGTCACTTCAGGTGACGGGAAACAAACCGTCGCCTGAAGGGTGGGCGGAGGCGGTGGAGATCCCGTGGTGCGCGCGGCCCACGACCATCATCCTCCCACCAGTTAATTCCATGAGGCCCACTAGGAGGTAATGATTTTGCAAGACCCACTAGACGGCGACTGTTTCCGCGAGTTGCACTGGCTTCTTCAAAGGATAGAGACAAAATATTATGCATGCATGCAAGTAAGGACAAAATTGATGACATCAACTGCATGCATACAAGTTCGGTTTGAAAAAATCCATAAATCTCGAGCCGAATACCCTAATTAAATTCCGATTGCACTGTTAGATTCGTTATGACAAGATCTTCAAAACAAGATCCCACTTAACTATATTTTGATAAAAAATTTTATTCACATTTTTTAATCAAGACTGCATATTTTGTACGAGTCACGTATATGTGGAACAAATTAACGAACAGTCAAAACCAAAAAATTACTCACGCTGAACAAATTGTTTGAACTCACAGCACAAACACGTATACACTTAGAACAGCTTGTATGAACTAGCAGAACAAATACATATATACCTAGAATAAAATAATTATTAAAACCGAACAAATTATATGAACTCACAGAACAAACAAGTATATACCTAGAACAACTTGTAAGAACCCACGGAACAAACACATATATACCGAGAACAAAATAATTATTCACACCGAACAAATTGTATGAACTCAAAGAGCAAACACATATATACTTAGAACATATTGTATAAACTCAAAGAACAAATACATATATACCCAGAACAAAATAGTTATTAACACCGAACAAATTGTATGAACGCACAGAACACATCCGTATATAATTATAATAAATTGTACACATATATACTAATGAGTCTAAAACATAAAGAAAATAAAGAAACATGGTATGGCTTGAAAAATATAATTACTAAGAATAGAAATAAGTTTATACTTCATAATAATCACAAGTGGCGTGATGGTGTAATGGTAGTTCACTATACAATTATGAATTATGTAGTAAGTTTCAAGGTCAAATCCGACCACCAATAATAGTTTTGCTGGATTTAATAGATTTTTCAATAGCTAAAAACAAGCAGAAAATAAATCCGAGAAAAACAGCTAATGAAAAACGAAAAGACCGACAATAAAAGGGCAAAAAGAAACGATCAAATAGCCGATGTTTCAGGAAACAAAAGCAAAAAAAAGCTTGCCGGCAAGAAAAAAACGAGAAAGAGTTGACGTTCCAATTAAAAATAATCAAAACCGCAAAACAGTCGACGTTCCAGGGAAAACTTGAAAAATCTCGAAAAGAAAAAAAGCAGCGAAACAGTCGATGTTCCAGGGAAAAATCAAAAAACATGCTGCAGGGAAATCGTGTTTCACCGTTCCAGGGAAAATCTAAAAAAAACTTGCGGCAGGGAAATCTATACTATAAAGAGCGAAAGATTTGACGGTAACACAAATGTTACTCTTACACCTCCAACACCGTCGGATTTTATGATGACGATCGAACGCTCTAGATTAATCTAAAGAGTCCAAGTTGACTACATTACTTCTACACCGCCGGATTTTATGATGATCAAATGCTCTAGATTAATTTAAAGAGTCCATATTGACTACATCATTAATTTAGAAATTTTTTAAAACATGTACCTGTGGCACGTGCCCTTCTACTAGTTGGAAGAAACAAAGGGCTCGTAGTAGGAAGAAGAAAAAGGTGAAACAGTCAACGTTCCTGGAAATTAAAACTCGTGCAGCAGGCGGAGCTACTCGGGCCGATTGTCATGTGCTGGGCTGACTGGGCCGAATCTGCAAGACGAAACGCTATCGCCGCTACCACCGAATCGCTTGAGGCGATGGCTGGGGAATCGTCGTTGAAGCGACAGCGAAGAAAACGCGTTGAGATGTGCCTGCACTGTCCCCTCCTTTTCTTTTCCCCTTCTATATAGAAATCTCTACCTAATAATAAAAAAAGAGTGCTTCCGGCTCCTAAAAGTGGTACGTCAATAGCAGACCGGAGAAAAACCACGTGAACCAGCTCATGCGGTAAGAAACCTGAACAAATCTGTGCAAACCCGAACTAAAGGTAGAAAACCGAGCGAACAACCGCGTGAACCGGCCACCGAACTGAGAAAACCGGTGCCCACCGCCCACCCCTTCAACCGGGAACCGATCCCTTGCCTAAAAAATAACAGTGCAAGGGGAAAATCCAATTAATGGTGGGAGAGCAAGATTCGAACCCCAGGTTTACAACTTTCTCATGAACGGGAGTAACCGCCTTATATACAATTCGTTTAAAGTGTAAGCACGCATTGATAGCCTGATAAGTTTCTGTGAATGGTTGCCTCATATTTTAATGTGTAAGTATTAGGAATTACCATAAGCCAATCGATATTGTCTTTTTATTAATAAAATTCTTACCTCACAGAGGATGTATCTGTATGCATCCACACATAACATTAAATTCTTTTTTAAAAATATAGCAGAAGGGCACATGCCGCAGGCACATGTTTTAAAAAATTACTAATTTAGAGATGTAGTCTACATGGACTCTAGATTAATCTAGAGCGTTCGATCATCGTAAAATCCGACGGTGTAGGCTCAAAGTGAGATGTAGTCAACATGGACTCTTTAGATTAATCTAGAGCGTTCGATCATCATAAAATCCGATGGTGTAGGCTAATTTTGACGAAGGACGATTGACGAAATGAAAATTTCGTCGTCCTTTATTTTAAAAATAATTCTAGCTAGATGTTCAGCATTTGTCGGCTTAAAAAAAAGTGTTCGAGCAACTTAATATACTGGAGAAGAAAAGATACACAAGATGAGAGAATAAATGATTATATTTGAGTATAAGCAAAATATCAAATGAAAATCTATTGGTTTCCTAGAAAATATGTAGACTTCGTGCAATAAAAGTATAGTGATATAAATCGATGAGTTTCAAAAATACAATTATATCCGCAAAAAAAATACAATTATAATATGTTTGGATTGAGATATGATGTCGTCCGGAACTAAATCCAAATGATCTCACGGAGGTCAGGTCATCTGGCCGAGAAATTGAGCATTCACAAATATTTAGTAACAGGGCTACGCAAGGAATGACGACTCAACGACAGATCGATCAATTCCACGATGTAAACCAAACACTGCAGTTAGGGTTGGATACTGGATCGGATGATCACTCCGTTCGGCACACCAAACACGTCATTAGTATTTTGACGTAGCAACGCACGGGCATTTTGCTAGTAAAAGAATAAAGCCTATTTCATTGTTCCTTACTTGACATATATGTGGTGGCTCTATTCTCCCTGTTTCATTGTTTCAAGCCTATTTCCTTTAAAGACCACTTGCATAGTTTGTTCTACGCTCGATCGATGAATTGATCCATGTGTATTGTTCTCCTCTATTTAAGCTGAGCTGTTGCACATGGATCGGACGAATGCCTAGTATCCTTACTGTGTGCTGCCTGTATAGCCACCAGACCCATCTTCTCCTACTTGTGTGAGCTGATTAGTCATCTGGCCGCGTCCACATTGGCCGATGATTATGGAACAGATCCTGCTACTCCCCCTATTATTCCCCCAGAATATGAGGGCCCCATTCTTATTGCTGTGGTCGCCGTCCATGCCGCGCTATTGATAGCGCTAAGCTCGCGCCCACGCCGCAGCAACCATCCCGTGCTCCGCCTCATCCTCTCGGGCGTCTCCGCTGCGTACTTCCCACTCATGTCCTACGTCCTTTCGTACATGCCCACCTTCATCTCCTCCATGCTCAAGTCCAATGGCAACAATTCATCTGATCCGCTGTTAGCTTTTGTTGAGTTCTTTTGGTTCCTGCCTACAATGTTGTCGCTCATCTTCATCCAGTTTCTCCAGGCGAAGGTTGACATGGCCGCGTTGGCCGTGGCTGCTGTCACCTCGCCTGTGGCTGGCGATGACATTGACAGCCTAAAGATCCGGCCTTCCATTGAGAGCCTCATCTACTCCTTCTGGGTGGCTGGGATCGTCATCTACAATGTAGTCCTCTACGCAAACAAGCGCTGAAGCGCATGCTACTATATATGATCCCCCTAATCGCACCGCTCTGGATTCTTAGGCGCTTGCAGGATGGTGCTCAGGTTCACCCGTTCCTTTGCCCTTGGCCGCAATGTGCAGTTCATTCATGGCTGCATGGCGCAGCTCCAACAAAGTGGCCCCTTGGAAGCTGATGGGCAGCTCCCAGAGGCAGTGCCCTTGTTAGATATTGTGTCGAATATATGTATGAGTCCGGTTACGACGGGATTAGAGTTGTATTTAGCAGTATAGGGTAGAGTCTATTTCATACTCTGTATCTGGGCCTCCTCATAAATATGAGAGGGGGCTGCTGTTGTAACCATGATGACATAGCGATAAGCTCGTGGGGGGAGGCGGCGTGATGCCGGGACCCCAGAGCGACCGGTGTTGTGGTATTGGGGCGGAGTGCCCGTAGTCATGCCCCGGGGATGTAGGCTTGCGCCGACCCTCGTTAACAAAGATCGTGTCTCTAGTGTCGTCTGTGATCTGGCATGCTCATCTCGGTAGATCCAATCGGCGTTTCCGCTATGTGAAGATTGGCCTGTGGCTTATCGCCGGGAGGGTTAATTGTTAGATATTCTCGGTTGTAACCAATTTAGAGATAGATATGATTGTAATCTTGAATACACCGAAGGTTGGAGTTGGTTGTTTAGTTGTAGATATCCTCGTCAGGTTGTTGTAAAGTAGATAGACTCAATCAACTCCAACCGATGGTGATCTTTGCTTGTAAGCCAAGGTGCCGGCTATTGGCTGTTGATGGCTGTTAAGTGCTAAATTGATGCCGTCAACTCTGTCATAAAACAAACACCAAACTAGATATAGGGGTTTAATTCTAATTATTTCCAGTAGTTCTGGTGAGTTGTTGATTTCAGGAGGCCACAACTACATACACTACTAAAGTGTGCAAAACTTATATAAAAGTAGACGACATGGAGTACACCATTGCGCAGGGTTCATCGAGATGATCAATATAAATATTTATTTCATATATTTTGGAGTCCGGAATATAAAGATATGGAAGCTGCAAATTAAAAAGGGCAGTGCTGACGTCAGCACTGCTAGCGTCGTACATATCTGCACACGGGAAAAGGACTGGGCCCACGGCCCACAATAGTAGCATCACGCGTGGGCGAGCGCCTGCCGCAGCGCTAGCTGCCTGCGGCTGTCGCCATGCCCACCCAGGCGGGGCCCACTGCAGCCGGCCAGGCGCTATAGCCGCGCAGGCAGCAGGCCACACGCACACACATTCACACTTCACCATCCAACTTTGAGAGCTACTCTTGTGTTTAGTTCTTCGAGAATTAGGGAGAGAGTGAGGGGTTGTTGTGAGAGGGGTGCCAAGGTGTTGGCACTTCCCTCTCATGCTTGTACCTCGGCGGATGCTACTACACTTCAATTAGAATAAAGTGAGTATTCATGCATATTCTATTTAGAGTAAAGTAGTGTTCTTCATTCCTTTGATTAGTTCTTACTAGAGTGTGAGTCTAGAGCGTGTGAGTTAGCACTTCCACTTGCAGGTTCGTTGCCCCGTCTTGGGTCGGGTGTTGCAGTGCCGTCACGGAGATTTCAGTTGTGGCCGGATTGCAGTAGTAATCGGTAGAGTAGGCGTGGTGCCTAGCTACGGGTTACGCGTCGTTTGCGCATCTTATCCCACGGCTTAGTAGGGGTAGTTAGCAGGTGGTGACAGCCCTGTCTTTCCTTTGAAATCCCCCATGTTCGGATAAGTCATAGAGCCGTTGGCCGGAGTCACTGTGGATGCAGTGTAAGCCGGTGCCCGAAGCGAGTGATAAAGAGCTAGTCCTATCTTCTCGCTACAAGAACTATTCGTTAGGAATACTCTCTACCCTCAGCCGCTTGTTGTGGTGCCTCGATTAGGGGGTGTGTCCTTGGGTCGTTAGCATTAGATAGAGCACACACGTTCCTTGGATTCGATACCCTAGGAATAGTTTTAGGGGAGAGCTACGACGATATCTATGCGCTTGCAGATTTCTCTGTGAACGTTAAGAAACGTAAACATTGGCCCCCTATATTAACAAAGGTACGCAGCCCTACGGGGTTCAACGCTTCCTAAACTAATTGCCTCACATGGTAATCAGAGCCTAACCTCCACAAATCGCATATCCATCTATCCATCTACCAACCCATTCCCAAAACCACCACCAATGTCGTCCTCCTCGGCGATCATTCCGGCACCGCCGGCATCCTTTGCTCAACCCGTCGCCGAGAAGCTCAGCAAAACCAACTACACCTCTGGCAGGTTCAGGTCCTCCCAGCCGTGCATGGAGCACAGCTTGAGGGCTACCTAGATGGATCTGAAGCCCAGCCACCTAAGCTCATCACGGAGAAGGACGCCCAAGGCAAGGATGCCCACAAGCCTAATCCAGAGTATGCAAGGTGGATCGCTCTCGATCAGCAGGTTCTGAGCTACCTGCTGTCCTCATTATCCCGTGACATGCTGAGCCATGTGGTGATGCTCAAGATGGCGTCAGAAGTCTAGAAGGCACTGGAGGCGATGTACTCCTCCCAGATGCGTGCACGGGTGGTCAATACGCGCATTGCGCTAGCAACCACCAAGAAAGGTAACTTGTCCATCAATGATTATGTTGGAAAGATGAAACAGCTGGCAGATGAGATGGCGTGCGTGGGGAACCCTTGGAAGATGAGGAGCTCAACCAGTACATCATGCAAGGGCTCGATATGGAGTACAACCCGGTCATGATGGCCGTCCTGTTGCGCACCGAGCCGATGAGCTTCTCCGACCTGTTCTCCCAGCTTCTCAGCTTTGAACAAAGGCTGAATCTCCTTGGTGGAGGGTCTCAATCCTCTGTCAATGCTGCCAACTGCGGCCATGGTGGTCGTGGCAATCCTCACGGTCGGGGACGTGGACGCGGTGGAAACAGTGGCGGTGGCCGAGGGGGTTCAGCAACAACAACCCTCGGTCCAACAATGGCAACAGCAATGCCCGCTCCAGTGCTCCGCGCAAGCCTGAACGCTGCCAAGTGTGCTACAAGGAGGGGCACATGGCATAGGAGTGCTGGCACCGCTTCGACGAGGACGACGTGCCCGAGGAGAGGCACGTGAACGCTGCCTACAGCTCCACCGATCCATGGTACCCCAACATCGGTGCCACCGACAACATCACGAGTGAGCTGAACAAGCTCTCCATGAGGGAGCGCTACAATGGCACTGATCAGATCCACACCACCTCCGGTGCAGGTATGAGTATTCACCATATTGGTCAAAGTGTTTTGCATGCCCTGGTCATGATGTCCTTTTAAACAATGTCTGACATGTTCCTGAAGCTAAGAAAAACCTAGTCTCTGTTCATCGATTCACTTCTGACAACGATGCTTATATTGAATTTCATCCAAACTTCTTTCTTGTCAAGGATCAGGCAATGAAGAAAACAATCCTTAGAGGAGAATGTGAGGGTGGCCTGTATCCTTTCCCGTCATCTTCCTCAAGTGGTGCCGGGAGACACGCTTGGAGTGCCACAAAACCCTCTATTGAGACATGGCACAAACGTCTTGGTCATCCATCGAGTTCTATAGTTCATCGAGTCATTAGTCATAATAAATTGCCATGTTCTCCTCATGTCTCTAGGCATGAGTCGGTCTGTGATGCTTGCCAATAGGCCAAAAGTCATCAATTGCCATACTCTAGATCGTTGAATAAATCCTTTGCTCCCCTTGAGCTTGTGTTCTATGATGTATGGGGCCGAGCTCTTGATTCTATGGGAAGAAAGAATTATTATGTGAGTTTCATCGATGACTTCAGTAAATTCACTTGGCTCTATTTGATAAAACATAAATCTGATGTGCTCCAAAAATTCAAAGAATTTCAAAGTCTTGTTGAGAGATCCTTCAATCGTAAGATTATTTCTATGCAAACTGATTGGGGGGTGAGTATGAGAAACTCCATCAGTTTTTTACCAAAATTGGCATTGCACATCATGTTTCATGTCCTCATGCGCATCAATAAAATGGCTCTGCCGAGCACAAGCATCGCCATATTGTTGAAGTAGGGCTCTCTCTTTTAGCTCATGCATCTATGCCCTTGAAATACTGGGATGAAGCCTTTCTCGCGGCCGTCTATCTTATTAATCGTACTCCTAGCAAGTTGCTTGACTATTCTACTCCCTTGGAACGGCTTCATGGTCATGCACCTGATTATTCCTTTCTTCGAGTTTTTGGGTGTGCCTGCTGGCCAAACTTGCGCCCATACAATGATAAAAAGCTCCAATTCCGTTCTAAACAATGTGTGTTTCTTGGTTATAGTAACATGCATAAATGTTTCAAGTGTCTTGATGTTAGCACTGGCTGCATATACATCTCAAGGGATGTTGTTTTTGATGAGCAAGTCTTTCCCATTGCCAAACTTCACAAAAATGCTGGAGCCCTCCTTCATGATCAAATACTTCTTCTTCCTGACTCCTCTCCAAATTTATCTTGTACTGACCATGTGGAGCATACACTAGATCAATTGGCAGATACTCATGAAAATTTGGAGTCTAATGATGTTGATTTCAGGGAAAATAGAGGTGATTCTATGCAGGTTCCAGCCACTGTTGGGAGCCTGGGCGCATGCGCAAAACACGAAATAGATCATCGTGTGGCTGATCTTCCTCATACTGACGCGGTATCGGAGTTGGATCGTGTGCTGGATTCGCCTACGCGCACACCGGCTCGCAGCACGCGGCGACAAGAGCCTCTCGGCCAATCAGAAGGTGACGTCCGGGCCTCTATCTCCCAAGCGCGCACGCGCGCTACTACTGAGGAACTGGAGTCCGACACTGTTGGCGCTCTTAAATGCATACTTTTACGCCTGTTTAACTTCGATATTTGCATGAATTTAATATATAAACTAATGATCATACTCTATAACCGGGACGTTTTCGTATATGCCTGTGTTTTTGGAGGATCTTGGTTTATGCAGGATAAATGATAAAATCGGGACGTAAATGGGCTAAATTCGAGACAAGCGAAAGACAAAGGCTGGAAGCCCACTCATGCCCAGATTTAGCCCACCAACCTCTAGGAATGCTTAAGGACTAAGCAATTGAAGATAAGATCAGATTACTTCGAGATGAAGGCAATTCAAATGGAAAGTTACCTTGAGCCAATTTTATCCCGAAGCAAACGACGTCCAAGGTCCACATGCATAGAGAGGAAGATTCCAGAACCATCAAGGAAGCTTCGGGGAAAAAACGTTCCAGGGCCCCCTGGCTGCGCCGCCTAGGCCATTCCTGTGGCTCCTCGCCTTCCCCTTTTAACTAGGGTTTCCCAGGGCTATAAATAGCTCCCATTCCATTCGGCATCCATCAAGTCATTTTCCATTCGATTCCAAGGAGCAGAGAAGCTAGAGGGACACCTCTCGGAGAGCCGAGGGCCGTGCTAGTTGTCAAGGGTTCATCCTAGCCGACGTGGGAATCCTGCGAGGAAGACCACGCCGGAGTTCTGGAGCTAGTTCATCAGGATCAAGGTAGGATCCCGGTGGTGATCATGATGTACATTCAATCATTCATAATGAAGTCTATTTGAGTTTTCGATTGATCTCAGCGATCAAGTGCTTCTTTCTATGATTTTGCTCATTCTTGGTTTTGCTTCTTCTTAAGATCTATTATCGAGGTAGATCGATCAGGAAGTTCTTTTAGCCGTGGTGGCTAGGGATTCATACCGGATCTACCAAGAGTGTTCAACATGTCCATCGACGTGCCCTTGTAATCATTGTGCCGAAAAGGAGAGCCGTGACAGGGTGTGGCCTCGGTAGGGTGGTGATTCTCGAGAGTTTGACCAGAGGCCACGATTTAAAGATGCTTTTAATGAGATTCTCATCTATCTCGCTTCACTATTTTGCTCAGAACTACAACGTTTGCACGATCTAGGCGATTTAGATTGGTTATCTCTATGCTCTCTCTTGCCACCTCTGGTGTTCTTCGGATTTGATCTTTAGTAGATTAGATTGATCTTAAAGTCAAGTGTTTCTTTGCTAAGTTAGATTGGTTCTTGTGTCATTAGTTCTATGGATTGATAACCTTGGGGTAATACTCTTGAGGGAAAGAGCTACAACGGATCCGTGCGCTTGCGGTGGATCTTGGCACGCGTTCGGCGCGTCAACAAGCTTTTTCTGGCGCCGTTGCCGGGGAACTAATGATCAAGTTCTAATTTAGTGATGCAATCGTAAATATTTTTGACCTTTTTTATTTTCTTTTTAGATTAAATCTTTTTCTGGTCTTTTTCGATTTTTCCTTTTTAAATTAGATCTATTTTGATTTCTTTGATCTCATCCACAAGTTCATCTAACTTTGTTCATATAACTTTTTTCTTTTAGATTGTGTATCTATATTTTCTTTTTCACTAACCGCTAACAGGAGATGGACGGCTACCTCTCCAACAAACCGAATAATTTTGTGGATGATCCAGAAAAACTTTACAGGCAAGGAAGACGTGAAACGCGACTGAAGAAGCTAGACTTAGGAGATCCTAGCAAGACCGAGGAATCGTCCTCGACTCCGGAAGACACGCCATCCAGAACACCAAAGGGAGAACCACCAAGAGACGCAATGGGAGACCAACCATATCCAGAGCGCACCATCGGGGAGTTGTTCATCCCAAGCATTGCAGATTTGCCCATCATGGACCTGACCAACATAGCAAGACCGTTCGAGATCAAGATCCCAACGCTATGCATGGTGCAAAACTCACCGTTCACCAGTAAAGAGGATGCTAACCTTCACATTCAAGCTTTTACGCAGCTATGCCTCACTTTCAACATGGAGGGGGTGACTCAAGATCAGATAAGAGCAAGGCTCTTCCTATTCTCTTTGGAGGGAAAGGCGCTACAGTGGTTCTACTCGCTATCGACCGACGTCGTGGAGAGTTGGGAGCAGCTGATGACAGCTTTATTGAAGGAGTACTATTCGCCAGGAAAGACTCAGAATTTGCGTAACAAGATCTTGAACTTCGTGCAATACCCGACGCAGACAATTGCAGAGGCCTATGAGCGTTTCAACAACTACATCAGAGCCGTGCCTCACCACAAGCTCCAGAGAGAAGATCTCGTCCAGAAGTTCTACCAAGGGCTTGGACTGTCGTCAAGGCTAATCATCGACACATCCGCCGGAGGGTCGATCATTGACCTCACCCCTACGCAAGCTTTCAAGTTATTCAAGAAGGTGGTAGACAATGATGCATGGGCGTCATCTGGGCGCCTAGTGCCAGCTCAACAGACGGGGAACACGAAGAGTGTTTTGCAGGTGGACCGTGAACAACTGCTTGAAGGAAAGATTGACTCTCTCATGAGGAAGTTCGAGAAGAAGGAGATGGAGAAGAAAGAAGCACAAGACTTGAAGGCAGCTGAAGCTAAGTCTACATGTGAAGAGTGTGGCGAGTACGGCCACGTCCAAAAGAATTGTCCAGAGGAGGCGAAAGCACTCGAGTACATGAAGAAGAGGGATTGGTACCCACCATCCAACTTCCGTTATGGGCAAGGTACACCTCAGTTCAATGCAAGTTCTTCCATTCAAAATGCAGTCCCTCTACGTATACAGTTGAAGGAGTTCATGGAAGAGCAAGGCAAGATCAACGCGAGCACTGCCACCAAGTTCAAGGCCATGGACAAGGCATTGGAGAACATCGACGCAAAAGTTGCAGAAGTCGGAAGCTCGAACCACCAAGTGCTCAACATTGCTGGACGCCTACCAAGCAATGAAGGGAGATTGCCAGGACAGCCTATGATCTCAGAGACAGCAAAGTGATTCAAACTCGCTCAGGAAAAGAGACAAAAGATCCAGAATTTCCAGCCGGAACAAGAAAGCCAAGGATAACTGCCGAAGCAGAGATGACCACCAAGGAGAAAGAAAAGGCCCCTGCTCATGAGCCAAAGATTGAGACGCTAGAGCCAGAGTTTGAGATGATTGGGAACAACACGAAGATTCTGCTGAAGAAGCCGCACTTCCGCAAAGGTAAAACTGATGAAAATTTTGAGAAATTTGTTGAAGTGGTGCGCAGGTTGACCATCAACATGCCGCTCCTGGATGCTCTACAAGTCCCGACCTACACTCGCTACTTCAAGGACATACTCACTTGCAAGTATGAGATGACATCGACAACTATGGACTGACCGAGGAGTGTAGCGCAGCTATTGCCGAGCCATCTCCCGAGAAGAAGAGGGACCCCGGATGTCCAACCATCCCATGTTCCATCGGTGCACTCGTGTTTGAGAGAGCACTTTGTGACCTCGGTGCAAGTGTGAGCATCATGCCTTAAGCCGTGTTCGAGAAGTTACGCCTACCGAAGCCGGAGCCGACAGCTATGTGTCTCAAGTTAGCGGACAACTCCGTTTGCTACCCCAAAGGGATCGCTGCAGATGTACCCGTGATGATTGGAAATCACTTAGTCCCTGTCGACTTCGTGATACTTGATATGGGAGAAGGAGCTAAAGCGCCACTCATCCTTGGGAGGCCGTTCCTGAAGACCGCAGGGGCAAACATCGACGTCGGCAAGGGAGAGATCAAGTTCGACATCAATGGCATCAAGAGCACGTACAAATTTTGTCGACGAGTTGAGGTATGCAATATGATTAATGTTAAATATATTCCGCCTCACCATCGTGTCACCATGGAAGAACCGAAGAAGGAAGCGAAGGAGATAAAAGAAGTTGTCGCATTCATCAAGACAAAGGAAGAACGCCAGCCTGTGAAGACCAAAAAGATGATGAAACCGAAGAATAAGCTTGCACCGAAGCCAAAGATCGTGCAGAAGTGGGAACCCAAGGCTGCAGCACCATCACCGAGTGCTGGCCTGAAGTGAAGAAAAGAGAAGAGTCTAGCTATAGCAGTGTTATCCTAAACGCTAAACGGTAAACAGTCGGTCACCCACCGTTTAGCTCATTATACGGACTAAACGGCCAATTAAACGGATTAAACGGCCATTAAACGGGCTAAATGGATGATTAAACGGACACAGTTAGGCACTGTGTAGCGTTTAAACGGTGTGTAAACGGGCTAAACGGCCGTTTAGGCGAACAGTGAGCTATAGACTATAAACGAAGAGCTACGCGGGAGGCAACCCATTCGTCGAGTCAAGAATAAAGCTACTGGGAGGACAACCCTGAAGAATAAGCTACTGGAAGGATAACCCTGAATAAAAGTAAGTTAGTCGCAGATTTTGCTACACAAGACTTGGAACATTTGATAAACGCTTTTCTGTCGAACGTTTGGAGATTTTATTTGCTATATAAACCAATGATTTGAGCCATCCCATGATTTATTTGCTTCTTCTCGAGAAACCAGAACCAAAAATCCTGAAACAGATCGTATGTTTGCCTTTTCCATGACGAACTTACGTAAAATTTTATTGTTCATATGAAAACAATACGACTAAAGCAATGTGTTATTCCTTATTGTTTCAATTCATTTGACGCATGTAGGCTCTCACGTGAAACATTAGGTGAATTGGTTTTTGTTCACTTTGATTCGAAAAATTCCACCGGTTTCTCTAGAAATAGAATTTTTTTGAGCCTCATTTTATTTTATTTATTCAAAATTCCTCTTTCATTTTTGGCCAAAATTAGAATCTAACCCATGACCACAAGGTTGAAATCGAAATCGCTCTCTTTCAATTCATGACAAAGAGTGATACCGGTGCAACTAAAATAAATGTAGTCGGGAAAACTTTTTTGACTTACAAATGTTTTTGATGCTTCAAAACTCCTCTAAATATTTATTTGAACGCATTGCTAGCTCTGAGTTAAAGATTAATTTTTGAAATTTGGAGGATTAAGCATCTAAGCATCATTTGGACGGTTATGAGTTTGATTAACATTTAATGGCTTAATTTGAGTTCACGGGAAGATTTTTCTCCACTTGTACCTACCACTACATGCAAGCTCAAACAAAAGATGGGACACACATGCATGCAAGGCATCAAAGATGGCAGAATTGGTGGCCTCTTGTGGTGAATAATTGGTGCAAGGACATGGAGATGACTCAAAGGAGTAAATCATGAGCAAATTGACAAAGATTGGAATCAAAAGGAGTGGTTCACAAGTAATGGATGGTGCAATCAGTGGGAACACAAGGACATGGGCTATTGCTAAGGACAAGATCCTGTGAGAAAAATTTGGAATGGAAAGGAGGCAGCAGGAGGCCTGGCCGGCTGGCCAGGGGCCCCTCTGGCCGCGCGGCCTCCCCCCTACAAAGCTCTGCTCGGCCTCCTCTTTCACAGGTAAGTTACCCATTGAGTTCTTAGTTTATGTTCTTGAGTTCATCCTTGTTCAACACCAGAAACCCTTGAGAAAAATTTGAGTTCCACTAGTTGATCAAAAATCCATCGAAAATTCACCAAAAATCCTAGTTTTCTCCACTCTTCGATATTGTGTTCTTCCACCGGGCAAGAAACCCCTGGTGTTGTAGTGTTGATTGTGTGCAGCAAGGAACCATGTTTGGCATATTTTCAAGGAGGAAGAAGAAGTCGTCGGCGTCCGACACGCCGTCGGGAAGCTCGTCGCGGAGGCACTCGGTTTCCGGGTCATCGCAGCCCATGGAGGAGGACGTCATCGAGCCGAGGAGGGACATGCTGCTGCTTGGTGGCATGCGTGACCCCCGGAACACCTCCATGCGGTTCACGGAACCACGTGGATGCGGCGGTGCACCACCTGTTCCACCTCGACGAACGACGCGATCAACCGCACCACCGCCGTAAGTGCCAAAGGAAACACAATATGGGTTCAAGCTCCTGTCCGCGGATGAAGAGTTGAAGCTTGGAAATCTTGAAGGAAGGCTCATGGATAATTCAACTTTCCATGATGACACATTGATCCTGCTTGGCTTTCATTCAGATATATACAAGTTGCTGGAGAACTTGGGATGGATGCAATTTTCGATGGGAGAATCAGTGAATCACAGGATTGATATTGCATTGGAGATCCTGGTGACGATGAAGCTTGAAATAAAAGTGGTGAATAAACGAGGGGATGAAGCACCATTCCATTTCTCTCCTTCCGTCTGAGAGATGAACACAAGAGTATTTCTTATGCTAGTATTGGAACATTATTTGGATTTGATTTGGAAGCACCGGAGGAAGTTGAAGTTGAAGAAAATGAATTGAAGGATTTCTGGAAGATGATCACTGTGGGCAACAAGCATACAAGGCAGAACATTTGCAATATTGTGCTCTAGATATTCCACAATTGGATGAGCAAAAGAATTTTGGGAAGAATGAAGGAAGGCAAGGTCATTGAGCAAGAATTAAATTAGTTGTATGCTGCCTTGGTGAATAAACAGAAGATCAACCCCTCATATATTATGATAAATAGATAGATCGATGAAGCAGGGTCCGGTACCGAAAAATTGGCATGGCTTGTTACTTAACAAAAATTGCCTATGCCATGGATCCCGACATTGGAGTTAATTTGAGATATTTTGTGAAAGGAACAAAGATGGACGGGAAATTTCCGGTGCAAGGCAAATATATCAGCGGGAATGAAAGCAAAGGATACAAGGTATTGGGGGCTAATATTTCTTTACCCGATGCTAGGCTGAAATTATTTGTTCAGGGCAAGGAAGATTGGCGCGACACTTCGATCATGGTCCGGATGCGGAGTGACAAGAGGAAAAATGAAGGGGAATCATCTAAACAAGCAGCAGACACCTCCAAATTCAGAGCGTTGGACTGAAGCTCCAAGTGCATCAGTTGGTCAAGAATGGGGAGAGGCACTAGCTCAAGCATGGGGGCAAGGATCCTATGCCATGCCGCCACCTCCAACACAGGCATATGTACCACAGCCACAGTATGTGCAGCAGCCAGGGTACATGCCACCACCATATGTGCAACACACTTATCTGCCGTAGCCATATCATGGGAGAGCCCCATATACATCATTCGGAGCTCAATTTGCACATCTCCCACAACCGCAGCGGAGTGCAAGAATTTTTGGTGCCTACGCAAACAGGAATTTGGAGGACATAGATGAAATTCAGAGGCGATCTACCCAGGTGGAAGAAGGAATTGCATGTATGACATATCAGTTTGGTGTCCTCGGTCAAGTTCAACCGCAAGATTTCCATGGAGGAGCAGCACAACCTTACTACGACCAAGGGTACGACGAATATTTACACTACCACGGAGAAAATAATCAAGGGTACAATCAAGATGAAGGCGAAGAATGAACGACAAGCAACCGGAATAAAAATGCTCGCACGTGTGGTTTGATTTCCAACTTTTCTTTTTCTTTATCTTATTTTCAGCGTGTGTGCAAATTTGTGTGTGCGTAGCATTTTCTGTTTTATTTTTTTTAAGCATGTGTGCAATTTGTGTGTGAGTCTAGTGTTTGCTTGTTTCATCATGAATGAATAAATGATCACCTTTGCTTAATGATATGATTAATAGTGATGATATTTAAGTTCATGCATTGCTAAAAATGATGATCGTTGCCACTTTATACTTTTCTTCGTGCTTGATTTATACATGATTGAACTAATACTCTCGCTAATATGATCTGAAAATTGATTTAATTACTAGCTCAATCTTTTGTGGAGGTTATGATAAATTAAAAAGACCCATATTTATTATTCTTGCTCTCTTGTTTAAATAAGTTGACGGTTGTTTTATTAAAAATCTATTCATGCTGACCTTGTCAATGATACCTTTGCAAATGCTGTACCCATCCAAAGCCTAAAAATTTATATTTTGATGAACCATAAATGTGCAAGTTTTATTTTCAAGTGAATTGATTCAGGACTTGTTTCTTCGGTACGAGACTAAGAAGCTGGCCATTCCGTTTTTGCGTACCTTCTTGTTGCTAGCCATTCTATCCATGCATTGCTAATTTCCACACCGGGAATTTTGCAAACCTCGCTGGATATCCACCCTAAACCAAAATTTTCTTCTTGTGATTACCTCCTTGACCAAAACCCATAAAGATTGAGTATGGAGAATTATTCGACAGAGTTTCAGAAAGAACAGAGGCACCATACGAAGAAAATAGATTTGGGAAGCAACCACAAGCATTCTGGAGAAAAATCAGAAGAAACAGAGGGAAAATCAGCAGGGGTGGCGTGGCCAGGACCCCTCCTTGCCGCGCGGCCAGAGGCCTTTTCCCCTCTAATGGCTTTAAAAATTTTTGTGGAAGTCTCCCCTGAAGATTCAAGTCATTCTCTGCAAGATTGGAAGATTTCATACTTTTCTCAGCGGGCATTTAATTCCCACTCGTTTGCTCGAGGACGAGCAATCGTTCAAGCATGGGGGGAGAGTCATCGCATCATTTCTGACCACCGCTGAGAAGGTATTATGTTACAAATGTTCTAAGGAGCATTAAGAATAAAAATTGATGAATGAAAAGAAAAATAAAAAAAGAAAAAGAAAAAATAAAGAAAAGAAAGAAATAAATGTGCTCCTTAGTTCTCTTTGTTTCGTCAAATTCTTGATGCTTAGAAGATATACTCCATACTCAATCATTCCAACCATGTGCAATCCGACAAAGAGGACTCCATTTGTGCCTCGCTGTCATCCTTTGCCATTTGCACATGTCCACCATCTAAAAGTGTGTGTCCATTCTCTCCCTCTGCACAAAGACATTATTTTCTCATGGCCTTTTGACGAGTCTCGGTAAATCCATAAGATGCTTTTCTTGTTTTGATAATATCTTAATTATAATATCTTTGCTAGGACTAACCTTTCCAAGCTCCAGATAAAGCCTACACTTTTATATTTGAGAGAAAGGAAAAGAGTGCTAGCAGGTTCGAGAGACATGATGAGCTGAGAATTTCATGAGCAAGTTGCAAGGTTTAAATCATTGATCTTGGTTCAGTTATTCTTTTCGAACTTTATTATACCTGAGACTTGTTTAAATTTGAGAGCTTGTGATTTAAATTCTTTGTGGGTTGCACTTCATTCATATCTACCCTCCATATTAGAAAGAGCCAGTTACAACTTGAACTTTAATTGAAAATCTTTTGGGAGTATTTTGTTCTCTCTTGTATATGATCAAGTGCAGGGATTGGACATCGGAGGGCAACGCTGATGATTTCTATCGAAGACTTACTCGAGGACGAGCAAGGTTTAAGCGAGGGGGGATTGTTGGCGCTTTTAAATGCCATACTTTGACGCCTATTTAACTTCGATATTTGCATAAATTTAATATCTAAACTAATGATCATACTCTATAACCGGGACGTTTTCGTATATGCATGTGTTTTTGGAGGATATTGGTTTATGCAGGATAAATGATAAAACCGGGACGTAAATGGGCTAAATTCAAGACAAGCTAAAGACAAAGGCTGGAAGCCCGGATGAAGCAGGCCTACTAGGCCCAGGTGCCATAACCGTGGACTTGAAGCCCACTCATGCCCAGATTCAGCCCACCAACCTCTAGAAATGCTTATGGACTAAGCAATTGAAGATAAGATCAAATTACTTCGAGATGAAGGCAATTCAATTGGAAAGTTATCTTGAGCCAATTTTTTCTCGAAGCGAACGATGTCTATGGTCCACATGTATAGAAAGGAAGACTCCAAAACCATCGAGGAAGCTTGGGGAAAATGATGAGCCCGAGGTGTCCCAGGAATGGGCCTGACCGCGCGGCCCAGGGCCACCCTGGCCGCGCCGCCCATGCCATCCCCTCGCCTTCCCCTTTTAACTAGGGTTTCCCAGGGCTATAAATAGCTCCCATTTCATTCGGCATCCATCAAGTCATTTTCCATTCGATGCCGAGGAGAAGAGAAGCTAGAGGGACACCTCTCGGAGAGCCGAGGGCTATGCTAGTTGTCTAGGGTTCATCCTAGCCGACGTGGGAACCCTGCGAGGAAGACCATGCCGGAGTTTTGGTGCTAGTTCATCAAGATCAAGGTAGGATCCCGATGGTGATCATGATGTACATTCAATCATTCATAGTGAAGTCTATTTGAGTTTCCAATTGATCACATCGATCAAGTGCCTCTTTCTATGATTTTGCTCGTTCTTTGTTTTGCTTCTTCTTAAGATCTATTATCGAGATAGATCGATCAAGATGTTCTTTTAGCCGTGGTGGCTAGGGGCTCATACCGGATCTACCAAGTGTGTTCAACACGTCCATCGACGTGCCCTTGTAATCATTGGGCCAAAAAGGAGTGCCGTGACAGGGCGTGGCCTTAGTAGGGTGGTGATTCTCGGGAGTTTGACAAGAGGACACGATTTATAGATGCTTTCAATGAGATTCTCATCTATCTTGCTTCACTGTTTTCCTCAGAACTACAACGTCTGCACGATCTAAGCGATCTAGATTGGTTATCTCTATGCTCTCTCTTGCTACCTCTGGTGTTCTTCGGATTTGATCTTTAGTAGATTAGATTGATCTTAAAGTCAAGTGTTTCTTTGCTAAGTTAGATTGGTTCTTGAGTCATTAGTTCTATGGATTGATAACCTTGGGGGAATACTCTCAGGGGAAAGAGCTACAACTGATCCGTGCGCTTGCAGTGGATCTTGGCACGCGTTCGGCGCGTCAACAGACACCTGGCGGGGGAATTCTCCTACCCACGCGCCATGCCGCCAGATGCCACAGGAGACCGGATCTTCTGCGCCTGAGTTCCCAGCGGTCGATACTCTTGACCAAGCTAAAGCCTCCGGTGTTTCTCCAACAGTTCAGCGGCCTATTACACGATTGCAAAGAGGAATCCATATGCCTAAAAATTATACTGACGGTACAATAAAGTATGGGTGTTTTGCAGAAGGTGGAGAGCCTAGTAATCTTGATGAAGCTCTCAAACATCCCCGTTGGAAGGAAGCCATGGATGAAGAATATGATGCACTCATGAGGAATAAGACATGGCAGCTTGTTCCAAGTGGAAAAGGTAAAAATGTTATTGATTGTAAATGGATCTACAAGATCAAGAGAAAGGCAAATGGGGAGATTGACAGGTACAAAGCTCGTCTGGTTGCAAAAGGATTCAAGCAGAGGTTTGGGATTGACTATGAAGACACTTTCAGTCTTGTAGTCAAGCCTACCACCATCAGGACAATTTTGTCAGTTGAAGTATGAAGGGGTTGGTGTCTTCATCAATTGGATGTGCAGAACGCGTTTCTTCATGGTGTTATGGAGGAATAAGTCTATATGAGGCAACCCCCTAGGTATGAAAAATCTCCTACCAATTATAGTTGCAAACTAGATAAGGCTTTGTATGGGTTAAAATAGGCACCTCGAGCTTGGTATTTTAGGCTGAGTATGAAGTTGCAACTGCTTGGATTTTCCCCTTCAAAGGCAGATACATCCCTTTTCTGTTAAAGGAAAAATGGCACTGTCATATTTATGCTAGTTTATGTGGATGATATTATTGTGGCTAGCTCTTCTCCTCAAGCCGTGGAAGCTTTGCTAAAGGATTTGAGGATTGACTTTGCTCTTAAAGACCTTGGTGAGTTAAGCTACTTTATTGGTATTGAAGTAAAGAAGATGGGCGACGGTATTTATGTCACAGCAAAAATATGCATCAAATATCATTAAGCGAGTAGGTATGGAGCATTGTAAACCATTGAACACGCCTCTAAATATTTCCGAGAAGCTATCTATCGAGACTGGACAGAAGCTGGGCGCTGAGGATTCAACTCAGTTTTGGAGTATTGTAGGTGCATTGCAGTACCTAACTTTGACACGTCCTGACTTGTCCTTCCCATAAATAAGGTGTGTCAATTTCTTCATGCTCCAACTACTGAACACTGGACGGCAGTAAAGCACATACTGAGGTATGTTCGAGGGACATTAAATCTTGGGTTACGAATACATAGAAGTTCCTCTACGCTTGTCAGTGCATTTTCTGATGCAGATTGGGCTAGTTCAATTGATGATCGTCGATCTACAAGTGGTTTCTGTGTGTTCCTAGGATCAAACTTGATATCGTGGAGTGCTAGAAAACAAGCAACTGTCTCTAGGTCGAGCACAGAAGCAGAGTACAAAGCTATGGCTGATGCAACTGCAGAATTAATTTGGGTGCAAATCTTATTAAAAGAGTTGAAGTTACATAGTCCTCCTACTGCAGTCCTATGGTGTGACAATTTGGGTGCAACAAAACATATAGAGGTGGACTATCATTTTGTATGTGAAAGAGTTGCATCGAAGCGTTTGAAGATCCAATTTGTCTCTACTCATGATCAAGTAGCAGATGGTTTCACCAAGGCCTTGTCGATATCAAAGTTGAAAGGGTTCTGTTGCAATCTTAACTTAGGAAGTTATGATTGAGGGGGAGTGTTAGATATTCTCAGTTGTAACCAATTTAGAGATAGATATGATTGTAATCTTGGATACACCGAAGGTTGGAGTTGGTTGTTTAGTTGTAGATGTCCTTGTCAGGTTGTTGTAAAGTAGATAGACTCAATCAACTCCAACCAATGGTGATCTTTGCTTGTAAGCCAAGGTGCCGGCTATTGGCCCTCTATATTAACAAAGGTACGTGGCCCTACGGGGTTCAACACTTCCTAAACTAATTGCCTCACATTAATTTCTTACAATTGGTATCAAGAGCTATGGTTAGATTGGATCTAGAGGCTATGCGGAAGATCACCTGGAGATTCGAGGGTTATGCATCTACAATGAGTCATGCAACGTGCGGTCGGTGCGGTGCAAATACGGCGCAAGGTGGAGCATAGCTGTAGCCGGAGCGTGGAGGTTGCTCACGCCTAGTCGTGGTGGGTCGATGGAGATGTCGACAGCTACGTGAAGTTGTCGAGGAGGTCAGTGCGAATGTCGTCACAGGAAAAGCGTTGGTTACGGCGCTACAACAGGATGGAGTGAAGATGTCAGTGGGTTATGGGCGCGGTAGCAGGTCTGGTACGTGTGCTGGAAAATATCACGCATTGGGCCTTGGGAGGCAGCCATGGATTCTGACGCGGCACAAGACAAGATGCAGATCGCAAAAGCAGGTGCGTTGCGAAAGTGTTGTAGGAAGTCACGACGAGGAGTCAGATTCATGAGCGAGATGGACTCTCGGTGCTAGTTGTGGCGTGGAGCAACAGGACACGGATGTGTTTCTATTGTTGGACACGGGCTGCTAATTACTTGTTCGGTGTAGATAAAGGAATGGCCAAGTGATGAAGCATCAAATTAATTTGAGAAAACAAGGTGGCTACGCTCGGGTTAACCTGGCTTGGGAGCAAAGCGTTTCTTTTTCTCTGGGATGCGGATCACGGTGGTGTCCTGATACGCATGAGGACAGATAAGGCTACGAAGGGAAGCAGTAACTGCATGATCTGTGACTCGATGATGACACGCGGGTTCCGAGATGAACTCGGACAGACGGCCTACGGCAAGGGTGGGCTGTCTTGCGATCGACAAGCCAAGTCAGTCGGATCAGTTATGGCCGGGTTGTGACTCGTTGGCAATGAGCGGAATCTATCGATGGTGTTCAGTTGTGGCATGCAAGGCAGCTAATAGGAGTTAGATAGCGGTTCAGTGGGTGCTTGGGAACGACAGAGTCAATGGCAAGTTGACATGGTCGACATGGAGCAGCTCACTGGTGGGCCGGACAATTCACGAGGCACATAGCGGGCAGTCTAGGATGGCTGGCAGATGGTTCACTTGGAGGGTGAATGTACCGTGGTGTATGGCGGAGAGACTGGCGGCAACAGGCTAGTCAGACAGTGATCAGAGGCAATAACAGGATCAGCGACGGCGACATATGAGCGCAGCGGCTGATGGGGTTGTTGTTCTCTGTGGTGTGGTGATACGCGGTGCGACCTCGGGATGCAGGTTTGCATGGGAGGAGTTTGCCCGCTTCCAAATCAGCAAGGGCGTGGATCGATTCGAGTTGCACGTGTAGAGTTTTCTGAAGCGTGGATCGATGGGCACGTAGAAGCTTCAAAGGCTGAACTGGATGGAAGTATAGACTGCGGTGTCTGTACTTGCAACTGGAGTAATCTTGTTGGACATGGCTGCAAGAGACTACGGTGTAAGGTACTAGGCGTAGTATGAAACGGTAATGGAAGAACAATGCTAATGTGGCAATTTCAGTGTGTGACTCGGATGGCGATTCTGAGGTTCTCAATATCATGTATACAGTCAGCTGGAGCATGGTGTTAGATTCTGTTAGCTGTTACAACTATGTATGAATCTAGTTTTGCTTTGAAGAGATTGTGGTGATAGAAGAGAAGGGTGCACAGTTGCAGGTGGAGTCATGGAGTTGGGAATTGTGGAGATAGCAGTGTTTTTCTAGGCAGCTCTTGATAGGGCGGCAAAGGCGACAACTCAAGGTGGCAGAATATTCGCCAAGGTGGAGTTTGTTAGATATTGTGTCGAATATTTGTATGAGTCTGGTTACAACTGGACTAGAGTTGTATTTAGCAGTATAGGGTAGAGTCCGTGTCATACTCTGTACCTGGACCTCCTCATAAATATGAGAAGGGGGTTGCTATTGTAACCATTACGACATAGCGACAGGCTCATAGGGGGAGGCGGCGTGACGCCGGTGTTTGAGGAGAAAAATCGCTTGAAGGATTTTTCTGCCCTGGGGGAATACAATGCGGGCGTGCCAGTGTACTAAGTACACAAATAAGTAAACAAAAGGGAACACACTTTATTCATATTACATGTAAATACAAATATAGGTTCCCTCTTACAAATATGCGCTCTATAGCCTGCTGGCGGCGATCTGACATAGGCGATGTGGTCCTCTGGTTCCCGGGGCCTCAGAAAACTCCCGGTTTATTATATCGGCAAGACTAAGTTGCCAGAGCACCTCTGATTAAGCTGTTGTGGTCGTCGTCTTTGGTCTTCGCTTCACGTTCTCCATGCATGATGTGGTGATGGTGTAGAGGTGGCGCCATCGTGATCATGGCCTCGTCGGTATCCATGAGGCGTAGTAGAGTAGCTAGGACATCAGCTCCGCCCGCCCGGGTCGTTCGCCTCGTCAGTGTCGAACGGCGCGTAGAAGTTGTAGTAGGGGTGGTCGATGCATGGTCGTCGTGTCGTTGAGACCGAGTCCACGCCGCAGCGGCTCGATTGTCGGTGTCAAGGTAGCTGTGTCGTGGTAGCCATCGGGGTCGTATAGCAGCCACCGCCGTCAAGGTCGTGTAGCTATCGTCGGGGTCATGCCGCCACAGTTGGGGTTGCATCACCACTGGTGCCATCGTGGTCGTGCTGCCGCTGGGATCACCGCAGATGTCGTCGGGGTCACCATGACTGTCGGGATCGCCAAAGCCGTCGAGGCTGCCGAAGCCGCCACAGCCGTCATGTGTCACCGAGGCCATCGAGTGTCTTCGTGGGGCCGTCATGGCCACCGCAGCATTGAGGCCGCTGGGTCGTCATGGCCGCCATGGTCATCAAGTGCCATCGGGATCCGGCAGCCGTCAAGTGTAGGAACTTGTGCATTCCCGTTTGTAGGAACTTAAGCAACTCTGGCCAAATAAAAGGTCCCCAAATACAAACTTCTTTATGCCTCGGGTTTTGAAAACCGGGATATCATCAGCTTGACCTAATAGTTGAGCTTCTGAAAGGTTTGTTTGGCCAATCGTATGGGCCATGATCGCGTCATCTACTGACCCCACTATCAGTGGAGGGACTGATTGTTGAGACTATTCTCCGTGTTGGGGGATGGATTTTGCTTTAGTACTTTTACTGTTGTTGATGTTGCTATAAGACTTTCTGATCGATCGCTCCTAGTCCGATTCTCGCTTTTTCTTCACTGGAGTGATCATTTTAACAAAAAAACGTCTGTCCAGCTGACACCCCCACAGCGAGCTCCTGCTCTCCTTGCTCGATTGCTACCCGAGAGAGAAGAGAGAAGAGAAAAAAAAGGGAGAACAGGATGAGAGAGGGGGGGGGGGGAGGGAGAGAGAGAGAGAAGGGCACTTACAGGTGGGCCTGAGGGGTAAGATTGTCTTTTTCACTCACACTTAATGGCACATGGATGGAAATATTGATGGAATGACATTGAGGACATAAATCAAAACTTTTATGATAATGAGGGAAATTTGTAAAATTTTGTGGCACGGAGTGAATTTACCCTAATAAAAGAGTAAATTTCACAAACACATCAGAACTTGAGGCTACTAATTACAAATCCTCCACTGTGTCCAATTCAAAAACGTAAACAATAAACGGCTCATGTTTTTTCTACCTCTTTTTAACGATTATAACACTACTGCAGCCAGCATTATCCTAAGTGGCGCGAAAACCTCATCCGCATCGGCGCCTGTGCCGCTTCTCTTTAAACGATGCCAATAAGGGGGTCATCCTAAGCGGTTATTTAACCGCTTCCAATGACTTCTTAAACGTGTCGGCGTGCTACGCACCGCTTAGAATAACTCCTTATTTGAAACGGCTTTCTTAGCACTGCAGCGTATGACTTTGTATACTAATCGATTGATAATTCAGCCGCGTCATTTGTTAATGTATTGTTACCAGTTTAATTAACGTCGGTTAGGATGATGCAAAATGCGTTTAAAAAAAATGTGTTCGTCCATTCATTATTAGTCATTTGATCTCGAATGAATACTAGATACATATGGATCGTTATGAACGAATTGCACACACATCACATTCACATTCAACTGAATGTGAACATGGGCGTGCTAGACATTCACAACAACACAGAAGCTATAGCTAGTACCCTTCAATATCATATATGAGAGTTGCAGATAAATTAAACTTAGAAGAAATTCAACATCACTTCAACACAGTTCATCACTAGCTAGCATCACTTCAACATCACATCACTTCACTTGACATCACTTGACTAAACATCACATCAACAGATAATTAAACATCACAAACATCACTTCACTCAGATAAATGAAACAACTGAAGAACTAAATTAGAAGAAATTAAACGACTAGCTAGTGGTAGCTGCAGGAACGACAGTGCCTAGCTCTAAATGAACAAAATGGGCAGCAATTCGTTCATAACAAAAGTATGTGATCTCACGGCGCTTACATCACTGAATTACACTGCAACTGCAGTGGATCTAATGTTCATGGTCGAGGGGTAGCCACTGTCGCCGCCATCACCCCGACGGAGGTCATGGTCGAAGGGGAGGCAGCGGCGCCTGCTGGCGAAGGCGCGTGCTAGATCCGCAAAAGCACAGGCCTTTTCCGCAGCCAAGGCCGCTTCCGCGGCTGCGGATCTGGCCCGTGACTCGAGCGCGGCTTGCCTCCCGGCGATGGAGGCCACCTGATCCGCGGCAGCAAGGGCGGCGGAGGCAATAGCTTTCCGCGACTCCGCCGCAGATCCTGTCAAGCCAGCCGCAGATCCGGTGGTGGCAGCGGCGAAGGAGCAGAGGAAGACTACGGCGCCATAGCTTCCACAGTCTTGGCCCCTGCGTCGAGGGAAGACGCCATCAGAGGACGCGAGGATGATGACGGAGGGGCACAACGGAGCCCTAGCAGTGGACGCGGCGATGAAGCTCGATCTGCTGTTGATGTTGGTGGAGTGGGAGAGAAGACAGTGGATAGGGTTTGGTCGGAATGGTGCGACTTATTTATAGCCACGCCTCATTCTAAGCGGCTTCGTATGGGTCGCTTAGAATGAGACGTGGGCCGCTTAGAATATGGGGCTTATTCTAAGCGGTCCGTTCTATGCTGCTTAGAATGAGAAATATAATTAAAAATAAATAAAACAAATCCAAAATAGAAACATAAACATCAGAGATAGAATTTCAGAAAAACATAAACATAAGACAAATCAAAATAAAAAACATAAACATCACAGAAACAATTACACAAACATAATTAAACATAATTATTTAGTACGTTAATTGTTCATTAGTTCACCACCACCACACATCATAGAAAACAAATAAAACAACTAAATTTAAAACCACTGCTGGGGAGCCTTGCTCACCGCCGTCGCCGTCGCCGTTAGAGCCGAAGGTGACGTGCTCCTGGAACCGGTACTAGCCGTGGCCATGGAACTTGTCCACATCCGCGTCTGACGGCAGCTTCACGAAGAACATGGTGTCGGAGTCGTCGTCGCCGGAGAAGTTCGCCGCCTGCCAATCCCCCAGCACCGAGTTCACCACTGTGGCGGCGCTGAAGATGGGAGGTTAGGCCCTCTTGGCGACGTACACGACCACCACCTGCGTCTGCTCCCCGCCATAGACGAAGAGCTCCTTGAGGACACGATGGGAGACCTCTCCTTCCTCCAACGGAGGCGCAGGCCACATGCAGCGATGGGGACGCTGACGAGGGGCTTTGGGGTCCTATCGGTGATCTCCATAGCGCTGCTCGCTTGACCTGCAACTGCCTGCGAGAGAGTTTGTGTGAAAGGGGGAGAAGAGAGATGTGGAATGCACACAGGCGATCGAGATCGATCGAACGACAAGGTTGGGGGTATATGTAGCGATGATCGACGATCGACTTGTATCGCAAGTAGGCCATCGAAGGGGCCATCGTCGTCGTCAAACCGCATAACTGCATGTGCTGCAACTTCTGCAACTTCTGATGACGGTTCAAATTTCCAAGCAAAGCGGTTTAATTCTGCACCGCTTGCAAAGGAATATTCAAACCGGCATATTCCATACCGGTTACAATGAGCACTCATTCTAACCGGCATATTCCTCACCGGTTAGGATGGGTGCTCATTCTAACCGGTATTTGTTTGGGCCGGCTAGTTTACTTAAATGAGCCGAACCATTAGGAACACCGCCGCATTTGAGGTCCTCATTCGAATCGGCACATTTATAACCGCTTCCAATGACTTAAACGAAGCGGAGCATTTTGGCCCCCACGTGGATGGGCTGATGAGGTTAATGGTCTCTGGACTAGTGTAATGTGGTAATTTTTGTGCTATGTTCGTGAATATATGGTGGATTCTCTTTTAGTAAGTCGTACTTGGTGGACTGTTTATATTACTTAGATCTTCACAAAATCTAATACGCATATTCTTCTATTTTTTTTATTAACATGGTAATTTCTAGAACCTCTCAATGAACATAACAGCTTCTTTTAACACTATTGTATTAAGATAATGTTTTTTATGTTCTTACCCCTACATTGAAATGCAATTGTGATTTTACCGTCATTTTTGTAACTTTGGGATTTTACCCGTCGATATTCACGTCTTTGTGATTTTGCCTATGGTCTTTGTGACTTTTTTCTTGTTTTGACCATTGACTAGTGGCAAATCGCACTGACTCGTAAATATTAAAGGACAAAATCACAAAATTATAAAAATGAGGGCAAAACCAAAATTACACTAGAAAGTTAGGATAGGAACACACAAATGCCCCTAAGATAATAGATGTTTGGAAGCCGTTTGATCTGAATCAGATGGACAAAAAAATCAGGTGTCAATTAATGCCTATGAAACAACCGGGTGTATATGGTGTCAGGTAGACAAATTATAAAGGTTGCGGGAACAGGAACCCTTTAGGCCTCGTTCAGTTGTCTCGGAACGAGGCCCGGAACGGCCTGTTTCACCTGTTTCATTTTCATCCGGATTGGAAAACAGCCCACAACAAAAATGCTGTTCGGTTTGAACGGGCCCGGAAAGAAAACAGGCCTAGAACAGCCCATTCCTCCTCTCTCGGCCTGGAATACAATCCCCACCTCACGACGTCCGGATCTCATTCCTCTCCGAGACCGACGCGCACGCCTAGGGCGAGGGGCGACGGCGGCGCGACCTGGCGGCGTCAAGGCGGCGGCGCGACCTGGCGACGAGAGCTGGAGGCGTGGCGGCGTCAGTGAACCTTGGCTGCGCCCGTCTCACAGCCAAGGACCACCCTCTCCGCCGCCTTCTCGCTGGTAAGCTCCACCCTCTCTTCCTCCCCTCTCCCGTCCTCCGTTTCTTGATGACCATGTGCTCAAGAAGGCCGACGAGGTGGGTTAGGTCTTAATCGATCTAGATGTTTTTCAGTGGCTTGTTGACCCCGCCAGTGGATCTGCGCTTATTTATGAGTGATTTGGTTTCATTCGTTGCCTTGTATTATCCTCCTGCCCATCTTGCGCAATTTGTATTGCAATCGTGGATAGGGAGACAGAGAGCACACGTAGAGAATGCTTAGTGTTGACTGATGACTCATGAGAGGGGTGGGTCTTTGAATCTGGATGTAGAATTGCTGTGGAATTCGTTAGCCTCAAACTTCTAGATTTTTTATTGGATGGTTCTGTGATTGTGTTTCATAGCAAACTACAGTGGATATGAAACTGCCAATGCAGTTTGGAGTTTGTGTTGGTCATGGCTAACTATAGTGCAGATGTAGGGTTTGTGCTGATCTGGGGTTTATGCTGGTTGCCTTGGCTAATCTTCTCCCCTTTTGGTGGTGTAAGTTGTGAGGTGTAGCAAAATTGCACATGTAAGGTCAACAACTGGTTTTATAGTTTAGTCGATGACTCATCCAATTGCTTTTTTGCCAATTCCCTTTCTGTAGGATTATGCATCATATTATTGTTTGAAGAGATTTGCTTACACATCCTTTCAAACAGCCGACTAGGATTGTTTATACACTTTATGTAGCATAATATTGTGCTTGCAGATTAAGTGAACAGATCTGAGAATATGGTTCTACTAGTTTGCTGCAGTATTCCTTTAGTAATCATTATGTGTCTGTAAGCAAATATTCATCCTACTGCATTGATCCTACAAAGATTCATGCTTGTACAATTATTGCTATCTGATTTGGGTAGTTTCAGGAATATCCTTTTAGAGGAGTAATGGCTGCTGTCTTTTGTATTCTGAATTGGTTGTAGGCATGTACTTTGTTGGATGCTGAGGACACAGACTGTTTTACAGTACATGTTTTACTGTTCTCTTGAATCCAGTTGGTGTATGTCTCCTAAAAAGGATTATATTGAAAATGTCTATCACAAGTGTATGTCTTCTAGGATAAGACAAGCTAATCCACCCTCGATATGATCTCACGTCATCCCTTGCCTGTTCACCATCTTTGCATTGTTGGCTTCAATTCCTTGCACAATGTACCTACCTATCGATACTAGTATAGTACTGTGATGCCTAGCTGCCAGTACTTGCTTGGAGAGCTGGAGGAAACATTAAAACGCACGCACCAACAGTTGTGCCTCTGCTGGTTGCAGCTGATCCCTCAGCCGAAAAGAGTTGCTGCTGGTTCTCCTCTGTCCCTAAACATAACTAAGCTAGTTTTATCGTGGATAATTTGTCCCAAAATTATAGCTATTCATGAGTTTTAAAAGGTGCTTCGAACCATGAACTAATGGTTACACGCTGCCTGCAGTTGCAGCCTTGATTTTATGTTCATTTGCATGTTTCCTGCCTAGCTTTCATGCTGCTTGTGAACCCTGTCCTATTGCATTGCTGTCTAGCACTCTAGCTAGCAAGGCCTAGAATGTAGCAGCCTTGATACTGACTACTAAATAGGACATTTCGCCAAGGATTGTTCAGACTTTAGAACCATAATTAGCTGGATTCAGAAAAAGTTATGGGATTCTAGATCATAATGTACCAATTAGTATCTTCTTTATTTCTTATTTGACTATTATAAGTGCACAATGTTCAATCTAGTCGATTTAGTCCCTCAAATGATGGCAATATTTTGAATTTCTTTCTACTCAGTACCTGCAGCTGTTAAACTTGATTACTGTAAGAATTCTAGTTGGTTCTGCACATTCAGACTAGCCAACCTTCTACAATCCTATGCTGTAGTCATGAGTTTTTAGGCTATGGTGACATATCAATGTTGAATACAGATTTAGGCTACTTAACAGTCACAATATGCTTGATGTGATGAGCGTACCTACTTATAGAAATATGTTTTCTAATTTTAGTGAAATTTTGTTCATAATGCTCTTGGAGAGCTGCTTTTAACTTCCTACCTATCTTGAAACAGAGGAAGTCTTTTCAAAAGCGAATGCTAAACAGAACCTTATTTGCAGCATTGCTTGAGCTGTTAATTCTAATAATTTTTGTCTGCTAACTTTGTGTTGTTATTAACGTCCAAAGAAAACATTGAGCTATTATAAAATGGACACAAGAAGTAATTTTTCAGGAACCAACTTTTTTATTGTTACAGTAGGAGGGAACCATGCTTCTTGGCTATTTATGGTTGATCTCTGTTTTACAGCTGCAACTTTTTTTTTGCAGCACTCGAAGGGCAAGTGCTGGTGAGGGATATGGAGTTGGTGCTTCAAGTGCATGAAAGGCTCATATTTCTGACAATTTGAAAGAGCGTCTAGTTAGTATCTTGTGGCCTGAATTCAGCGTGTTGTGGAAATTTGGTTCTCTTCTAGTACTTTTATCTTGGCACATTTGAACTGGAATCATTGCGTCTGTAATCGATGTATGGTGAATCTGTGATTAGTTTGAATATTGAAACTTTGGTATCGTCCTGAGACTGGATGTCAGATGTGCGATGCCGGCCAGGCATGCGTGCCCCTGTGTTTTATTTTGAAGCGTTTCAATGACTTAAACTTAGTTAACTACAGTCTACAGATTTGTCTGATTCCCCTGTTTTATTTCCTGTCCAACCGAACAGTGTTTTTCAAAACACCTGTTTCGGTTCCTGGAGAGGAATGGCGATTGCCAGGTTTGAGTGAGCCACCGGGATCCACTCGATCCAGCCCAGGGAGAGAAACAGGCCGGCATTAAAAACAGGTCTGCCGAACGAGGCCTTATGATTCTTCCCTTTGAGATGCAATCCGTAGCGATGCTGTGTTAAAGACAGAGGGCATACCTTTACTCTTAGTGTCGTGCATTGATGCCTATGAAACAACCGGATGTCATATGGTGGCAGGTTAGACAGATTATAAAGGCTGCGGGAACGGGGAACCCTTTATGATTCTTCCCTTGAGATGCAATCCCCTAGCGATGCTGTGTTAAGGACAGAGGGCATACCTTTATTCTTGGGCAAATTCCCTACGTGCCACTGAAAATACAACTTATACCTTACATGCCATTGAAAATTAGGACTTTCCCTTACTGCCATTGCTTTTAATTTCTTGTTCCTTCTGTGCCATTGCCGTTAGATAGGTGTGAGTTTTGCTGTTAAGTGACAGAAAAATACGCTTTTGCCCCTACGATTTCCCTTCTCTCTCTTACTTCACCCATGGCCGCTCGCTGCCCGGCCACTGCGCTCCTCGCGCCATGGGCGGAGCACCTGCTCCTCCTGGCACCTCCGCCTCTCCCCGCTCGCCGCTCGCGCGCATGGCCGCGGGGCCCCGCCCGCTCGCCGTCTTCGCGCCATGGCTAGATCTGCGGCCCCTCCCTGTGCCATGGCCGGCGCTGACGCTGCCTCCCTCCCCCGACCGCAGCGCCTCCCACACTATCGCCTGCACCTGCGCCGCTCGCCTCCGCGGCTGCGCTCGCTCATCCTGCCGGCGCCCGTCCGTCGCGGCCGCGCTCCCCGTCCCGCTGGCGCGCCGAGGCCGTGGACCGGCGCCTGCACAGCCGCTCCAGCGCGCTCGCCCATCCCGCTAGTGCGCCGCGGCCGCGCTCACTCGTCCACCGCCGCCGAGACCCAACCCTCCTCCTCCTCCCGAGCGGTGCCCATCCGCCGCGGCCGCGCTTCCCGTCCCCGTCCCGCTGGCCCCTTCCGCAGATGGGGGCGGCGGCGGCCGGGGCTGGCCCCTCCCACGCATGGGGGCGGCGGCGGCCGGGGCTGGACCCTCCCGTAGATGGTGGCGGCGGCGGCCGGGCTGGTTAGGGGTCGGCGGCTCTGTTTCGGCGTCGGCGTGGGAACAATGAACGGCCGAGATGAGGGAAGGAAACTGGTTCCCACCCACTGATGCGTGGGCCCGCAGCGGTGCCTAACGGAGCTAATAGCTGGGTGTGACGGCGATGGCACAGAGGGGAAGGGAGATTAGAAGCAATGGCACTGAGGGAAAGTCCCAATTTTCAATGGCATGTAAGGAACAAGTTGTATTTCACAGTGGCACAGAGGGAATTTGCCCTTTATTCTTAGTGTCGTGCATTGTTGTCATATACTCTGTATAATATGTATTTTATTTTTTAAAGATCACATGCATCGTCTTCTATTCGTTCTTTTACCAGTGACATGAGATGCGCATTTCAGTTCTGCTCTCGCTCTGTTGTAATCTCTTTTGAAAGTCTGCGTTCATCCTTTATTCTTTACTTGAGAAGTGCATCATTGTCTCCTCTTCTCAAGAACTCTAGCAGCACTCACAAGAAGCTTGGCCGTTAAATAGGCTCATACGGCGCACGGCTAGCCCCTATACTGCCGGTGTAGGTAGCTAGTCTTGTCTTCTTGCTCTCCGACTTGAACTTGAAAACCCATGGATCCGAGGTGCGAAACTAGTAGTCATTTAGAGGGAATGAAATACGAGGCTCTTCTTGCCGCAATCTCCTTCCATGGCCTCCTGCTGATGATGCTGAGCTCGCACTGGCACCACAGCCACCATTCGACGTTCCGCTTCGTCCTCTCGGGCCTGTCTACAATGTACTTCCCACTCATGTCCTACGTCCTTTCCTACCTGCCCTCCTACATCTCCTACATGCTCAAGAAGATCAAGCATAGCAAAGGAGGGATCACGAAGACATCGACGTCGTCGGGTGGGCCGGGGTCCTGTTGTCCCTCATCTCATCCAGTTCCTCAAGTCCAAGGTTGACATGGCGGCTCTGGCCTGTGACCGCCGTCACCTCGCCTGTGGCTGGCGACAACATCGACAGCCTAAAGGTCCGGCCGTCGATGGAGAGCCTCATCTACTCCTTCTGGGTGGCTGGGCTCGTCATCTACAGCTTGCTTCACTACTTTAGGAAGGATGTGCAGTCTATCGCTCCCATAATTGCGCCTCTCTGGATTCTTGGGGCTTGCAGGATGGTGCTCAGGTTCGCCGCCTTCCAGAGGGCCACCGGCTCCTGTTGGATATGATCCGAATTATAACGTGTGTCTTGTGGGGACGCCTGGAGGGCCCACGGTTCGGGTTGTATGTTTAGCGGATTTGTTTCCGTATTTGACTGCAGTCAGTTTAGTCCACCCATATCTACATCTTGTAAGCCGCAAGGGATGAGAAGACGACTCATTGTATTCCCTGCGTTGTAACTCTCTCGTTATAGTGAAGATCGCCGGTTGGCGCCCGTGGTTTTTTCCCGCAAGGGTTTTCCACGTTAAATCTGTGTCTCGTGTTCGATCTTGTTTACGCATTATTTGCTAACAAGTGGTATCAAAGCTTGGCACGAGATTGTGAAAAAAAAAAATTTAGGGTTTCGTCCCTATCGTGCCGCCGCCGGGATCGATCTCGGCGATCTCGGCCACTTCTTCCGTGCCATAATCGGCTACTCGGCCTGTCCGTCGAGTCCAAGGCGGAGTCTGATTCGGCGTTCGATCCCGATCCAATAAAGCTGCTGCGCGTCGCTGTTCTCTGGAGGAGATCGATCCGCTGCTGCCTGTCGCCGTGTCCGGATCGGGCGACGCGCTGGTGTTCTAGGCGGAGGAATAAAATCCATCCGCTGCTGCCGCTGTACAAGTTCTAGACGTGCCCGTGCTGCGTTCCGTGGAGGATTCGTCCGCTGCTCCTGTTCCAAGGTGAAAAGCTATCGCTGTTCCTTTATGTTGCGGTGAAATTTTGTTGCTGTTCACGTGAGTTCAGATCGCGTGGATCAAGGCAAGGTGATCAGTGCTTGTTCGTGATCAAAACCTGTGCTCGTCCGTTCGTGAGGTGAAAAAATTCAGATTTGGTGAATATTTGCTAAGTGCACCTAACAGATTGTACCAGAAGCTCTCTTCATTTCAGTTTATTTGCTGATTGTACACACCAAGTGTACCAGGCTGCAGGTTTCAGTTAGGGTTACACCTAAATTTCTGCAGATTATTATTCTTCTGGTTATTGCTGTTATTTCTTCACCATGTCTACAGTGAAATATGATATTCCGCTGCTGGATCGAGATACAAGGTTTGCATTGTGGCAAGTCAAGATGCGAGCTGTTTTAGCGCAAGCTGATTTGGATGATGCGCTTGAGAAATTCGGGAACAAGGATTCAAAGACTTGGACCGATGATGAGAGGAGAAAAGATCGTAAGGCCTTGTCTCATATTCATCTTCATCTCTCAAATAATATTTTGCAAGAGGTTTTGCAGGAGAAAACTGCAGCTGCTCTATGGCTCAAATTGGAGTCAATTTGCATGTCAAAAGATTTGACAAGCAAGATGCATATGAAGATGAAGTTATATACGCATAAGTTGCAAGAAGGTGGCTCTGTCCTTAACCATCTTTCGGTCTTTAAGGAGATCGTTGCTGACCTACAGTCTATGGAGGTAGTTTATGATGATGAAGATTTGGGTCTTATTCTTTTGTGCTCACTGCCTAGTTCTTTTGCAAACTTCAGAGATACTATTCTATATAGTCGTGATTCTCTAACCATCCATGATGTTTATGAGGCATTGCAAGCCAAAGAGAAGATGAAACTGATGGTGTCTTCTGAAGGTTCCGCTTCCACTGGAGAAGCTTTGTCTGTTCGTGGCAGGACACAAAAGAATTCTAATAATGGTTATAGAGGCAAGAGCTCGAATGGCTACAGGGGCCGTTCAAAGTCTAGAGGCAAGGATGACAAATTCTGCAAGTATTGCAAGAAAGACAATCATTTTATTTCTGAGTGTTATAAATTGAAGAACAAGGAAAAGAGAACTGGCACATACAGACCGAAAGGTAAATCTGATGATGAAGGTAATGCTTCTGTTGCTGCCACCAATGTTAATTCAGATGGTGGAGATGTTCTTGTTGCTTTTGCTGGATGTGCAAATAGTGGTGATGAATGGATTCTTGATTCCGCTGCTTCCTTTCATATGTGCATTAATAGAGATTGGTTCATCACTTATGATTCTGTCCAAGGTGGTTCTGTTCGTATGGGTGATGATAGATCACATCACATTATAGGCATTGGATCTGTTCAGATTAAGATGCATGATGGTATTATCAGAACTTTGACAAATGTGAGACACATTCCAACTATGAGCAAGAATTTAATCTCTTTGAGTACTCTTGATGGCAAAGGGTACAAGTACTCCGGTGGAGATGGAGTTTTGAAAGTGTCAAAAGGTTCTCTTATTGTGATGAAAGGTGATTTGAAATCTGCCAATTTGTACCGTCTTCGTGGTACTACAATTACAGGTGATGCCGCTGTAATTTCTAATTCATTATCTACTTCTGATGCTACTAATCTTTGGCATATGCGTCTTGGGCATATGAGTGAGCTTGGCTTGGCAGTGTTAAGTAAGAGAGGTCTTCTCGATGGGCATAGCATCAGCAAGTTGAATTTCTGTGAGCATTGTGTGTTTGGCAAACACAAAAGGGTGAAATTTAATACCTCTACTCATTCAAGTAAAGGTATGCTTGATTATGTGCATTCTGATTTATGGGGACCATCTCGCAAGCCTTCTCTTGGTGGTGCTCGTTATATGTTGACCATTATTGATGATTATTCTAGAAAGGTATGGCCTTATTTCTTGAAAGATAAATCAGAAGCATTTTCAGCATTTAAAGAGTGGAAGACTATGGTTGAAAACCAAACTGAAAAGAAGGTTAAAAAGCTTTGTACTGATAATGGTATGGAATTCTGTTCACACGAGTTTAAAGCATATTGCAAAGCTGAAGGCATTGTTAGGCATTACACCGTTCCTTATACACCTCAACAGAATGGTGTAGCCGAGCGTATGAACAGAACTATCATCTCTAAGGCTCGTTGCATGTTGTCTAATTCTGGCTTGAATAGACGTTTTTGGGCTGAAGCTGCTTCCACTGCTTGCTATCTTGTTAATCGTTCACCCAGCATTCCTATTGATAAGAAAACTCCAATTGAGGTATGGTCTGGTTCTCCTGCTGATTATTCGCAATTGAGAGTTTTTGGCTGTACTGCTTATGCTCATGTTGATAATGGTAAATTAGAGCCTAGAGCTATTAAGTGCATCTTTCTTGGTTATCAACCTGGTGTTAAAGGTTATAAATTGTGGAATCCACAAACTCAGAAGGTTGTGATTAGCAGGAATGTTATCTTTAATGAATCTGTTATGTTGCCTGACAACCTATCTACTAGTGCTCCTGTTCAGCAGAAAACAAGTGTGCAGGTGGAGCATTTTATTGATTCTGATCATACATCAGAAAATGATAGTGTTGCTGTACAAGAAGCACCTATTGATGAAGATTTACCAATTGTTGATGATTCTTCTGTTGTTGAGCATTCTTCTCCAGTTGTGCAGCCTCCACAACATTCTATTGCAGCTGATAAGCCCAAAAGGGTTTCTAAGCCAAGAAAAAGATTAATTAAAGAATGCAATATTGCTTATGCTTTAAGCGTTGCAGAAGAGATTGAAGGTGCAGAACCTTCTAATTATTTTGAGGCTATTACTTCTGCTGATTCTAACAATTGGATGACCGCTATGCAAGATGAGATGGAGTCGCTTGAAAAGAATGGTACTTGGGATTTAGTAAAATTGCCCAAGAATAAAAAGCCTGTTCGTTGCAAATGGATTTTCAAAATGAAGGAGGGTATTTCTCCGGTTGAGCCAGCAAGGTATAAGGCAAGGTTGGTTGCTAAAGGCTACAGCCAGATTCCAGGTATTGATTTTAATGATGTCTTTTCCCCAGTTGTGAAGCATAGTTCTATTCGCACTCTTTTGAGTATTGTTGCTATGCATGATTATGAGCTTGAGCAGTTAGATGTTAAAACTGCGTTCTTACATGGGGAGTTAGAAGAGGACATTTATATGGACCAACCTGAAGGTTTTATTATTCCTGAAAAGAAAACCTTGTGTGTAGATTAAAGAAATCTCTTTATGGCTTGAAACAATCTCCTAGGCAATGGTATAAGAGATTTGACTCGTTTATGCTCTCTCATGGTTTTAAGCGGTCTGATTATGATAGCTGTGTTTATTTGAAGACAGTTAATGGTTCAGCTATTTATTTGCTTCTTTACGTTGATGATATGTTGATTGCTGCTAAATATAAATCAGAAATAGTGAAATTGAAGGCACAATTGAGTAAAGCATTTGAGATGAAGGACTTGGGTGCAGCTAAGAAAATTCTTGGTATGGAAATTATCAGAGATAGAAAATCTGGTATGTTATACCTCTCTCAGCGAGGTTATATTGAAAAGGTTCTTCGTCGTTTTAATATGCATGATGCAAAACCAGTGAGTACTCCATTAGCTGCACATTTCAAATTATCCTCTGATTTATGTCCAGTGTCAGATGAAGAAATCGAATACATGTCTAAAGTCCCATATTCGAGTGGAGTTGGTTCACTTATGTATGCCATGGTTTGTTCTCGTCCTGATTTATCTCATGCATTGAGTGTTGTCAGTAGATACATGGCTAATCCTGGCAAAGAGCATTGGAGAGCTGTTCAGTGGATTTTCAGATATCTTCGAGGTACTTCTAGTGCTTGTTTGCAGTTTGGGAAATCTAGAGATGGACTCGTTGGTTATGTTGATTCTGATTTTGCTGGTGATTTGGATAAGAGGAGGTCTCTCACAGGTTATGTTTTCACCATTGGTGGTTGTGCTGTTAGTTGGAAAGCAAGTTTGCAGGCTACTGTTGCTTTGTCCACTACTGAAGCTGAGTATATGGCTGTTTCTGATTCTTGTAAGGAAGCTATTTGGTTGAGAGGTTTATACTCTGAACTTTGCGGGGTTTCTTCTTGCACTACTATACATTGTGATAGCCAAAGTGCTATTTGTCTCACTAAAGATCAGATGTTTCATGAAAGAACAAAGCACATTGCTGTGAGATATCATTTTATTCGAGACGTTATTGCTCAAGGTGAAGTTAAGGTATGCAAGATAAGTACTCATGACAATCCCGCTGATATGATGACTAAGTCTGTTCCTACAGCTAAGTTTGAGCTATGCTCACGCTTAGTTGGTATTAAAGTTTGAAGTCCTAGTGACTTTCGGCGTCGGTGATTAATTATTATTGAAGTGAGTTCATTGTTGATACTTCATTTGCTACAAGATGGAATTCGTCTCAAGGTGGAGTTTGTTGGATATGATCCGAATTATAACGTGTGTCTTGTGGGGACGCCTGAAGGGCCCACGGTTCGGGTTGTATGTTTAGCGGATTTGTTTCCGTATTTGACTGCAGTCAGTTTAGTCCACCCATATCTACATCTTGTAAGCCGCAAGGGATGAGTAGACGACTCATTGTATTCCCTGCGTTGTAACTCTCTCATTATAGGGAAGATCGCCGGTTGGCGCCCGTGGTTTTTTCCCGCAAGGGTTTTCCACGTTAAATCTGTGTCTCGTGTTCGATCTTGTTTACGCATTATTTGCTAACAGCCTGTGAGAATGAGATGGAACAGAGCAAATATGAAAGTGTGCTTAGATTTGGAGAGGACACTGGCCAATGAACTGTAGAATTATCATTGTCTGGAAATGGAACCTAGTTAACTAGTTCTGTAATCTGATGATGATTCCTAATTCTATCCAAAACTGGACTCTACTTTTGAACTGTAAACTGTCCAACACTCTAGCTTTCAGCGGTTTTCACTTGTGTCTGATGTTCCAGCGTCTGGTAGTCTTTGTTCAAGCAATGCAATAAGCAATTGTTCTTGTGGTTGCTATCCAGCTTTTGATGGCCTTTGGTTAAGGAAGTAGCAACAAAAAACAAGTACTATCTAAATAACATTTTCCATGCCGCCAGATGCTATTTTCTTTTCTTGACTCAGTTGTATATCTTCTAAAGGGATCAAATTGGCAAGCTCAAATCCTTGCGCTCTCTGCTGCTGGCCAATGCCTATTTGTGGTTTTGCATTGATCTGACAAGAAATTCTTTGGTTCAGGTGAACTGTATCCACTCCACTATGCCAGCTGAAGTGAAGAAATTCTTTGTTTTTGCATCGATCTGACAAGAAAGGCCGTGTTTGCTGCTGAAGTGAAGAAGCTGAAGGCCGACAAGTTCAAGCCGTCTGAGCAGATGAGCCAATCCCTTGGTGCGTCCCAGCCCAAACAATGTTAGCAAAGGATGTAGCCACTAAACTACATCGTAGTCCTGATGTTGTCCTTATGACTGGTATGTCATGTAACCAAAACATATGCCTAGCATTCTGGAAGACGTTGTGAATGTACATCAGAGATGGCCATTTGTGTTTATTTTGTCTGGTTCCCTCTTTTTATTCGTCCTTAGAGCATCTCCAAGAGTCTCTCTAAAAATGACTCTCTAAATCATCATTGAAAGAATCATTTGCATAAAAATCGTTTTCTATATCTTTATGTTTTCCAACAGCTTCTCCATATCTTGCATGCACTCTAGAGAGTTATTCTCTTTTCTATATTTTGCTAGCGAGAAATCCAGAATAGAGAGTGACTATGTTTGAATAACCAAATAGAGAGGCTTTTGGAAGGTACCTTTTTAATCAAAATCTCTAAAATTAACAATCATGAAGGATTTAGAGAGTCTCTTGGAGTTGCTCTTACTTTTGAGTATACTTTTTTGGGGATACCTTTTACATGGTGATGTACTGATGTATAGAAACAATTGGCAAGTGGGTGTAAGAAAGACAAGTGAAGTTTCATAATTTTTGGGTTTAACATGAATTTGTGTAGGTCCATCTTTTTTTTATCATGTGCAGGATAATCTTGTGAATCTAATCACGTTGATCTCATATCAATCTGATGCATATTTCTTTTTTACGAAATTTTACAAAATGTTGAATGCATAAATATAAACATGATTATGCTACTTAGCTTGTACTAGCTGTCACAGAACGCCGTGCTAATTCACAGAACGCCGAGCTTTCGCCGATTCGCTTGCAGCTGTGCACGCATACGCACAAGTACCAGAGGCGCGGCGTGCCGCGCGAATGCTCGATGACGCCAAGGTTTTGCGGCTCGGCCTGCCATGAGGTGACGCTGAGGTTTCTTCCTTCGGCGTTAATGGGCCACACGCCGAGCCTCTAGTACAAGTCCACGCTGATGCTGACGTGGAAGGGTCCGTGTGCCATCCAGCAACGCCGAGTCATGCATCTCGGCGTGCGCGAGCTCCACGCCGACCAGAAGGGTCCAATTTTAGAAATTGTTTCGTAGAGGGTTCATTTGCAGATATAGTTTCTTAGAAGGGTCAAAATAGAAAAAAACCACCTCGAGGAGATGGTTGCAGGTCTTACCTGGCCAACCGCCCTTCCTCCTGGTTGGACCATTGTATGGGACGAGGATGCTGCTGAGTGACGTCACGATGGCTTCACGTGATGTTACTACCGTTTCGAATAAACAGTTTATTTCCGCTGCTTTTCAAACTCTGAGACAACTGTTACTTTATGCATTGAACTGGTTTGTAATAAAGTACCTCTAGTGGGACCTTTAATTAATTGTGGATTGTTGTAATCTCCGGGACTCTCCTTCGAGAGGGTATTTGCATGACTCGTTTCGATCGAGGTAACTGTTCGTGGTTGCATCGGGCTCGACCCGACAGACTGACATCTTAATCTGTTTTAATTGTGTGATGACCAATGGAAGGTTAGCGCACTTAAGGCGGATTAATTTGAGCAGTTCTGCCACCGGAAGCCTCCAATGCAAGGCTCGGAAGAGTTAGGATCGTCGCTCCACTCGAGTGATTTTGAAGACTTCTGGGTGGTGCGGCATGAAAAAGTTGGTGATGAAGGCACTTCCAATGCTGATCCACTCGATAGAGGTAAAGAACCATCCTTTCCTGCGAAGACAAGAGCTACACCAGTATTGCAATGATAAAATCAAGAAGACCATTGCTACGAAGACAACCTCCACCAATTCAACCGTTAGCGACAACCCCATGTAAGTACATCAGTCATACTGCAGGAATTATTCAAATTACTACGCGCTGCGTTTAAAAAATTTCCCTGTAATTCATAGGCTTAGCGATGATGAGGGCCTGCTGACTCAGCCTGAGGTGAACTCGAAGCCCCTGAGTCCATTGAAGGACATAGCACTCGAAGTCGGAGCCCCCAGCACAACACCAAGTCAGGATGTCCAGAAATCTGAGGCCGTGGTTGATTCATCAGCCGCGAGCCCGAAGAAAATGCCGGAGTCAAGTGCCAGTGAGAATATTATGCCCTCACTAGTATTTGGCGAACCACAATTGCCGGAAAAGAAATCCAAGAGGTAAGTATCATAGTCGTACTCAATTCGCCACATAAGTAGAGTAGTAATTTGAAGCATTGTCTACTTATCTATGTAGAAAATTCACGCCCTTGCCACCGAGGAAAAAGGCCAAGGTCCCTACCGAGGAGCCACAACCAGAACCAACTCAATCAGTACCCGGTGAGCAAGAAAAAATTGTAGATGTCTCCAAGGAATTCAATCTGTCGGTGATAAATCAAAAACTGTAGATATCTCCAAGGAATTCAGTCTGTCGGCGATAAATCAAACGTCCGAGGTGGAATCTATTCCAGAGAAGACTGCTGCCAGAAGAATTCCAAGCTTCGTCCATCCCGTCGGAGCCAACTGAGAGTACCAGGGATACCGTTCCCGACTTACCATAGCTTACTGACAAGTACAGCGAAAATGCAAAGCAATTGGTGCACTCAAGTTCCCAGCCAGCACTAGTGAAGACCATAGGTTTACAATTTCTCCCGACTTCCAGTCGGGTGAACACGGCTGAGGAAATTCCTGTTACCGAAGTAAGCACAGCCATGCCAGGAGCAGCAGAACTCTTTGAAGATCCACTACTCGATACAGACGCTATTGCTGCCTTTGTTGAGTCACAGAGAAGAATTGCCAATCTTGCGCAAGGCTTGATTAAATATGTAGAGGTAATGATTCTACTCCATAGCTATCAAATTAGTAGTCGATAGCAGACTGTAATCAATAAATACTTGCAGGATTTGGCCGCACGCTCCAAGAAGAAATTCCAGGCCTTGTATGCGATGTCTGACGCATTCAGTACGGGCCCAAAAATTAGAAGTCGAGCTAGCCAAAAGCAAGGAGCAGCTATCCAGATTATCTCTGCTGTTTGACTCTGTCCAGGCGGAGAAACTCACCACTCGCCAAGAGCTAGAGCAAGAACGGAAAAATCATGCCGCCCACCAGGAAGAGTGGAAAGCCGAAGAAGAAAGGTTGAAGAAGATGAATCGAACATTGACACAGACCAATACTGGTGAGTGTCCATATCCACAATCGTCTCCCAGACTTGTTATTTTGTCATTGTATTCAAGATATCTCCTTGTGCAGAGCATATGATGGCATATATGAAGCTCAATGGTGAATGCACCTCATGGTAAAATGGTATGTATAGAGTCACAGAGGAGAAGGAAAAACTCTTACGTGATTATACCTCTCTTTATGAGACTCATAACGAGTTTATGACAGAATATGAGCAAGCCATGAAGATGCTTCAGGAATCAGATGCCACTCTCAAGGATGCATTGGAGAAAGGCAAAGCAGTCGGAGATGAATTCGCCTCCTTGAAGATGCAACTTGCCGAACTTGTCGAAGCGGCTACGACTCTGGTGAACTCTATAATCGCGGGACTCCTGATGTATCCAGCAAGCCACTCGTAGAGTGCATCCGAGAAGCCCCCAGCAAGTTCACTGACTTATCTGAAGAGAATCTGCTGTTATGTAGCAGATCATGTGCTAGCGGTCAGCTCAGTCCTTCTACCCAGATGCGGAGATAGATGACATCCCAACGGGTAGAGCTGACGACTGCGAGAAGACAAAATTTGAAGAATACTTAAAGCACTTTGAACCCATAGCAGCAGAAGTCATAGAGGGTATGAAACTGCAGTGACTTGTAATCATGCCAGGAACAAAGTGTATTGCAACATTTGTGTAATATCAAAATACTTTATGTATGTATGTCATATTTGTTATGTAAATATGCAAAGTTTGATATGAATTATAAGTGCTTTGTGCAATTCTGGCATTTTTGTGCCAAAAAATCACTACTCTTTCTAGAGTAGAAACTCTGAAGTACTTTCAAATTTGTACTCAGAGATTAAAGATTTTATTAGACTTGTAATGTTGTCTCTTCAAGATGTGACGTACTCATAAAAAAAGATCAACAATCTTGGAATAAATCAATGTACCCGTAGGTAGATGCTTTCTAAGGCTAGCTGGCCTCTACAGGTGCTCAGCCTGGCCTTAGTTGTAATAGAACTAAGTACTTAGGGATCCGGGAAAGTAGTCGTGTAGATGACTCTTCGGATTATAGCTTATGTATACTGTTGTATCAACAAGTATCAAAAGAAACTCTAGAATAAAAGGAGCTAGAGTAGTCTTAGAAGACAACAAAAGCATTATTTCAATGAAGGACGAGATATCAGACACCGAGAACACGAAATTCACTTTATTCAAACTTGATAACTCAACCATAAATCCCAAAGGTATTTACAGACGCTGACAAACTCAAAAGGACAACTCTAATCATAGAACTTATGCAAGTGTTCAATATTCCAGGAGTCTCTCTCTTCTACTCCTTCGTTGTTCTTCAACCGATAAGACTCGGGTCCCGTCACCTTGTGAATAATAAAAGGTCCTTCCCAGCGGGACATAAGCTTGTGCATACCCATGGTCTTCTGGATTCTGCATAGTACCAAGTCGCCAATGTTGAATGATCTCTCCTGGACGTTTCTGTCATGGTAGTGCCGAACTCCCTGGAGATATCGAGTTGAATTCAACAAAGCTGCACAGCGTTCCTCCTCAATCTGATCAATCTCCAGTCTTCTTGTGTCATCAGCAACTTCCTCATCATATTGTTCCGCTCGTGAAGATGAGTACATGAGGTCAACTGGGAGAATAGCTTCAGATCCATAAACCAGAAAATATGGCGCGTGGCCGGTGGGCTTGCAAGGCTGAGTACGAAGCCCCCAGACTACATGTCCCAACTCTTGAATCCACTTTCTCCATATTTCTTGTCATATTCAAATAGTCGCTTCTTCAGGCCGTCCAGGATCAAACCATTAGCTCTTTTGACTTGTCCATTGACCTTGGGGTGAGCTACCGATGCATGTATGACTTCAATGTCGTGCCTCTCACAGTGATCTTTGAACTCGTAGCTGTTGAAATTAGAACCCAAATATGTGATGATGCGGTGAGGACAACCATACCTGATCATCAGATCAGTAATGAAAATCTTGGCCTTAGCCATTGATATGTCTGTGACTGGTTTGACCTCGATCCACTTGGTAAACTTGTCGATGGCGACCAACACGTGCGTAAAATTACTGAGGAGCAGTTGTGAGCTTGCCCACCATGTCGAGACCCCAGCAAGCGAACGGCCAAGATGGATGAATAGCGATCAACTTGTGTGTGGGCACGTGTTGCTATCTGGCGAAGAATTGGCATCCAAGACACTTGCGTACAATCTCCTCCGCATCTTTTAGAGCTGTGGGCCAGTAAAAAGCCGCTCTGAATGCCTTCCCAACCATTGTGCGTGATCTTGCATGATTCCCGCACGCACCTTCATGTATCTCGAGTAGTATACCTTTGCCTTTTGCTCTTGGGACGCACCACATAGCCACATCGGTGTATAATCATCTCTTGTATAACTGGCCACCAATGAGTAGATAGTTCTTTGATCGACGCAGGACTTACTTAGCTTCTGTCTTGTTTAGAGGTAGAGCCTTGTTCTTGATGTACTCGATGAATGGGATACGCCAATCTTCCTCAATGACTAGGACCTCTCGATCTGGTCTAGGGTCACCATTACTGGTGGGTGCCGACTTCTCAAAGTCAATTGTTCTCTTGCGGAGTTCCTGGACGAAAACTCCAGCTGGGACTTCTGCGCGAGTAGATCCTAGTTTGGATAATACGTCAGCCGTGACATTGTCATCACGGATTACCCAAAGGTACTCGAGTCCTGCGAACTTGTTCTCTAATTTGTGCACTTCCTCACAATAAGCATCCATGTTCTCCTTCTGGCTATCCCAGTCTTTGTTGCAATGGATGATAACGACAGAAGATTTGTCGTACACCATCAATCGCTTGATTTCCAGAGAAATTGCAAGTCGTAGCCCATGCAGCAATGCTTCATACTCTGCCTCATTATTGGATACCTTCCAGAAGATCTGTAGAACATACTTTAGTTGATCGCCTTTGGGTGAAATACAAAGAACTCCCGCGCTGGCGCCTTCGAGCTTGAGAGAGCCGTCGAAGTACATGATCCAATGTTCTAGTCTGCCGACAGGGATATCCACTTGATTCTCGCGCCACTCGGCCATGAAGTCTGCCAAGACTTGCGACTTGATAGCTTTCTTGGATTTGAACTCGATGCTAAGTGCTCCGAGCTCGACTGCCCACTTTGAAATTTGCCCGGTGGCGTCCGGGTTGTGTAAGATCTCTCCTAGGCCAAACTCCATGACCATTGAGATGGTGAATGTGTCGAAGTAGTGGCGCAGCTTCCTTGACGTGATGAGTAATGCATAGAGTAGTTTCTGCACCGCCGGGTATCGGGCTTTGGACTCCGTGAGTACTTCACTGACAAAGTACACCGACCTCTGCACAAGATATGCATAGTTGTCCTCTAGCCTTTCAACGACCAGCGCCGTGCTCACCAGATGAGTTGTGGCTACGATGTAGAGTAGTAGCTCTTTATCATCATCTTGCAGAGTAGTTAGTATTGGCGGTTTTTGTAGATGCTACTGAAGATCCTCCAATGCTGCTGCTGCTTCTTCCGTCCATTGGAACTTGTCTCCCTTTTTGAGTAGCCTGAAGAAACGAAGGCCTCTTTCTCCGAGTCGTGAGATGAAACGAGTAAGCACCAAGTAAGCTTCTAGATGTCTTTGATTGTCTTCGGAGCTTCCATGGCTGTGATGACGTTGATTTTCTTTGGGTTGGCCTCAATACCTTAGTGACTGATGATGAACCCGTGTAGTTTCCCAGAGGGTACTCCAAAGATGCACTTGGTTGGATTAAGCTTCCAATTCCACTTCTGTAGAGATGCGAAAGTTTCTTCCAGATCAGCAATGAGATCATCAGGATTCCCTGATAGTTGCTTCTCGAGGCAAAGCTGGATAGTGCGGTGATAGGTCGCTCCGATGTTTTTCAACCCGAAGGACATCGTGGTGTAGGCGTACTGAGGACCCGGTGTGTCCGAGGACCGGTGGATGGTCGCTTCCTGGTGTGATGAGTGATTGACAACGTGGTATGGATTGACGTTTCCTTGGCTCAAGTATTGCAGGTGTAGAATGCGGCTTGGTTGCATTGGTGCAGGTGAAGAACAGGCGCGAAAGGTCTTAGCCATGGCGGCCTCCGAGGAGCGGAGAGACAAGTAGGCTTGGTTCGAGGGACCCGGTGGCCAAATGGATCAAGTGCGGTTCACATGCTGGCAAGAACGAGCAAGGGGACGTGGTTCCGGTGCGAGGTAGCGGCTCAGAACCGAAACTCGTACACGGACGTGAAGCCGGTGCAAGGTGGCGGTTAATGACCGAAGCTTGTACGCGGGGTTTGGTGATTTGGCCACAAAATCATCGGTGGACGGTTTCCCTTGGTTTGGGCCTCAAAACCACGGACCGAGGACTCGACGTGGCGAAGATGGGCCACTGGGCTGTGGCATCAGCCAGGGGCGGTTTAACCGCCTCCCCCTGGGCCGGCCCAAAAACGGCGTCGAGGAGCTTCGATCCAGAGGACACGCGGTGTGACTGCAAGGCTTGCATCGGAGGGAAGCTAGCTTGCAGGTGGAAGGTGTCCGAGCCGGAAAATATTTGAAACCAAAAGTCAAATTTGCCCCTGAGGGTTATGTATCACTTAGGGGTAGTTTAGTCTCCAGAGCACCACCACTTGGACTACTAATAGGCCCCCCAGGGCATGGTGGCTGCTATCTCTGCTAGTTATCTCTTTAGTTCTCTTTGGTTTTCTCCTTTGAACTAGTTTCCCCTTCATCCCCTCCACCTAGAACTATTTCGAATCATTCCTAGTTTGTATAGGTGAATTCATGGTTTGGTGATTGAGTTTGTGCTGCTCATCTTTGTGCCATGATTTGAATCCACGAGCTCCTTTCTCTTTTTCTATTTTCGGAGGTATTTTCGGTGCTACTTTTGGGGGATTTTCGTTCTTCACTTTCTAGAGCGTTTTCTCTCGGATTTCTTTGGGGATTCACGTATGAGTGCCTTGTGCCTCTTTTGCTGGTGATCTCTTGCCCCCAAACGCCGGGATCACGTTGGATTTGAAGTTTTCGGGATGAACTCGAGGTCATGGTGTTCTTCCTTGGATTTGAGATTCCGGGAGTTCTAGCGAGTTAGAGGCCGAGATCTTTTGGGAAAACACTCCACTGGAGGTCTATATCATCTGACCAAAATCTCGCCTCAAGAGCTCAAGCGGTTTGGGAGATCCACTTTCGATTTGACTTTTTCCCGAGGTTCCCAGGCCAGGGCGGTTTAACCGCCCCCCTGACCCAGTTTAACCCCCCTGGGTGTGTTGAATCGAGTCTTGTTTCGGTTCGTTTTGTGTTCGTTTCGATCGATTCGAGTTCCGCTGCGTGTTTCTTGTTCCTAGGGTCAGTAGCTTGACAGTGGCTACGTGATCTTGGCAAGATCGCTTTCGGAGGCATCGGAGTTGATTTGGGAGAATAGCCGGATTGGTTGGAAAGAATTTTTATCGGCTCCCATTCACTCCCCCCCCCCCTCTCTGGTCGCCGTTTCGGTCCTTCAATTGGTATCAGAGCCGGTTACGGGTCTTTGCGACTCTAACCAGTCTAAGATCCAAAGATGGCAGTACCAAGATCGGGGTTCCGAGCCTCCGCACTTCGATGGGAAGAACTACCCGAACTGGGTTGCGCGGATGGGCGCTTTCTTGCGAGGCAAAGGAAAGTTGTTGTGGGATGTGACCAAAGATGAAAACTATGTCAATCCCACCAACACGTCGTCAAGCTCATGCAGCGAAGATGAAGACCGCGGCCACTGCAAGGAGAAGAAGAACTTGAACCGCAACTTCAACAGGCGTCTCCTTCGCCGCCGTCGACTACTGCACCATGGCGCACGACTCCGTGAAGAGCAAGGACGACTCCGACTCCGACTCCGAGGATGAGGTATTGACCGATCCCATCTCTTTGCGTAAGGAAATTGCTAGACTAGAGGAGTTGGTCGATAACCGCGATGATGTGCTTAGGAAGACCAACAAGGAGAAGAGAGAGTTTAGGTCTTTGCTAGGAGAGTCCAAGGATAGAGTAGCTGAGCTTGAGACCTTGCTTTCTGAGACTGGAAAGAAGGCGATGGAGTTTGAGTCTTTGCTTTGCGAGAATAGGGAGAGAGCAGCTAAGCTTGAGTCAGAGATTGCTGTGTTGAAAGATGCTCCTCTTGTGTCTGATGAAATTGAATGCTCGTTCTGTGATGTGCATCTTGCTGATCTGGTTGTGCTTAAGGAGAAACACATGACATGCTTAGATGAACTAGAAGGTGCTAGGGTTGAGCTTGCTGAGTTGAAGTCTAGATCATCTTTGCTAGGTGCTTGTACTTCTTGTCCTGCTTTGCATGCTCAGTTGCTTGAATCTCGTACCATGATTAGTTCGCTTGAAGCTCAATTGAAATCTCCTATTGCAAATTCCTGTTCTGCTTGTGATGTTGTTGCTTTGAAGAATGTTGAGCTAGAACAGTGTGTCAATCGCTTGCAAGATGAGAATGATGAGTTGCGACGGTGTTTGGGTTGGTTGTCGGGTCGCGAGCCTCAGCTTAAGATGTTGATTGCTGGTTTTAAGAGAGCTGATGGTCGTGGTCTGGGTTCTGAGAAAGTTGGTGAGAGTAGTGGTGAGAAAGAGAGAGAACCTGAGAGCTCCACAACAAACATTCCCACAAACCCACCGAAAGCCATTCTCAAGAACACCTTCACACCCAAACCCAACCACCTGCTAAACAAGCTTGACACCACTCCAGATCCTCCCAAGTTTCCACCAAAAACAAACAACTTCCAGAGGAGAGTGACCTTTGTGAGGAGTGGGGTTTACCAGCCGAGAGAGAGGCCACAGCCGAGAGAAACCCCAAAGCCAAAGCCAGTCCGCTTCCATTGTGAGCATTGTGGAAGGGATGGACACCTTGAGGAGTTTTGCTGGAGGAAGAAGAGGGAGGTGAGAAGAGAGAAGGAGGTGGGGAACAGGGACAGGTACTACTCTTCCCGTAGTGTGCCTGTGTCTCGTTCACCCTTGCCGAGAGGAGAGGCCTTTGTGCGCACAGTTCCTTTGTTTGGCAGTCGTGGTGTTCCAGCTAGTCGTGAGTTTGCTAGGTGGCCTCCGGTTCGTGGTCAGTTTGTTTCAGGGAGGTTCAACCGTAGCTTCGAGGCGAGGAGAGAGTCTAGGCCACGTTTTCCCCCACGTGGTGCTAGAGGTCCGATGGTGAGAGACGAGATGGTTTCACGTGGTAGAGTCGATTTTGCTAACCCCTCTTTTGAGCAGATGGCCCGACACTGGTTTGACTCGTTTTGTGCTAACCCAGTGTCGAGTCATTCACTCATTCTCGTTCTCGCTTTGATTGTGCAGGTGGGAGGCTTGGAGAACTTTTGGTTGATGGATTCTGGCTGTTCGAGACATATGACAGGTAATAGGAAGTGGTTCTCCAGTCTCACCCCGGTGGTGTCCAGGCAGTACATCACTTTCGGGGATAAAGGTAGAGGTCGAGTGTTGTCTGAGGGTGCTATTCTGGTGAGCGACAATTTCATGTTGAAGCGGGTTGCTCTTGTCAAGAATCTTGGTTTTAATTTGCTTTCAGTTTCTCAGCTTCTTGATGAGGGTTATGAGGTTCGATTTAAGAGTGGTGATTCTCGAATTCTTGATTCTCGAGGTGAGCTTGTGTGTATGATCATTCCCGAGGGACAGATTTTTCGTGCTGATTTTTCTCGATCTTTTGGTCCTTCACGGTGTTTGATCGCTGGTACTTCTTCTGAGCTTTGGAAGTGGCATAGGAGATTGGGTCATGTGAGCTTTGATTTACTCACACGCTTGAGTGCTCTTGACCTTATCCGAGGATTGCCCAAGCTCAAGTTCGAGAAAGATTTGGTTTGTGCACCTTGCAGGCATGGTAAAATGGTTGCTGCTTCCCATCCACCTTTGATAGATGTTATGACTGAGCGTCCAGGGGAGCTTTTGCATATGGACTTGGTTGGTCCCGCTCGCGTTCGTTCAGTTGGTGGAAAGTGGTATGTTCTTGTGGTTGTGGATGACTTTTCTCGGTATGCTTGGGCGTTCTTTCTGGCGTCGAAGGATGAGACATTTGATTTTGTTCGAGATCTGATTTTGAGGTTGAAAAACGAGAGTAATGGTGGTGCCATGAGAGCTATACGCAGTGACAATGGTACGGAATTTAAGAACACTCGTTTTGATGCCTTCTGTCGTGATCTTGGTCTCGAACATCAATACTCTTCGCCATATGTTGCTTGCCAAAATGGAGTTGTTGAAAGGAAAAATCGGACGCTTTGTGAGATGGCTAGGACGATGCTAGATGAGCATAGGACTCCTAGGAAGTATTGGGCAGAAGCGGTGAATACAGCTTGTTATGTTTCGAATCGGATTTTCCTTCGTGCTTTCAAGAAGAAAACTTGCTATGAGCTTTTCCATGGTCGTTCCCCCCGTGTGAGTCATTTTAGGGTTTTTGGTTCCAAGTGTTTCATTCTGAAGAAAGGAAATTTGTACAAGTTTGAGTCTCGTTCGATGGATGGAATTTTTCTTGGTTATGCTAATCATTCTCGAGCATATCGTGTGCTCAACCTTGAGACTAACCAAATCATGGAGACTTGCGAAGTCACTTTCGACGAGACCATTCCATGTAGCTCTTCTGCTTTTGAGTGTGCAGGTGATGATGAATTGGGACAGCCCATCTTTGAGGAAGAACAGCCTGATGATGAAGATGATGAAGAGAATCTTGCACCGTGTGGAGATCATGTACCCTCTACTTCCACTACTGCCACGACGTTCGACGACGGCCCCACTGCTACACTTTCGTCGAGTCGCGCACATGATCGAGTTCAAGTGGAAGCTGATGTTGAAGGGGAGGCAATCTCGAGGCGAGAAGCTCCCCGGCTGGTACAGAGGGATCATCCACCTTCGAAGATCATCGGGAACTTGGATGAACGTACTACACGGTCGAGGTCACAGAAATCTCACATTATGCTCATTCTGCTTTTGTCGCGTATTTTGAGCCCAAAAATGTTGGACACGCTTTATCTGATTCTGATTGGGTCAATGCCATGCAAGAAGAGCTTGAAAACTTTGAGAGAAACCAGGTGTGGAAGTTAGTAGAACCACCTCCAAATTGCCATCCTATAGGAACCAAGTGGGTGTTCAAAAACAAGAGGGATGAGGGTGGTGAGATAGTGAGAAACAAAGCGAGGTTGGTTGCTCAGGGGTTTTCGCAGCAGGAGGGGATAGATTATGAGGAGACATTTGCTCCTGTTGCCCGTTTGGAGGCAATTCGGATCCTTCTAGCATTTGCAGTTGCTAAAGGGTTCAAATTGTACCAAATGGATGTGAAGAGTGCCTTCTTGAATGGGGTGATCGAGTATGTGAGGCAGCCCCCGGGTTTTGAGAGTGAGAAATACCCACACCGAGTGTACAAACTCCACCGAGCTTTATATGGCCTAAAGCAAGCACCCAGAGCGTGGTATGGCAGGTTGAGAGGGTTCTTGCTTAGCAAGGGGTTTGTGATGGGAAAGGTTGATAAGACGCTCTTCCTGTTGAGAAATGGCAATGCTCTTTTAATCGTTCAGATTTACGTGGATGATATCATTTTTGGTGGTTCTTCTCATGATCTTGTTGCCAAGTTTGCAGACGATATGAGCAGGGAATTTGAGATGTCGATGATGGGAGAGTTGCAGTTCTTTCTCGGGCTACAGATCAAGCAAACCAAGGATGGGACGTTCGTGCACTAAAGCAAGTACACCAAGGACATTCTCAAGAAATTCGACATGAGCGACTCCAAGCCGATGACTACGCCGATGAGTACGACTACAGCTTTGGATGCGGATGAGGACGGAGAACCAGTGGACCAGAAGGAGTACCGGAGCATGATTGGCTCCCTCCTCTACTTGGCGGCGATGAAGCCGGACATACAGTTCAGCGTGTGTCTGTGCGCTCGTTTTCAGGCTTCACCGAGGACTTCACATCGTCAGGCCGTCAAGCGGATTTTCAGGTATCTCAAGTTTACTCCTGAGCTGGGTCTTTGGTACTGTCGGTGATATGATCTCCGGTAGTCTTCCACGGGGTAGCCCACGGAAGTGATTTGTATGTAGGGAAGATCGCAAAGATCGGAAGCAAGATGGTTAGGATGGACAGACACAAGGATTTAGACAGGTTCGGGCCGTCAACTCGACGTAATACCCTACGTCCTGTTTTTGGGTGTTGTATTGCGTGGATTGTGTGTATATGATGAGATTCGATTTTTCTTCTCTATCTTCTCCTACCGATCTAGGCACCCCTGCCCTCCATTATATATCCCAAGGGGCGGGGAACTAGTCGGTTACAATTGTTGGTGTCCTAGTAGGATTACAGGGTAGATTCCTAGTAGGAGTCCGACTTCTCCCTTCTGTGTGGTACCCGGGGGGTATATCCCCGACAGTAGCCCCCGAGCCTCGTACTGATTAGTTTAATCAGTTCGAGGGTCTTCTAGTCTTCTATGAGGTCTTTATATTTTCTTGTCATATGTATCTTCTCGCCGAGTGGTTTTAACTTGATCCTAGTGCCTCACAGCAGCAAATCATCCGAGTGATTTCTCCAATCATCCGAGTGGTTTTGAGAAAGATCCGAGTGATACCTCAGACGTTTCCCAAAAATTTCTTCAAAGTCTTTCTTCTACACCTCACTGAAGGTGAAGTGTATACACTTAGCCCCCAAGCCTTGAGTAGAGTAGAATAGTCTGCTCGAGGGTCCAATAGTCTTGATCTTGATCCTTCGTCTTGAAATGTCTAATGGTGTGCACCGACTAGGTGCACCCACAGGGTGTAGCCCCCGAGACTCGTGCGACTTAGAATAAGTTGGGCGAGACTCCAAAAAGAGCTTCGTGACACCCCATCACGCAATCCAAACGCCGACTAGTGTGAGTACTGGGTTGATGATAACATCCGAGTGCCGACGATTGTAAGCACTGAGGCCTTGATGATATCTGAGCGCCGACACACGTGAGCACTCGGCCATCAATAATATCCAAGTGCCGACTCGTGTGAGCACTCGGACCTTCAACAATATCCAAGTGCCGACTCATGTGAGCACTCGGGTCTTCAACAATATCCAAGTGCCGACTCATGTGAGCACTCGGGTCTTCAATATTATCCAAGTGCCGACTCATGTGAGCACTCATTTGATCCTCGTGAAGCGGTCCTAGCCGTTCGATCCAACCTCCGAGCGTAGAAATAGGCTTGGCCGTCCTAACTTGGATCCTGCAATATAAACACGAAGATTGGGTAGTATATGATATAATAAAAAATATCATCTCGAAACAAAATTCGTTGCAGTGATGATGCATATGTAAGTGCTACTCCCTTCCCCCTTCGCTGGCCTTAATTTCCGAGTGGTTGACCTGTTATGGAGTAGATTAGCCTCGTTGGTCTCAGTCTCATGCCGCAGAGCATTATCGTGCGTGTAGAGCTTTGACTTGGCGAGTACTTTCCCCCACGGTTTAAGGTTTGTTCCACTCGTACTTTATGTGCGTGACGCGAGGGAAATAATTCGAGTAGAAGAAATTGGATGAAAATGATTTGCAACATTGTGCAATGCATGAGCCCACAGAGTGTATGACGCCGATCTGTCGTGGCAGTCGTGCGAAATTAAAAGACGATGTTTATTAGAAACATGACTTAGCTTGATTCGTAGTCGTTTGTTGATGAAGCCGACTAGCCGGAGTTGATTCCGACCAGTTATTAACCGTATATGACCCGTTTCCGAGTTGTTTCGGGACGAGCCAAGCCTTGCGCCAGAGAGAAGTTCTCCGTGGCAGTTGTAGCTTCTGCCTCCTGGCGATCCGAGGCGGCGGTGGTGCTCCCGAACTGGGTCTCGACTCCGTCGACGTCCGGGAGGTTGCAGCTGTCCAAGATCTTGACGCGGTCCATCGGGCTCACTAGACTGATCTCGGCGATATCCCCTACCTGGCGCGCCACTGTCGGTGATATGATCTCGGCAGTCTTCCACGGGGTAGCCCACGGAAGTGATTTGTATGTAGGGAAGATCGCAAAGATCGGAAGCAAGATGGTTAGGATGGACAGACACAAGGATTTAGACAGGTTCGGGCCGTCAACTCGACGTAATACCCTACGTCCTGTTTTTGGGTGTTGTATTGCGTGGATTGTGTGTTGATGATGAGATTCGATTTTTCTTCTCTATCTTCTCCTACCTGATCTAGGCACCCCTGCCCTCCATTATATATCCCAAGGGGCAGGGAACTAGTCGGTTACAATTGTTGGTGTCCTAGTAGGATTACAGGGTAGATTCCTAGTAGGAGTCCGACTTCTCCCTTCTGTGTGGTACCCGGGGGGTATATCCCCGACAGGTACTCTGCTGATTCCACTCTTGCACTTCATGGTTTTTCTGATGCGGATTTTGCTGGGTGTCGTGTTGATCGCAAGTCTACTTCTGGTCAGTGTCAGTTTCTTGGTTCGTCTCTTGTGTCCTGGTCTTCTCGCAAGCAGTCTAGTGTAGCCCAATCCACCACAAAGGCCGAGTATGTTGCTGCTGCTAGCTGTTGTTCTCAGTTGCTTTGGATCACCTACACCTTGAGAGACTTTGGATTAGACATGTCCCATGTTCCACTTCTTTGTGACAGCACCAGTGCCATAAGCGTAGCCAAAAATCCCGTGCTTCACTCCAAAACCAAACACATAGAAGTGAGGTACCACTTTCTGAAGAGATCATGTGGAGAAAGGAGATATTGAGCTTGCCCATGTTTCTACCCAAAACTAGCTTGCAGATATTTTCACCAAACCACTTGACCAAGCTACCTTCACCCGCTTGCGAGGGGAACTTGGTGTGTGTGCGTTTTTCTGAGCTGAGTTTTGGAAGCTTCTCTTGTAGCATATGTATACTATTGTACCATCTTTGTATCTTGATGTACATTTTTCTGGTTTTGTATATTGATGTCTAGTTTTTCATCTTTGCATCTTGTGATATATCATGCTGCATTTGTATCATATCTTAGGATGAGCTTCTCCTATATGCAGTGATCGCTACAACTTGCTACATTTTAGCGTCTAGGCAGGCTGGCTAGGGATTGATTGTATGGATGGCTATGCTCTTGATGGTTTTGATATATATTCTTTTGAGATAGTCTCTTTATTTGAATTAAAATGACAAACTGAACTTAAACTCTTTCACCCATGAGTAAATGCCTTTGCATGTCTTGTTTGAGCCGAAATGGCTATATCTTGCTTAAGATCATGCTAGGATGTTCAATTGGGTCAAAGACCTTTGTCATTGTAAATGTTTAGCCCATGCTTTATCTTGTGGAGGAGCATAAGCTTCTTTTTGTCGCAAAGACATTTCATGTACCATGATTAATTTGAAAAACTTGAAAAATGAGATGTCTATGCATGAAAGAAGAAAGATGAGAAAAAGATATATTTGCAGAAAATTATGCTCATGTCTCTATGCTTTCACCATTGCACACACTTGCACACATGGGTGCTAAGCGGTTGCATGTTGTTTGCCGGAGAAGTCTCCCATGAGAAGTGAACACATGGCTCCGTGCTTTGAGATGACAAGAGATAGAATTTGGGCGTTTATGATGATCTTTTGTCAAGAATGCTTGTCCTTTCATGTTTTTGGTGAGATGAAGTTCATTTTTGCTTGATCAATCCATGGTTAGGACTTTGCTCATGTGGTGGCATTTTTGATAAAACTACACAACTTGCTCATGGCTTTGTCAATTGGCTATATGTCTTTACCTTCTTGATGGCAATGCTCGTGTCACATGATGAATGATCTTGTTTGCCTCTTCTCTAACTTGTAGCATTTTGTATTGCTCATTGTATATTTGAGAAGCTTGTAATTGCATTTTGTACATTTTTCCTTGATTTGTGCATTGTCAACAAGGGGGAGAATTTTTGGAGCATTTTGCAAGGGGTAGATGTTGCTGAATTTGTGAGAAAGCTTTTGCGCTAGAATTTGTGAGAAAGCTTTTGCGCTAGAATTTGTTGGATTTGTGTGAGAAGTGAGAGTTTTGCCAAAATGAGAGTTTTTGAAAATTTGTGAAGTTTCTGAGAGTTTGAGCATTGGAATATCTTGCTGGGCATATTTGGAAGGTTTTCAAGTTGAAACGGCATCGTTGCGGGTTCGTTTGTGCAATTATGACACTTTTGGGTTTGGTCATCTGTCAGGGGCGGTTTAACCGCCCCCCCTGGGCGGTTTAACCGCCCCTGTGCAGTGAGCACATGTTTTGTGGGACTTTGAGCAATTTCGATTGTTTTTTGCACGCACAAGTTTACTTGTTCAGGGGGAGTTGCATCATTGCAGGGGGAGTGCTTTGAGTGTTCTGAAAAGTGAATTGGAGATTTGTGATTTGTGCTTTGCTCTTTTGCTCTTTTGCCGGTGGTGTTGAGCCCTTTCGCTTCTTCTTGAAGGGTCGGCATTTCTAGGAGCTTTCTCTTGCGAAGTGACTTTGTTCTCGGCTTGTTCTTGCTTTTAGTCACTTGCTTGAGTCTTGTTTTCATTTCGTTTCTTTTTCTTTTAATCTCATTGGTTACTATGTGTGTGTTGTCAATGCACTCATCAAGGGGGAGATTGAGGACCCGGTGTGTCCGAGGACCAGTGGATGGTCGCTTCCTGGTGTGATGAGTGATTAACAACATGGTGTGGATTGACATTTCCCTTAGCTCAAGTATTGCAGGTGTAGAATGTGGCTTGGTTGCATTGGTGCAGGTGAAGAACAGGCGCGAAAGGTCTTAGCCATGGCGGCCTCCGAGGAACGGAGAGACAAGTAGGCTTGGTTCGAGGGACCCGGTGGCCAGATGGATCAAGTGCGGTTCACATGCTGGCAAGAACGAGCAAGGGGACGTGGTTCCGGTGCGAGGTAGCGGCTCACAACCGAAGCTCGTACGCGAACGTGAAGCCGGTGCAAGGTGGCGGCTAACGACCGAAGCTTGTACGCGGGGTTTGGTGATTTGGCCACAAAATCATCGGTGGACGGTTTCCCTTGGTTTGGGCCTCAAATCCACGGATCGCGGACTCGACGTGGCGAAGATGGGCCACTGGGTTGTGGCATCAGCCAGGGGCGGTTTAACCACCCCCGGGGCGGTTTAACCGCCTCCCCCTGGGACGGCCCAAAAACGGCGTCGAGGAGCTTCGATCCGGAGGACACGCGGCGTGACTGCAAGGCTTGCGTCGGAGGGAAGCTAGCTTGCGGTGGAAGGTGTCCCAGCCGGAAAATATCTGAAACCAAAAGTCAATTTGCCCCCGAGGGCTATGTATCACTTAAGGGTAGTTTAGTCTTTAGAGCACCACCACTTGGACTACTAATAGACCCCCCCAGGGCATGGTGGCTGCTATCTCTGCTAGTTATCTCTTTAGTTCTCTTTGGTTTTCTCCTTTGAACTAGTTTCCCCTTCATCCCCTCCACCTAGAACTATTTCGAATCATTCCTAGTTTGTATAGGTGAATTCATGGTTTGGTGATTGAGTTTGTGCTGCCCATCTTTGTGCCGTGATTTGAATCCACGAGCTCCTTTTTCTTTTTCCACTTTCGGAGGTATTTTCGGAGCTACTTTTGGGGATTTTCGTTCTTCACATTCTAGGGCGTTTTCTCTCGGATTTCTTTGGGGGATTCACGTATGAGTGCCTTGTGCCTCTTTTGCTGGTGATCTCTTGCCCCCAAACGCCGGGAATCGCGTTGGATTTGAAGTTTTCGGGATGAACTCGAGGTCATGGTGTTCTTCCTTAGATTTGAGATTCCGGGAGTTCTAGCGAGTTAGAGGCCGAGATCTTTTGGGAAAACACTCCACTGGAGGTCTATATCATCTGACCAAAATCTCGCCTCAAGAGCTCAAGCGGTTTGGGAGATCCACTTTCGATTTGACTTTTTCCCCAGGTTCCCAGGCCAGGGCGGTTTAACCACCCCCCTGACCCGGTTTAACCGCCCCCTGGGTGTGTTGAATCGAGTCTTGTTTCGGTTCGTTTTGTGTTTGTTTCGATCGATTCGAGTTCCGCTGCGTGTTTCTTGTTCCTAGGGTCAGTAGCTTGACAATAGCTACGTGATCTTGGCAAGATCGCTTTCGGAGGCATCGGAGTTGATTTGGGAGAATAGCCAGATTGGTTGGAAAGAATTTTTATCGGCTCCCATTCACTCCCCCCCCCCCCCCCTCTCTGGTCGCCGTTTCAGTCCTTCACGTACGCTCCGTAAGGAGTGATGAACGCCATCTTGACTTAGTCGTCCTCTTTCAGAGATATCTGATGATAACCCGAGTAGCAATCAAGAAAGCAAAGCAAAGCGCAACCAGCAGTGGAATCGATAACCTGGTTGATGCGCGGGAGCCCGAAAGGGTCCTTGGGGCAGTGCTTGTTCAGGTCATTGTAGTCAACACACATCCACCACTCGTTGTTCTACTTCTTCTTCACCAAGACTGGATTTGCCAACCAGTCCGGGTGAAAGACTTCCTTGATGAATCTTGCTGCGAGTAGTTTCGCCAGCTCTTTCTTGATCGCGTCACACTTGTCAGACGCGAATCACCATAGTCGATGATTCTTGGGAGTTGATTTGGGATCAACATTAAGGCTGTGCTCGATCAGGTTTCGTGGCACCCCTGGCATGTCCGCAGGTTTCCATGCGAAGATGTCTCGGTTGGCTTGCAGAAACCTGACGAGCGCGTGTTCCTATTTGGGAGTCAATCTAGCCCCGATCTTGGTGGTCTTGGACTGGTCGCCTTCCATCAGCTCTGCGTCCTTGGTCACCACGTCATTAGGGGTGGTTGCTTTGAGTGGCCCTGACTCCTTGGTAGGAATCTCGAGCTCTGTCTTCTTAAGCTTCTGAGTAGCCGCAAAGATCTGGGCCATAGAGTTAGGCACCTGAGTGGTTGACGCAAACTCTACGGCTTGTCTGTTGCGGTCGTACGACCGCCTCAAGTCGCCAGGGAGGGAGATGACGCCCTTGGGCCCTGACTTCTTGAGGACGAGGTAGACATAGTGGGGGATGGCCATGAACTTGGCCAATGCAGGATGTCTGAGGATGGCTTGATACGAGGTTTCAAAGTCTGCCACCTCGAACTTGATGTACTCTGTCCTAAAATTCTTTGGAGTGCCAAACATTTACTAATAATGTGACTTGACCAAGTGGGAGACTTCCATTACCAGGAACAATTCCGTAGAATAGTACATTCAGCCCTACACCACCATCGATGAGTACCTTGGTGAGCCGTGACCCCGCCACTATGGGATCCAAGATGAGTGGCAATTGTCCTGGTTTGTCGTAGTTGTTCCACTGGTCCTCTCTTGAGAAGCTGATTGGGACCTCCGAGTACTTTAAGTACCGTGGGACAATCGGCTCAACTGCCATGATGTGGAGCATAGTGAGCTTATGGTTCCTCCGGGTTGGGAAACCGTATTCGCCTCCGATGATGACATTGAGGACCTTGTTCGCCTTTTGGATTTTTTTCCTCATCTTCTTCGTCTTCATCATCAAGCAATCTGCCCTTGTTCTTGGCTTCAGGGTCGTAGGGTTCCCTCTCTGGCTTCTTATTATTCCTCTCCTCGTGCGGTTTTTAGGAGAACGCGCGCTGAAGATCATAGCATTGGCCCATAGTGTGCTTCTGCTTGGGGTGACTTGGTCATGGTCTTTCCATGATCGTTTCCACATCATTCTTGTCAGGGTAGCTCTTCTTCTGGCTTTGCATGTTGTTGTCCAGCGTTGCGACTGTGTCGTCCGGCTTGCGCTTGTTATGCTGGTAACTCTGTCGGCCTTTGGAGTTGTTTCCCCTGTTGTCTTGCTTTTCCTTGCCCTTGCGAGGGTCGTACTTCTTGACATCACGGTCTTCTTGCTCAGACTAGGCTTCAATCTGGTTGCGTAGAGCTTCCAGGGTCATGGAGCGATGCAGGCCAAATTGTGTATCGAAGTATCTATTCGTGATGCCATTTTGGAACAAGTCGATACAGTCACGACCAGATACGTCGACCACCAGGGTCTTGATCTCCATGAAGCGGAGCATGTACTTGTGTAAGTTTTCACCAGGCTGCTGCTTGCACATGGATAGGTCGTGTCGAGTCTTGGGTCGATTGTAAGTGCCCTGGAAGTTGACTACGAACATCTTCTTCAGTCATTCCCATGAGTCGATGGAGCGGCGTGGCAGATTCTCAAACCATGTGAGCGGGGCGGGGTCAAGTGCTAGTGGGAAGTATCGACACTTGATCACGTTATTGCCGCCAGCGCACTCTATGCACGTGGAGTAGATACACAGCCATGATTCAGTGGAAGTATTGCCATCATATTTTTCAAAGCCTGCTGGCTTGAAAGGTTGCGGGTACGCCGCCATCTGGATGTCCCTAGAGAACATCGGGTACTCGTCTTCATCTTCCTTGTATCCCCGCTCCTCGTCACGTCTCTTGGAGTCGAGGATTGACCGCAATTCGTGGTTTGATGGTCTGCCTGAGATCCCCACTGGGTCCTGGCCGGTACGAGGATTCAGCTCGAGATCCATCGTTGCGACTGACATTGGCTCGTGGTTGACCTCGTCCGATTGGGCAGTTATCTTCTGGGCGATTGGGAGGTGGACCTCCCCAACGGTTTGCGTCTGCCAAGCGACTTGGAGTCACCGGGGGAGGCCTATCTCGTGAAAGGTTGTGACCGCTGCTGTTGACTTCTTCACTAGGGGCCGACAGGCCTCTACGTGTCGACCAGCAAGGGCCTTGTCGAGGGTGCAGATCATGGCGTTGATCTGGTCAAGTGCGGCGTCGGCTTCTAGGGATCGTGGCAGACTGCAAATGTGGTATGCAATCTCCATGGCGTTAGCCATGGGAGAGTCGTAACGTGCCACCCTCGCAAATTCTTGCGCGAGGTTGTGTCCGGCTAAGCGACGGTTGCGGGCGTCGATGCGTCATAGTGCCCTCTTGTTGTTGGCGGTCTCCCTTGCCGCTGCTCGCTCACCTGTTTCTCCAGCAGCTGGTAGTTCATCGGTGAAGATATTGTTCTCCAACTCGAAAGCATAGCGCACCTCGTCCGTGCTGCTGCCAGCTGCTCCAGAGCCTGCCATGAACACCTGTCGACTGGGTTCGATAGAGTCACTGGGCTTGGGGTGAGGAGTTCAGTGGTGCTCTCCTCGTCTGATGGCAGCGGTGTGACCGTGCTGGAACAGCAGGTCTTCAGTAATGTTGGACCCAAGGAGTACAAAAACTTGGTGGGACTCGTAGATCTCCCCGGGGGGTCTTGTCTCGTGGGAACACAAATCTTCCTTCAGGCGTGGCATGGATCACCAGGTCATGCCCACTGTCTTCTTGTAGGATCTCATCGTTCGAGTCCGAGTTGTACAAGGGGATCGCCTCGCTACGTGAGCTGGCGCATCCTGCCATGACTCGGATTGGGGTGTCCCGCTTCGAGTCCGTGATGGACTCGGTCTGGCTCTACAATGCCTCGTAATACATGCGGGTCAAATTGCAAAGTCCAAACGGGAATTGGGATGGGAGGGTCACTTGCAGCTTCTGTTCCGCAGTCGTGATCGACTCGGATTCGTGCCCGTAGACAATGTCTGCGAGCGTGATCTCGCCGAGTTGCTCGGCCAGGTCTTCCATGATGGGCACTGGTTCTTCCTTCCTATCCAGGGGCGTCTCGAGGTAGCTATAGAAGCTACCCGAGCAGTCTGCGACGTAGACCCAGGAGCCTGTTGATGGCCACTACATGCCACTTTCGACCGTAAACCGTCCCAACTTAATGAAGGAACTAAGTGATGCTCATATAATATATTATTTAAACTAATGAGTTCCACAAGTTTTGTGCACCAATATGTTTTGCAAGGAGATATAGGTAATATGGTGCGTAAATACCAACATCGGTGAAGTCATACAAGTGAAGGTTCTTCCCGAGACAAAGGACACTTGGACATGGTGCAAAAGTTATCCAAATCACATATTTGACAGCCCCATGCCGAAGAGCTTTCCAAGATGATCGAAATGGATATGTGGATGACCCAATTCGGAGTCCGGACGAAAAAGTTACGCCTCCGGGAAAATCGCCGGCGAAACCTGTCCGACCGGTCGGCCTGACCTAGGCCGAACGTCCTGGACAAGGCCGGCCGGCCCTGGACCTCCACCAAACCACCTCAACCTTTGCAAGATGGCATTAGGGAGTCACCAAAGGACCCCCAATCATGGAATTGACAGGATGAGTGAAGTTGAGACCGAAAGGCCTAGGACATGGAGCGGAAGGCCCACATGCAGCGACTAAACCGAACTTTTGGATTGGAACCACCTCTTCAGACAACAAGCAACCATCCAAGAGCATGTCGGTGCAATGGAGGGCCGAGAGGGGCAGAGCCAGGCCGGCCGACCTAGCCTAGGCCGACCGGCCTCTAACTGTCGAGCGTGGATCGAACGCCACTGCAACCGTCATTAGGAGAGCATCAGGACTGTCCAGGAGAAAGACGGTGCCAAATGGCACCATCTCCAGGCCAAACGGCCTGAAGGAGGCCGGCTGGCCTATGACCGTGGCTGTTACTCCTCCCCTTTGGCGTGGAAGCTAAGCAGGTCCTTGCCTTCATTCATACGCGTGATACCGCCCTTGGAAGGCTATAAAAGGCGACCTCCACCCCCATTCTACACACCACGGTGAAAGGGAGAAGTCCAAGTGTAGGGTAGTGCTACCTATCTAGCTTAGAAAATTGGGAGAGTGGTGAGGTGAGAGTCCGGAGAGGAGCCGAAGTGTCGGCCCCCTCTCCAACTTTCTGCCTCCGAGGAATGAAGCTTCAGTTCGAGTAAAGTTCCTCTTCTTTTGTCCTTACTGCTTTCTCTCCTTACATTAGTAGTTCTTGAATGCTTTCTCTAGTTGCGGGTACCAGAGTCTGCGCGAGTGATAGCGACTCTTGTTTGGGGTTTCCTCTATAGCCCTTCGCGTTGGGTGGAGGTCAGTAGATGAAAGCTTAGGCGTGGTGCCTGTGCTGGCTAGCTACCTCAGGTTGTGTTGCACCCCATGGAACTGCAGTGGTAGGCGGCAGGTGGTGACAGTCCTGTCTGTCCTTCGTAGTCCACCACGTTCGGGTGTACTCATAACAGTAGTGCTGACCCCGGAGAACCCCCTCTCTCACCCCGTTCTGAGGTTCTCCCGTTCTAGCCGTCGAAGCGACTAGAGGAATCAAGTATTCCTGATAGGAGGTTAGCAAGTAGACATTAGATTACCTCTACCCAACTTATCTGTTCTTCTTCACTCCTGTCGTCCCTGGATAAACCAGAGCCGTTTCTAGGACACTTCTCGTTCCTCGTGGATTCGATACCCTGGAACACTCCTAGGTGAAAGCTACATCGGCATCCGTATGCTTGCGGATTTATCTGTTAGGCTAAGGACCGCCAACAAGCTTTCTGGCGCCGTTGCCGGAGAACGGTAGCTGTACTAGTATCCTTCTAGTTTATCCTTGTATCACTCCACCTACCATACTATCCCTTATTATAAAAAAAATTACCATCCTATCTTCCCCATGGAATCCATTACCCTCCGTCAGTTATCGGCACCAGGGCATAATCATTGGGTGCCTCCACCTTCATCACACCCCATCCATACTTCAGGCTTCGAGATCCGCCCTAGTCTTGCAGCCTTGGTTCGATCACAATCTTTCTCTGGGAACAAGGATGAAAATCCTTACACCCACCTACGAGAATTCGAACAGAACTGCTCTATCATCTCAATACCAGGCATGCACCATGAAACGGTGAAATGGAAGCTCTTTTCATTCTCCCTGATTGGAGTTGCCGAAGAATGGTATTATATGACCGTAGGGACCGTAAAAGGTGATTATAATACCATCATAGATGAGTTTTGTCTCAAATTCTTCCCCGTATCGAAGGTCATTGCCCTTCGTATAGAAGCCCTCTCTTTCAAGCAATGAGAGGGAGAATCTTTGGGAGCAGCTTGGGCTCGTTTCACCAAACTTTGGGTTTCAGGGCCAGATTTGGGTATACCCGAGGCTATGCGCCTACAATACTTTGCTGGTGGTCTTAGAAAAGAGAGTGCACTCCTTTTAGATGAAGCTTCTAAAGGTTCTTTCTTCTTCTTAACCGTAAGTGAGGGGAGAGCCATCCTGGATAAGATGCTCAAGGATACTGAGCACACCGGAGTATACGAAGATCTGCCTGAAAAATCTCAAGAGCCTGCTGATAGAATGAATGCTTTTGGTCATTCCCCATCACCTTGCCCACAGAACGTTGCCGAACCAAAACCCCCTACCTCAGATCCTAAGCCCTCCTATGATCATCATCAACCTTTCTTTTATTCCATGTTCGACAACGATGAATCGATAGCATACGGTGATTTCCCATCATCACCAGGAAAAGAAGACAATGCTTACAGAAAATCTGAAGTAGTAACCTCTGACCCACAAGAAGAATCCTGGATCGATGCCCAGCAGTATGTTCCATTCTTTAAGACGGCATCCCGATTCTCAACACTCCCAGGATCTCCAATACTCAAGGGACAAGTCTGAATCCCCTAAGGAGGATTCACCATCCCTCGAGCCGGAGTTTCAATTCTCGGAAGATGAATTCAAATTTTCCGATGAGGAGTTCAAAGCTCCTAAGGAGGATTCACCATCCCTCGATCCGGAGTTTCAATTCTCGGAAGATGAATTCAAATTTTCCGATGAGGAGTTCAAAGCTCCTATCTCGTCAAACCCCTCAGAATTCCCAACATCATATCAATTTTGCAATTTCGAGGAGAATGCTTTCCTTCTTGATCCAGAAAAATCAAAAGACTTCCATATCGAAGAGAAAGATACACCTCAAGAATACTACAGGCTTGATTCTGAAAATGTTTGCTCTATAGATATTCCTGAGGTAGCAAATTCCATGTCGGGCTCGGAAGAAAATGATGAGCATGGATATTTCAGTCTTTGAGAAACCCAAAGATCCATGTTTCCCTGTGGATACTCCATCTACCCCCACCATTAGCACACACGATGACTCCAACCATCACATGCCCCATGAAAACAATTTCAAAAGGGTGGTTATGGATGATTTTGTTTATCATAAGTATTGCAAATCTAGTCGTGGTATGTTGTGCTAACCTTGCAGCTAGAGAAATGACATCCGAAGATTGGTGATAGAGGGAGCCACACCACCAAGCTAGCTGCTACTTCGAAACGAGGCTCCCAAGGTCGAGCTTTTGACCATAAACAAGCACTGCCGGGAGGTAACCCGTCTTTTCATTCATTTTTTTCTTTCTTTCAAAATTTCATCATAAAAAATCATAATAACAAAAAAAATCTCTATTTTCAATGAATAAAACCGAACAAAGTTTCATGACATAATTTCAGGACTCGCTTCCTTCGGGTATTTTTGTCACTAACCTTTCAGGTTGAGACTCAAATAAACGAAAAGTTAGGGAAAAGGCTACAACCTCAGACGCTCAGTTTTTGGCACCCAGTGTCGCAAAATCTGAGCATGGGGGAGGACATAATTTGAGCATGAAGCAAAGCATTGTCAATCCTTCAACGCTTGTTCGCATTTTTATCCCCCTACTTGAGGTTATTTCATAATGTTCACATCTTTGGATTGAGCCTCTTGTTCATATAAAAAATGAATGATGATCTACGTACAACAAGTTATCTTGATCACAAATTAGCATCTCACATGTCGGCGAGCAGAAGTTTTATTTCTTAACTTGTACTCTATGCTTGTGGGATCAGAAATTCAGGAGGATCTTGCCTAAGTTGTTGACGAGTGTGAGATAATGAGATAGAAGTGTTTCTTTCTTCTTATTAATTCTTACTTGGAGACTTTTCTTTGAAAAAAAATCATGAAAACTCTTAGGCTCAGAATCCCTCAATGGTTGAAAATACCTACCAGAGCCAAATATTTCACATGCTCAAACCTATACATATGTCACCTATATAGTTGTGTTGAGTTTTGTCAAACTTTGTGTCCTTATGGGAAAGTGACATTTCAATACCGATCAGTTCTTCCTTTGTGTCTATCCTTTAGTGCTAGCCTTTCCATGTCTGGAGATGCTGATTTCAAAATGGATACTTGCATCCACTTTCATCAGACATTCCTCCATCATACCAAACAAAAATCATTTCATCCATATACCCTTGACCAAATCCTATCCACAAATATGGCCTTTCAAAATAAATACTTTAGCCATCCCTTCCCCATATTTGAGAGAAGACATGGATCTATCGAGCAAAAAAAAAGAAAAAAAACTTGCCTAGTTATGGGCAAAGAAAAAAAAGAAAGATAGAGAGCTCGATAGTTTCAAGTCTTGAAAGTCCTAATAGGGATCCATGCAAAATAAAGAGTACCACTCAAGGCCATATTCTTTCAAAAGCATAATATATGGTTTGTTCATCACAATCCATTTTGCTTGTGTTGTGTCCATTTTCTCCCCCATCCTTGATTATCTATTTCTTAATGATCGGAATATGAAGTGTCACAACTTCCACTAGGACCAATTTTTGACTTAAGAATATACACAACATAGGTGGGCCTACATTTCTCCTACCCGAGCTCCACATAAGCCTATAGATTGTAGGGAGAGGCTGGCTATTGGCCTCAGTGAGGAATGAAAATACCACATGAGCGACTCGAGAGTGCCATCTGAGGATCTTATGAGCTAAGGTATTCTTCTCTAAAAAAACACCAAGTATGGTTGATGAAGAGGGAAGTTATATCTTCATTCGAGTTGTTCCACTTTTCAACCACTCAAGGCAGGTATCATAGCCACTTCAAACCCCACAGGTATGAGAAATGTTTTGGAATAATGTTTACGCTAGCTATTACCTAGAGAAGTTGTGCATCAAAGTCCACCTTAGTTCTTGCTTGGCCCGGCGTTCTTCAATCCTACCCTTTGCTCGGGACGAGCAAAGATCTAAGCGTGGGGGTGTGTTGACGGCCACTATATGCCACTTTTAACCGTCAACCTTCCCAACTTAATGAAAGAACTAAGTGATGCTCATATAATATTTTATTTAAACTAATGAGTTCCACAAGTTTTGTGCACCAATATGTTTTGCAAGGAGATATAGGTAATATGCTGCATAAATACCAACATCGGTGAAGTCATACAAGTGAAGGTTCATCCCGAGACAAAGGAGACTTGGACATGGTGCAAAAGTTATGCAAATCACATATTTGACAGCCCCATGCCAAAGAGCTTTCCGAGATGATCGAAATGGATATTTGGATGACCCAATTCGGAGTCCGGACGAAAAAGTTACGCCTTCGGGAAAATCGCTGGTGAAATCTGTCCGGTCGGTCGGCCTCACCTAGGCCGAACGGCCTGGACAAGGCCGGCCGGCCCTGGACCTACACCAAACCACCTCAACCTTTGCAAGATGGCCTTAGGGAGTCACCAAAGCACCCCCAAGCATGGAATTGACAAGGATGAGTGAAGTTGAGACCGAAAGGCCTAGGACATGGAGCGGAAGGCCCACATGCAGCGACTAAACTGAACTTTTGGATTGGAACCGCTTCTTCAGACAACAAGCAACAGTCCAAGAGCGTGTCGATGCAACGGAGGGCCGAGAGGGGCCAGAGCCAGGCCGGCCGGCCTAGCCTAGGCCGACCGGCCTCTAACTGCCGAGCGTGGATCGAACGCCACTGCAACCGTCATTAGGAGAGCATTAGGACCATCCAGGAGAAAGACGGTGCCAAATGGCACCATCTCCAGGCCGAACAGCCTGAAGGAGGCCGGCCGGCCTATGACCGTGGCCGTTACTCCTCCCCTTTGGCGTGGAAGCTATGCAGGTCCTTGGCTTCATTCCTACGCGTGATACCGCCCTTGGAAGGCTATAAAAGGCGACCTCCACCCCCATTCTACACACCACGGTGAAAGTGAGAAGTCCAAGTGTAGGGTAGTGCTACCTATCTAGCTTAGAAAACAGGGAGAGTGGTGAGGTGAGAGTCCGGAGAGGAGCCGAAGTGTCGGCCCCCTCTCCAACTTTGTGCCTCCGAGGAATGAAGCTTCAGTTCGAGTAAGTTCCTCTTCTTTTGTCTTTACTGCTTTCTCTCCTTACATTAGTAGTTCTTGAATGCTTTCTCTAGTTGTGGGTACCTGAGTCTGCGCGAGTGACAGCGACTCTTGTTTAGGGTTTCCTCTATAGCCCTTCGCGTTGGGTGGAGGTCAGTAGCTGAAAGCTTAGACGTGGTGCCTGTGCTGGCTAGCTACCTCAGGTTGTGTTGCATCCCACGGAACTGCAGTGGTAGGCGGCAGGTGGTGACAGCCCTGTCCGTCCTTCGTAGTCCACCACGTTCGGGTGAACTCATAAAAGTAGTGCTGAGCCCGGAGAACCCCCTCTCTCACCCCGTTCTGAGGTTCTCCCGTTCTAGCCGTCGAAGCGACTAGAGGAATCAAATATTCCTGATAGGAGGTTAGCAAGTAGACATTAGATTACCTCTATCCAACTTATCTGTTCTTCTCCACTCCTGTCGTCCCTGGATAAACCATAGCCGTTTCTAGTATACTTCTCGTTCCTCGTGGACTCGATACCATGGAACACTCCTAGGTGAAAGCTACATCGGCATCCGTACGCTTGCGGATTTATCTGTTAGGCTAAGGACCGCCAACAGAGCCAAAGTTGATATTCCTGAGGCGCTCCAGATTGGATGTAGGTCACCATTGCGTTCTCCACAGGATCTTCGAGGAAACCTCTACCTGGCACGCCAGATGTCGGTGTTCTACCATCGATCCTACCGAGGGATACCCCAAGGTAGTAGAGTTCAGGTGGGGTTTCACATAGATCAGGAACGCAAGGGCTAAGAGACTCAGGATTTTAGACAGGTTTGGGCCGCCGAGATAGCGTAATACCCTACGTCCTGTGTGGTGGTTTGTATTCAATGAGGTCGTAATCTTTTGATGGGGTCCCTGCCCAGCCTTATATACACGGGGGGCAGGGTTACAAGGTCGGTTCCGAGTAGAATCATAACCTAATACAACTTGTAGAGTACTTTACAAGTCAATCCGAGTAGTTTACATGTCATACGACTAGTTTACATAATGAGAAGAGTCCTTGCGGTACTCTACTCGTAGTCTTCACGCCTGGTACGACTTCCTTCGGAGATTATCCATGCATCCAACAGCGTATCATTGTATTAAGAAGGAAATTATGCAATTTTTACAACGCGAGACTGAGTCTCGCACTCGTGCACCACTTACATGATGTTAACAACCAAAGATAATGCAACTAGTGACTCATGCGATGATCACACCCGAGTGACGCCTGCCCATGTTCCCCTTTCTAAAGGGAACATATCCTTCATCTTGTCTGCATGCCCGTTGGATACGCCATTGTGGAAGACGTCATTCAAGTTGTCGTTCGTCCCTGTTGCCCTACTAGCTGGGTCGAGATTGTAGCACCGCATGAGGAGCACCTCGCCATGACGTGCCACTAGGATCATGGCTAGCTTGTTGTTGGCCATGCGAGAGCTGCTCCGCGTGGGCGTGACCGATGTCGTGGCTGCTAGCACCTTGCTGCATGGCGGCTTCTGCATGAGCGGCGTGGATATGCTCATGGTGATCTTGTCAGTGAACATGTCTAGATGCCTCCTGGTAGAAGAGGGCTGATCAGCATCACCAGTCGGGAGGAGACTTAGCTCCACCACTTGGGCTGACGTGCTGGGTCCAATGTCGCAGGCGGGCGGCTCATGTACCTCTGATGGGGAGGTAATTTGAACATCTGCCTGTAACATCCCAGAATTTTCTGAAATGTTTTATCAACCAAAACTATGGATTTAAAAACTTTTCGTGGAATCAATACTAGTTAGAAAAGTAATAAGATTGTCCTCTTTGAACCATGGCCCAAATTCCTAGAAATAAATTATAAATTAAATTTGGTTGTTAAGTTGTTTATGTCTTAGTGCGAACATTTGAATTTTATTTGGTTTTTATTTGAATTTATTTAAATGTGATTTGTATTTGATTTGAATCAAAGCTAAATCAAAATAGAAAAGCCATCTAACCTAACTTGGGCCCTAACTGAGTCTAAACCAGGCCCTCGAACTAACATCCCGGTCCAGCATTAAACCCCGCGGCCCTTGTCCTTTTCCTTTCCCTCGGCCCAACGCACGGCCCATCAGCGCGTGGCCCATCTCCACCTACCGGCCGCTCGGTCGTTGCTATCACCCTCACTGACCGGTGGGCCCCACCAGTCAGCTTTTCTCCCACCTCCACTCCGCTCCGCCGCCACCGCACCATCATAGGTTGCCACCGTCGCGCCAACTCGCGCTGCCGCCTCTTGCGCAAGATCATATCGCGATCGCCACCGCACCCCCCCCCCCCCCCCGCGTGCCGTACCACCCTAACCCCAGAACGAGGGGATCCCGACACCATCTCGTGAGCCTTCCCCTTTTTCTCCTCCCAAACAATATCAGCACACTAATATCAAGAATAAATCCTAGTAAATCACACTATCATCAATTGGTCATTAGAAAATTACCAAAGCCTATACTAGTCTAGACAAGCTCACATGCCAAAGGGTAGCTTAAAAAGATCAAAGGATCTTGCTGTTTGAATTAGCCAAGATTAAACTGTTATTAATTAAAAGAGCACGTTAGCTAGCTTCGAACTAAGCTCTACTTCTTCCCAGACATGCATCAAGACATTATAGAACTACTGTAAAAAGTTTGGGCTCATTAGTTGAATAGATTAATTATTACAAATTATAGATCCAGACGTGAGCTGACAGATTAATTAAATCATAAGTCAAACTCTAGTGTGTAACATTGTGCCATTTTTTTACAGCAAGCTAGAAACTATTCAGCAGCATAACATATCCAAAAATCAGCACAAACAAAGCAATAGATTTCAAACTGTGCACAAATGTAAGTTTGAACAGATTTGAACTTAATTTAAAATCTACACAGAAAACACCCATGCATGCTTTCTAGGAAAGGTAGAACTCAGTCACCAGGAGTTCAACAAAATTGAGTTTGCATTTTTTTGATTTTTCTACGATTTTTAACCGATTTTAGAAGTTCACTGACTTGGATCTAAAACATTAAGTTTCGGTTTCGCAGAAAACCCCCTGAACTTTTCTAAAGTCTCCCAAAAAGGTCCCTGAAACTTATACGAATGCCCCTGCCTTTCACCTAATTCCAACAGGGAGGTCCTTGGGCGGGCCAAGATCTGAACAGGCGGATTCCGGCGAGGGGAGAGCTCGGCTCGGCTAGGGAAGGGCATGGGGACGACGAGGGCCTCACCACGAGTCGATTTGATGTAGCACTTGGGGGCGGAGGAGGCCGGAGGAGGGCGCGCCAAGGAAGGGGCGGAGGAGGCCCGTTCCTGCTCCTGTTCGGCGAGGGAGCAGAGGTGGCGCTCGGCTAGGCGCTTGGGGAGGCGGAGGGGATCCAGGGGAACTCGCCTGCAGGCTTGGATGGCGCGGAGGAGGGGTGGAGGACGGTGTTTGGCGGCGGCCTGGTGGCGGCAGAGGAGCAAGGAGGGGCGGCCGCGATGGAGCTCGGGTCGGGCCTTTTATAGGCGGAGGGGAGGAGGCTGGCGTGGAGGAGGGGCGAAGCGTGGCTTTGCTGCGAAGGATCCTGCGCCACTAGTGCGTGGCGGCGGCGCGACGGGCGGCCAAGTGGCGGAGCGGCGGCACGGCTGTCGGGCATGCCGTGGGGTGCAAGGGAGGGCGCGCGCTGGTTGGCTGAGGGCGGAGGACAGCGCCCTGGTGCGTGCCGCGTTGACGTCGAGGCGTGGCGATGGTCGGGCGGTGGGGAACCGGTCGGGAGGACGTGGGGAACAGCGCCCGGACGTCGAGGCACGTGGGCGACAGGGTCTGACCACGGTGCGGGTCGTGCCGTGTGGCCATCGAGTACAGGAGCGCAGTCGGGGCGAACCACGGCGCCGGAGAGCGCGAACGCGAGCGCCAAGAGCGTGAACTTCGGTTCGAGCATTTTGTCGAGCAGCTGCGGGCCATACCTTAGACTGATATTTTCTCCAAAAAGTTGAACTGAACTCAAAATTCCCCAAATATGAAAGTCGTGTCCCGTAGTACCCTCTACAACTTTATAAAGGGCGACCATAGGAAAATGGCTTGGTTTGGGCTGGAGCGCGCGACGAAGTCAGCGTGAACTTCTGTGTCGGTGTGGGTGAACTTCTGGGGTTCGACTGATTTCGACTGAGTTTTTAGGCATGTTGCAATCAAAATCTCATCGAGCTCCAATTGACAAAGTCGTGTCTCACGAAAATGTGAACAACTTTTGTATTGGCGCATTTTTGAGTTCTTAAGTGAAAATTTGAATTTGAACCATGCCAACCGAGAAAGGTCAAAGTTCACTGAGTTGCCAGGAATTCATTCGACTTAACCCTCTTCCCAAGCAAATTTAAAATGCTTAGGGTGTGAATACTTGATGGAGAACATGACCAAGGGCAAGTCCAAATATCAATGATTCAACTTAGAGGGAAGTTTATGGAAAGTTATACATGGAAACCCAAATGGCAAGCCTCAACTTTTGGGAAAAACTGCTGCTGTCTAGACTTAGAAAATTTCTAAGTGTTGGCTGAAAAACAGGTTTGGACTGCTGTTTGACCATGATTTGGAGCATCTTCCACTCAAAATTTTGAAAACCACCAATTGACAAAGTTGTTCCTTATAAAATTTGGGACAACTCTCTTATTGACAGATTTTCAAGTTTTTAAGCGAAATTTTGAATTCAAATCAATTCAAGCTCTGAAGGTTCGGTGCATGGAATTTTAATCCATTATTTCATGCGTTGACTTTGGTCATAACCACAAGTTTAATTGTCCATTAAGCCTTAATGAGGTGATTAGTCATCAGAGATGTCACAACCTACCCCCCTTAAAAAGAATCTCGCCCCAAGATTCAGGTAGATTAAGGCTAGACGGAGGGGCTTGTGGACTCAACTTGCACTTCGTCCATCGGTGTCAGGCATACTCTCGCCTTGGTGAGGTAAAATCTTCTCCTTTTTCGTTTTGGTTGTTGGACACTCGCTTCTTCCTTGGGGGCTGAGGATAATCATGAGCAAATGCCCTAGCTGACTGCATTGGTAACCACAATCTATTTTAACAGACTCTACCTGGTAGCATAGGCGGTTAGATCCATGTTCAAACTCTTGCCGTTGGCGTGACATGGGATTCTGTCCTTTGAGTTATTCCAATAGGTGGAGGGGCAGTCCTGAAGGAAATGACCATATTCTCCTCACATATGACAGGTTAGGCAGCATGGGCGATGATATTCCTCACTTAACTCTGACAACCTGTGGACTAATGAGCAGATACAAACTCTGGCAAGCCGGTCATATTTAGATAACTCCCTTATGCTCCTAGGCTTGCGGTAACGATGCGGTCGATATAGATGTCACCATAACTCCTACTTAGTGCACGTCTTTCCTGGCGATAAGATGTGGGTGATCCTTGTGAGTCTATCGATAGAAACTCGTACGAAATCTTGCTTCGAGGTGTGAGTGGTAATCCAATGGAAGATCATATCCAAATATTCCCACTTCCAAGAGGTATGGGTGGCAGTTCGAGGGTTCTTGTTGTCCTAAGAAGACTAGTCCTTTATCTTTGGAGATGTGCCACACTTCGAGACATACTGGGTGGTCTTTCTCTTCCTCCTTAGTCCATCAGAAGTTCTGCTTCAAACCATACCTTGCTGCTATCGGGTGAACCAAGAATTAAGAGCGACGTGTTGATCTAAGGAAGATCGAAGTTTTCTGGGTACCCTATGCGATTCTCCAACTATACTAACTTTTCTTGATCTTGTCGAAATAGTGGTGATTCACCTCCTTCTTTGAGAGCTTTCGCTTGATGGTCTTGATGCTCTTCTCTTACGGCTGGGCCAAAACAACTATACCGTAAGGGTTGGGTTCTACCGAGACGTGGTGTCGAGGACTGCAAGAAGGATAACCCAAGCTAGTGTTTTTGGAACGGGTTTGCAGTGGGTATACTAAGCTCTTATGTTCCATTAAAAGTCCTTAAACGTTCCGTCATCAGCAACACCTTAAGGGGAAAATACTTAAACTAGCGCCTCGTGCTTGTTGTGATGTTGATGTGGAGTTGTCTTCCTCTCTTTGTTCTGCCTCGGGGAAAACTGTTCTTGCTTGAGCGAACCACTTAGGCTAAAACTCGGATGGAACTGTCCAACATTCTTCATCGTTCTATTGTACTAAAACTCGGTGTAACTTTGGAAGTTTGTCGAGAAAAAGTATATTGGGCACACCTATAGAGTTTGGAAGGATTCACAGTGAGATTGTACCTAGTCACATTTCTCCACGATGAAGAAAGAGAGGTGAAACAAGGTACAAACGGTACGATATGACAAGGGGTCGAAACGTTCTCAAGTGGGAATTCACATTAAGGAGAAAACAAGGCGGGTAAGAAAAGCTCACGGAAGGTCACGAAGCAATGTAGAAGGCGACGATCATCAAAGCTCAAGGTTTTTCCCATGAAAGACGTACGAGATATGGGTAGGGAAAAACATGGCTAATTGCTTGATGCAAGGATTTCGTAGATGCATGCTTGCACGACAAGAGAGCAAGGAGGCATGTCGCGACTCGAGGTGCACAGGTCAGGTTGGAAAAGTGGTAATGTATCAAGGAGTAATGTAGCTGTCATGATGCAAGGTACACGTGAATGATCCATGCATCAGTGAGTTGCATATGTCATGATGCATTATGATGCCGTTTCAATGGTGCACATGGTATGATGCGAGAAGAATGGTGCATATGACGTATGTCCATGATGAGGTGTATGTTGCGTGAAGCACATGCACATGAGTGGATGGTGTACATGCTTATGAACAGATGGTGCACATGCACATGCTCAGATGCATGTTAGCGTGCCTTAGCTACACCCTAAACGCGTTATTGGTCAGAAGAGGTCACCAAGATAGGGGCACATATTCGGGTTGCAGCTTAGAGTTTCTGGTGAAGTCGCATTCATTTACCGAGATACCCGTGCGCTCCTAGTAGGAATTTATGTGGCCGTCACACACACAAAAACCTTAGGTTCCGTCATGGCACCATAGGTTAGGGAATACTTCTTCACGAGAGAAGGAAGGGAACAACAACCCGAATATCAATAGAGATGGGGTGACAGGAGTCAGTGGCACGTCAGGTTGGGCACGGTGTCAGCATGCGACAGAACATGAGGTGCAGTCACACAATGCAATGAGGTGCTCATGCATACCGAACCATGGAATGCGGGTGATGAATATTGCAACAATGCTCATGTATGTCTAACCGATGCTTGCGGGACAACGAGGTGAGACAAGGTTTACAAGTTGCAATCAAGGATTCCATCCATGTGAGAAGGATGTCACATTGGAGGTAAGACCAGGATTTATTCAAGGCATAGTTGGATTATGTCATGAATCAAAAGAATAGGGGCGTAATGGCAAGGAAGAATCCAATAGCCATTTCGAAAAGGTGTGAGTACACCTAGCTGATCAAGGATGTAGATGTACCTGAGGTATTCGACAAGAATTTACGTTGCTCAAGGGTGTTGAGTAAAGAGCCATCCGATGAGTAGAAACTTGTCAGAGAAAACTGCCTAGCGGTCACCTATCTAACTTGAGAGCGTACGGTGTAACAAAACGTCTATAGTAAACCATTCCAAGAGCTTCGGGCAGTCCTTCATGACATGTAACTCTTAAGTTAACGTCCGCAAACAACTTAAATCCTGCCAGAAGAATTTGATCGAGCGGAACACTCCATGTCGTAATATTTCCAACTCAATCCGAGAACATGGCCTTCGGAACTCAACTTCTCCTCATGGTTATCGCTCGGAACCAAATCGAATCGGTGTGTTCTTCCATTCCTCGCAATATAATTCACTTAATTGCCACGCGACTAAACTCGTTTACAAGGTAAACAAGGAACTCAGGCGTGAAGGCAGTAAGAATCAATTGCAGGAAGTTTTCCCTGCAGCAAGGTGGTTACACAAGAAAATTCCCAACTCCTGGTTCACATGTCCAATCTTTGTGAATTTTTGCCAGTAGCTAGGGAATTTAACGAGCTACAACTTTTGTTTATAACTCCGAGTCAGATTCGGACTCTAGCTAGGGCGAAAAAAATTCAAAATTCGCATCTCCGTCTTTGCTGTTTTCAGAATGGCTGAGGCTCACTAAAATGTGCATAACTTCCTCAATTCTCAACTAATGGAGCTGAAATTTTGTGAGCATCACCATTATGAAACTCCTTACAACTCTGGTATTCAACTCAGGACCATATTCATACTCTAACTAGGTCAAAACTTTCAATGTTTGCCTCTCTGCTTTTGTTGATTTCAGAATGGCTGAGGGTCACAAAAATCTCCGTATCTCGTGACTTACTAGCTCAAGGGAGCTGAAATTTTTGTGAGTGACTTCCTTGTGAAATTACTCGGAACTTTAGGTATCCCTTGCTAAATCCAGAAATGAAAGATTCAAGTATTTAAAAACTTGAATTAGATTCCGCTGCCGAGGTTCAGTGATTACAACCACGTATAGTGGCAGACTTTAGGGTCAACTCTTACCCTAAGTGATAACACCTTTCCATGATACTCCAAGGATTTATTCAACTTAATCTAAAACTAGCCTATTACATCTTTAACCATCGCTAAGAGGGATGTAACGGCGGGTCTTTATTTTGGAGGCTACTCTTAGCGAGACTGGTGCTCGGCCCATGACTACTCGGGTCCAGATTCAATCCCGGATTCACCTTGTATCTCCTCAGGGTCATCTTCAGCTACGGGTTCCAGAGCAGCAGGCACATGTTGTTGGGCGGCCATTGCATCCAACTGATTTTCAAGGTCCAACATGTTCAGGTCGGCCAATTGCAGCATGTGGTTCTTTTGAGCAATTGTTTCGCTCTTGGTTCGTAGTTCCTTACGAAGCTCGCGAATTTCCTTCTTGTCCCCTCGATTCTTCTTCTTGAGTGCTTCGATCTGAGCGTGGGCTTCATTTAAGGAGTGCCTGGTTGCTTCCAACTCTCTAACTTGATGCCTGTAAATGGAGTTTTCGCCACAGACACTTCGGTAAATCGGAAGCAGGCCAGCGGAGTAGCGAATCGCGGCGGCTACATCTGGTTCGCGATAAACCTTCGTTGAATCTAGGGAAGGAGACGAAAGCTCTTCCCATGGCCCAGTCATTCGATCGATGAGGAGGAACACTTTTGCTGGGCTGAGGGCCACTGAGGTGGGGTGCTTCTCACAAAAAGTAGTAAGAGCATGATGAGCAGCATTTTGCCAGGTGTCAGTCAAATGGGTACCCTCGGCAACAACTTCCATGGGCCCCAACCAGGAAAGGGAGGAGACGCTGAAACTTTTACTTTCATCTCACAATGTTGTATGCCTCCTGCTGCCATATACTCTCGTCCAATATATTCCGGACGCTCCTTGTATCCAAGGTGTTGCAACGTGTCCCACAGAAGAGGAGGAAACCCATCTTCTTGGAGGCACTCTGAGTGGGTCCAACCTTCAGCATCCATGTAAACAGTCATGGGTGCAGCCATCTGAAGGAAAACAACAAAAGAACTCGGTGAAAGACTGTGTGGGACAACAAGGACAGATCGGGACAACAGCGGAAAGACAGGTGTAACTCTCAAACTACCAAACTAAAAACCCCCAGATTTTACCAGGTTGTTCATTAGGTTAATACCCACAAGTTTGGTATTCTGAGGTTGCCTTGGTTTTGAGTTTAAGATGGGTGAAACACTTAGTTCTTAACTTGCTGTCTGCCAGATTTTTCCAGCAAACAGACAGCTCTTGTTTTGGTCATAACTCCAGTTTTACTGATCCAAAAATACTGAAATTTTTACGGAAGCTTCCTTATGAAATTATGAACAACTTTATTTAAGGTGCCTAGCCATCAGAGATGTTTTAATGACCCGAAAAATTCGGACCAGCAAGAAACACAGTTTTGACAGACTTTTGAAAATTTGTGAGATTCACGATTTTTATTTCCTTTTTGCCTCTAGTTGACTTAACAATTTTTAAGGTGATTAACATGAAGCAAAAGAACTAAAAACGTCCTCACAACTACCAAGAAGCCTTGGCGTACGTAGTTAGTTGCCGGTGGCGAGGCACAATATACGTCTCTCCCTATAATAGCCAGTCGTTACTAAGACCATCGCAATCCTAACGAACGGAGTCAGTGTACCTGCAAGAAAACCATGAACCTTCCGTGCCAACACGCCACGGAAGCGTCCCTATCCATTACCGTTCATTTATAAAAACGGTATCCATGCGTTCAACACTGCATGGACAGTGCATCTAGTCTAGGTCGTACGCTCCTTTTGAATAGAGCACACACCCCTTCGCATAACTCGTGATGCGGCATCGTGCACATGTCTCCAACATGGCGAACAACCAGGATGACAGGCTCATTTGAATTAGAACCATACCATCAAGACCTTGCTCACATCTAAAACATGTGGCGACTCATACACAACCGTAATGATAGGTTCCTTGGAATGGAGATCCTATCACCCTTCGTGGACGCGAGGCACGGAAACCAGCGCACGTATAAAACACGTGGGCCAAGTGTGCTGGACAGGTTAGTCAAATACACCATAATTAGCAAGCCACCTGAAACAACCCGAAATTCCCTCTAGGGCTTCACGGTCTAGTTAATCCTTAGCGATCCAACGAGTTTTCACAAAGCACTAGTTGGTCAAGTTTTATTCCGAAACAAGTGTGTTGGGACCGTGCGAACCTCTGGTGTACGACTTTTCGCTCTGATACCAGCTGTGGCAGAACCGCTCAAATTAATCCGGCTTAAGTGCGCTAACCTTCCATTGGTCGTCACGCAATTAAATCGGAGCAATCTGACAGTCTGTCGGGTCGAGCCCGATGCAACCACGAACAGTTACCTCGATCGAAACAAGTCGTACAAATACCCACTTGAAGGTGGATCCCAGAGATTACAACAATCCACAAGTATTAAATAGGTCCCACTTGAGGTAATTTATTACAAACCAAGTTCAATGCATAAAGTAACTGTTATTCAGAGTTTGACAGCAGCGGAAAACAACTAATTTATTCGAATGGAATGACGTCACATGAAGCCGTCGTGGCATCACTCAGAAGCATCCTCGTCCCACATGACAGTCCAGCCAGGAGGAAGGGTGGTTGGCCAGGTAAGACCTGCAACCATCTCCTCAAGAGCACTACCTGAAAACATTTCAACAAGCAAGGCTGAGTATACTAATACTCAGCAAGACTTAACCGTCGGGTGACAGCTACATCACCAAGTTCTAGACATGCAAGGCTTTTGGCTGGTGGGTTGTTTTGCCAAAGAGCGACTAATAGTGGATCCTTACTTTCAATATTTTAGCATCAAGTTTTAGTTAACTTAACCATTCTAGGTAAGCAACCTGTACTAACCAAGCAAGTGGAGCAAGCAGTTAAGCAAGCATTAAGTTTCTTTTCATCATCATGTTCCACTTCTTACTCAATGTAGCAGCGGGGTTAAGTAGTCTCATTAGCTGCGAGAAACAGACAGTTCGAACCGATTTTAACCTTGCAAGGTGGGCCTAAACACTCGGATCATCGCACTCAGCCAAAGGCTAGCGCTACCAGGTAGTTCCCATCAATCCCCCAGTCGCGTCCAGGACCAAACTCCCCCTGGCATACGAGGTCTAAGGCCGGCCGAACCAACACTTAAGCCCCTCGTACCCACATGTTCGAGGCATGGGGAAAACGTTCCCGGAAGGAGCAGGAAAAAGTCCGCACCCTGAAGTCATGTAGGTACTAAACTTACCGACCCCATAGAATCGACAAGTGCTTAGTACTTTCAAAAACTTAACCGTCGGTACCACACCATTCGGCCTTAACCAACATTAGCATACACGGACGGGGCATCTACCTGACAAAAATCCCTGCCCGTCCTCCTTATGATTCCAACATAAGTAAAGCAGTTGATTCCTATATCTCGCGAGTGACAGGAAATCACTCGACTTTTACCGGGTCCTTATAGCGGGGCAGCTATCGACCTATCATACTAGTATTGCATAGCATAGGTACCTAGGATCATGCAACTATGGTTTCAATTCAACTCCTGAACGTAAATGCACAGGCAAACTTAACAAACATAGTTGCATATATTCAAAACATGGGTCATGCTCCGGGGCTTGCCTTAATCCCGAGCTAAGTTAGTATTGACTCTTCCGAACTTGGTTCAGGTCTTGACTTGCTTGCGACGACGTTCGGCTTCTCCTCGTGTCGTCCTTCTTCTTGCGCCGGGATCGGCTTGTGGCTTCCGTCGGCGAGAGTCGTTCCTATACGAGATGCAATGCATAAGAGAATGATGTTATATCGAGCATCGTGTTCCACACGATAAACCCGGGGTGTATTGATTGGCACATTCACCTAGACAAACTTTGTCTAACCTTTCCTTTCTTTAATTAACGTTGTTATACTCATAAAAAGAAACTTGGGTTTGTGATGGTGATTGTGTACACATCATGTTCTCAAGTTTGTTGTCAGCATTAAACAGCAAGGTGTGTGGTGGTGACATGTGATCAAAATATTTCATCAATTTAAGCATGTGATTCCTTCTTTTATTTAGCCGTTTACACATCAAACTTTAACAGTTTATTCTGGTAGTTTGGTGTATTATTTTCATATGAGACAATTACAGTGTGCTGTCTATATCAACATGGATTTACTGACCAAAAACCAACTCAAAAACGTTTACACATCTACCACAATAAATCAAACAATATCAGCACACTAATATCAAGAATAAATCCTAGCAAATCACACTATCATCAATTGGTCCTTAGAAAATTACCAGAGCCTACACTAGTCCAGATAAGCTCACATGTCAAAGGGTAGCTTAAAAAGATTCAAAGGATCTTGCTGTTTGAATTAGCCAAGATTAAACTGTTATTAATTAAAAGAGCAGGTTAGCCAGCTCAAACTAAGCTCTACTTCTTACCAGACATGCATCAAGACATTATAGAACTACTGTAAAAAGTTTGGGCTCATTAGTTGAATAGAGTAATTATTACAAATTATAGATCCTGATGTGAGCTGACAGATTAATTAAATCATAAGTCAAAGTCTAATGTGTAACTTTGTACCAAATGTTTACAGAAAGCTAGAAACTACTCAGAGCATAACATATCCAAAAATCAGCACAAACAAAGCAATAAATTTCAAACTGTGCACAAATTTATGTTTGAACAGATTTGAACTTAATTTAAAATATACAAAGAAAAAACCTATACATGCTTTCTAGGAAAGGTAGAACTCATCACCAGGAGTTCAACAAAATTGGGTTTGTATTTTTCTGATTTTCTACGATTTTTAACCGATTTTATAAGTTCACTGACTTGGATCTAAAACATTAAGTTTCGGTTTCGCAGAAAACCCCCTGAACTTTTCTAAAGTCTCCTGAAAAGGTCCCTGAAACTTACACGAACGCCCCTGCCTTTCACCTAATTCCAACAGGGAGGTCCTTGGGCGGGCCAAGATCTGAAGAGGCGGATTCCGGCGAGGGGAGAGCTCGGCTCGGCTAGGGAAGGGCATGGGGACGACGAGGGCCTCACCACGAGTCGATTTGATGTAGCACTTGGGGGCGGAGGAGGCCGGAGGAGGGCACGCCAAGGAAGGGGCGGAGGAGGCCCGTTCCTGCTCCCAAGGGAGCAGAGGTGGCGCTCGGCTGGGCGCTTGGGGAGGCGGAGGGGATCTAGGGGAACTCGCCTGCAGGCTTGGATGGCGCGGAGGAGGCGTGGAGGACGGTGTTTGGCGGCGGCCTAGCGGCAGCAGAGGAGCAAGGAGGGGCGCCCGCGATGGAGCTCGGGTCGGGCCTTTTATAGGCGGAGGGGAGGAGGCTGGCGTGGAGGAGGGGCGAAGCGTGGCTTTGCTGCAAAGGATCCGGTGCCACTAGTGCGTGGCGGCGGCACGACGGGCGGCCAAGTGGCGGAGCGGCGGCACGGCTGTCGGGCATGCCGTGGGCCGCAAGGGAGGGTGCGCGCTGGTTGGCTGAGGGCGGAGGACAGCGCCCTGGCGCGTGCCGCGTGGACGTCGAGGCGGGGCGATGGTCGGGCGGTCGGGAACCGTTCGGGAGGACGCGGGGAACAGCGCCCGGACGTCGAGGCACGTGGGCGACGGGGTCTGACCGCGGTGCGGGTCGTGCCGCATGGCCATCGAGTGCAGGAGCGCATTCGGGGCGAACCACGGCGCCGGAGAGCGCGAACGCGAGCGCCAAGAGCGTGCACTTCGGTTCGAGCATTTTGTCGAGCAGCTGTGGGGCGTAACTTAGACTGATATTTTCTCAAAAAGTTGAACTGAACTCAAAATTTCCCAAACACGAAAGTCGTGTCCCGTAGTACCCTCTACAACTTTCGTAAAGGGCGACCATAGGAAAACGGCTTGGTTTGGGCTGGAGCGCGCGACGAAGACAGCGTGAACTTCTGTGTCGGTCTGGGTGAACTTCTGGGGTTCGACTGATTTCGACTGAGTTTTTAGGCATGTTGCAATCAAAATCTCATCGAGCTCCAATTGCCAAAGTCGTGTCCCATGAAAATGTGAACAAGTTTTGTATTGGCGCATTTTTGAGTTCTTAAGTGAAAATTCGAATTTGAACCATGCCAACCGAGAAAGGTCAAAGTTCACTGAGTTGCCAGGAATTCATTCGACTTAACCCTCTTCCCAAGCAAATTTAAAATGCTTAGGGTGTGAATACTTGATGGAGAACATGACCAAGGGCAAGTCCAAACATCAATGATTCAACTTAGAGGGAAGTTTATGGAAAGTTATACATGAAAACCCAAATGGCAAGCCTCAACTTTTGGGAAAAACTGCTGCTGTCCAGACTTAGAAAATTTTCTAAGTGTTGGCTGAAAAACAGGTTTGACTGCTGTTTGACCATGATTTGGAGCATCTTCCACTCAAAATTTTGACAACCACCAATTGACAAAGTTGTTCCTTATAAAATTTGGGACAACTCTCTTATTGACAGATTTTCAAGTTTTTAAGCGAAATTTTGAATTCAAATCAATTCAAGCTCTGAAGGTTCGGTGCATGGAATTTTAATCCATTATTTCATGCGTTGACTTTGGTCATAACCACAAGTTTAATTGTCCATTAAGCCTTAATGAGGTGATTAGTCATCAGAGATGTCACAGCGCGGGGCAGGGGACGCAGTTTAGTACCGGCTGGTAACACCAGCCGGTACTAACGTGCGCGATTTAGTACCAGTTCTGGAACCGGTACTAAACGACTGCCAATTTAGTGTCGAAACTTTAGTACCGGTACTAACGCGGCCTTTCCGACCGGTACTGATAGTCATTTTTCCTATAGTGACATGTTTAATTGTCTTTAATCATACTGCTTTGTCTACTCATACTGCAACTTGGATTACTTTTTTATGCAATTGGTTATGTTTAGCTGCTCTTGTTTCTGTGTGTTCAGTCAATTGCATGTTGGAAACCCATATTTTATTTAGACATAAATCACTAAGAGTTAGTTTGCAGGATATGTGATCGTGGATCAGGGGAACTGCTGAAGATACTGTAGTATCCACCCTAATTCCAGCAATGGTTAATTTGTGAAAATTGAGTTGGTGACTGTTTCAATTTTTTGTGTTCATTTCAAGAGATATCCTGAGTTTGGAAAGCACTGAAATTCTTCAGGAGATGTACTCCAAATTGAAGTACTGATATTGGCAACAAACTAATTCTTTCAACATTTCTGAGGAAATAAAGATCTCAAACGAAACTCTATCAACGTTTTAGTCAACCGAGCAAGCGTTGTCGTCCACTCGGTTAATGCGAATATTGCTTTAATTGCCTCTCGGTTAGTACAATGCACTGCTCAAAAGAAAGCAAAAGCCACGTCCCCCTCCCCTCCCCTCCAAAAAAAAAAAACAAAAAATGAAGGAAAAGCAACATAGGAAGAGCAGCAAGGGTGTTGTGGGTGTTAACCAAATAACTGATTCTGAACCTATGCAATGTATTTGCATCCGATCATCTTCTGAGTGTGTAACTAACTCTGCTCCCTTTATATCTCCGAGATGATAAAACTAGCTGCAAGCCTTTAACATTGTAATCTGATTGCTGTCGAGAATAGGCCCTATGATCTTCTCATCAATAGACAATATAAAACATTATCTTAGTCGCATAATGGAAAGGTTTATACAGTAGAGTTGGTGAGCCTGCGACGTGCTTTTCGTGATTCCGTTAATTTTACTTTTATGAAGTTTGCTTATTTTAGATTAAATATCTTTTTACCATTGATATTCAACTTTACAGTATTGTTATTTTATCGTGCGATCCGTATATTTTTAATACAAAAGCTTCAATGTCTCGTAGAAACACACGGGACAATACCTAGTGGATCTCGAAAACAAGGGGATTTCGTAATGTATTCACAATGCTATGAAGCAACTGCGAGAACTCGTAATGTACCCGCAACGGAAACACCTTATAAGCGTGTCCATGCTATGAAGCATGTATGTTAATCTTATCATGCGAGCGCGACAAAGAATGTGGACGAGAGAGACAAAAATGCTTCATACACTAGAAACTGAATTTGTTTTATGCATTCTGATTACAAAAATTTGATGTATTGTGCATTTCTTTCTTTTGATAATCTTTTCATAGATTATCTTACATAAATGTAGTATATGTATTTCTTTCTTCTGAACAAACTCTTCAGACATTTTACTATCCTGGACATGTTGTCGCAACCGAGATCTGCCGGATTGTCCTGCACTACTCCAGTGAAAGGCTTCTGATATTGCGTTGCTGATCAGCAATCCTTTTAGCTAAACGCGAAGATAGTGGAAGCAAGTCAGTTGGCGCAGCACTGGAGGATTTGCTATTCAATTTTGGATTGAACCATCTCCTTAACGTGAGCCCATTGATCCTCATCCTCCCGTGCGACTCCTCCCCTTGGTATGAAATTCCTAATCGCCTCAAGAGAGAACCAACTGCTTGACCAATTCTGTATGCCACAATCAAAATCAGTCTCTTCCAAAAAAAAAAAAAATCAGATTATTTCAATGGATAAATGAGATGTTTTCAAGAAGTTTCAAGCAACACATTGTTTTCAAGAAGTTTTAAGCAGAACCAACTTACTAAAGTAAACTCACAACTGATAAAGAATGTGATTTCACCTTCCAGCAAGCTTTAGTGTTTTTTCCCTTTCACTAATGTCAACCTGTTTCTTTTCTGTGGGTAACAAGATTGTCACGTTTGGTAACCTTGCACCTGCATCACATAAAAGATATTAGAACAGAAAAAATATGATATAAATTATACTCCCTCTGTCCACAAATATAAGCATTTTAAGGTTTGTCCTAAGTCAAATCTTGACCTTTGACCAATATTATGCACATAGATTGTTTCAAACAGAAAGACTTACATATTTTGAAGCTGGTTTCAGGATAAACCTAGTATCATCATTTTTGCATTTGTCATGATTTATTTTTTATTTATTTATTTATTTTTTTTGCTATGGACAGTCGCTGACTAAAAAAAGTGTGTACCATGTTCTAATTCAGGTGGCTATTGGTTATAACATGCTTAGTGACTTGACTCATTAACTCCTCTACCCTTTTTGTATCAGGAAATGGCCAATGATCCATATTCATAGTTTACAGCAAGAATAAAATTTACAGGAGCATAAGTAATCCAGTTACTATGCATATTTATTGTTCTCCACACCTTTTTGTCAGGGTCGGGGTGGGTGCAAAGTATGAATTGTTGAAACTTTGTATTCCTTGATTCACTAGAAATAGTAGCAAAAGCAAATTATTGATGTATCAAATACATTAGCATTCACCTGCAGCGAGTCGATGCTTCAAAGATCTCAACGTTGTAAGAAGAGAAACCTGCAAAATTAAAATAAAAGAAAAAAATATAAGAAGATACACTATCAATTACATAAACAATGCAAAACATACCACTTTACCCCCAACGTTAACAACAACACAAGGACACACAAAAAATTGACCATGCCACAATGGGAAGAAGATGGCCTCTGGCAATAGAGTTATTGCTAGTTTTCGCCGTAGAACCGTTTTCTTGGGGAGAAACTCACCATATAACAGTTCCAATTGAGAAAATATGCTAAAATACAGAAGCAAGGACACAATAATGATGTGACCTTCAATTCTATCTAGGCTCCTTTTGGATCCTTTCGTTTTGGTGGAATTGGAATTCATACTATCATACTATCTCTCACCCTATGAAGAAGTCTACCTTTCTATCTCCCACCCTATGAATATAATAGAATTTATTTCCATCTTCCACCCTATGAATTTGGGATAGGCTTGTTTGTGAGCTTAGGAAAGATGTGGAATGTCAAATTCCAAGCCACATAATATAATTGATGTATCAAATACATTAGCATTCCAAACGGGCCCTGATAAAATGATATTAAAGCAGTTTTATATTGCAAGTAGGAAAAGTACCTCGGCTGTGTGGATCTTTAACTTTCTTGCATCAATAACAATCCTGGTATCTTTCATGGAAATACTTGCAACTACTCCTAATGAAGCAGCCTCCTGTGACAACAAGCCGTGCATCTTTCATTAATACCCTGCTGATGTCGAAATAGAGCAATTGTTTATTTAAGATACCATGATTACCTCCAATATCGAAAAAGCACGAATGTCATATTCACCAAATCCTTCGAAGAGTGAATTCATATTTGGATTATGTGGAATGTCACAACTTATTCCCATGTTTTCAATGAAACTACTCTTCAGTGAATTGTCATGAGGAAGCCTCAAACATCCCAACACTTGAGATAAAACATCACTTGAAGGTACTAGCCCAGTTGAAACTGCCTCACGATACACCGCAATTGCTGAGGAAGTCCTATAAAAACAATTAGACTTACTAAAAATTAATTGTAAAAATATTAAAAAGATTCATCTATACGAATCTATGTTGCAGGAAACTGTTCAAGAACTATGATTGAATAAACATCCGTCTACGTCCTTGTTCTGTTTGAGGTGGGTCTACGTCCTTGTTGTGTTTGAGGTGGATGTTCTGTTTGAGGTGGGTTGAAGGGGACTGGAGGGGATTGGAACATATTAAATCCCTAAAAAGGGCAGCCCCGTGCACATAGCTCCCTCTTGCGCAGGGTCCGGGGAAGGGTCTGACCACTTTGGGTCTTTTGTACGCAGCCTTTCCCCGCATTTCTGCAAGAGGCTGTTTCCAGGACTCGAACCCGTGACCTCATGATCACAAGGCAACAACTTTACTGTTGCGCCAAGGCTCCCCTTCGAACATATTAAATCCTAACAAGTTAAAATACCCCTCAATCTGCTTGAGAAGGGGATTAACCGAACAAATCCTAACGGGTCCAGGTTTTCACCCCGATTCTCTTCTTCCACTACCCTAAGCCGTGCGCGCCCCTCCCTGGCCGCACACCATGGTTGGGATTCCTCCCCTTACACATCGAGCCGCCGCCAAGGAGCAGGCGGACGCCGCCGAGGCCGAGCGCATCAAGCGCCAAGGCCTACGCGATGCGGCGATCACGAAGGGCGCTGAGGCCAAGAAGGAGGCGGCGGCCGCCGCCAAGGACGTCGCCGCGAGGGTCTGAAGCGCGCCGCTGCAGCGCGCAAGGACGTTAAGTTTTGCTGTTAAGTATCACTCTGATGGATCTCTTGCTCGACACAAGGCACGATGGGTGGTCCGTGGTTTTTCACAGCAGCATGGCGTCGACTACGATGAGACTTTTAGCCCGGTGATAGAACCGCCTTCTGTTCGGGCTGTCTTGAGCATTGCCGCTGCACACTCCTGGCCCGCCACTGGGCTTCGTCGACCCTGCTGCTCCTGATCATGTCTGTCTCCTTCAGCTCTCTCTACGGCTTGAAGCAGGCACCACGAGCGTGGTTTCAGCGGTTTGCCACGTACATGAGACAGCTCGGTTTCACTTCTACGACTTCAGATGTCTCTCTCTTTGTGTACAATGAGGGTGGCAACACTGCATATCTGCTGCTGTACGTCGACAGCGCGTTATTGACAAGCTCCATTCTGAGTTTGCCATGACGGATCTTGGGGATCTTCACCGCTTCCTCAACATCTCCGTCACGCACTCATCTGATGGGTTTTTCCTCTCTCAGCGGCAGTATGCTGTTGAGCTGCTCCAGCAGGTCGGCATGTCTAAATGCCACTCTACAGCGACTCCAGTGGACACTCGGTCCAAGCTCTCCGCCACCGACGGTGCTCCTGTTGATGATCCTTCTGGGTACAGACGCATCGCGGGAGCTCTTCAGTATCTTACTCTGACCCGTCCTGACTTGGCGTATGCGGTACAGCAAGTTTGTCTTTTCATGCATGACCCTCGAGAGCCCCATCTGGCGTTGCTCAAGAGAGTTCGCTATGTGAAAGGCACGCTTTCCTCTGGTCTTCACCTGGGCGTCAACTCGATCCAGTCTCTTACAGCATATTCTGATGCGGACTGGGCTGGTTGTCCGGACTCTCGTCGCTCCACCTCCGGCTATTGTGTCTACCTTGGCGACAATCTCATGGCGTTGCTCAAGAGAGTTCTTCGCTATGTGAAAGGCACGCTTTCCTCTGGTCTTCACCTCGGTGTCAGCTCGATCCAGTCTCTTACAGCATATTCTGATGCGGACTGGGCTGGTTGACCGGACTCTCGTCGCTCCACCTTCGGCTATTGTGTCTACCTTGGCGACAATCTCATCTCTTGGGCGTCAAAGAGACAGACCATAGTTTCTCGTTCCAGCGCTGAGGCAGAGTATCGAGCTGTGGCTCATGTCGTTGCCGAGTGTTGCTGGCTACGGCAACTTCTTCAGGAGCTCCATCTTCCTCTCGAGAAGGCTACCGTTGTCTTTTGTGACAATGTTAGTGCTGTTTATATGGCTGCTAACCTGGTTCACCATCGACGAACGAAGCATATCGAGATTGACATTCACTTCGTCCGTGAGAAGGTTGCTTTGGGGGAAGTTCTTGTTCTCCATGTTCCTTCTTCACAGCAGTTTGCTGACATTATGACTAAGGTCTTCCTATACAGTCTTTTACTGACTTTAGGTCCAGTCTTGGTGTTTGTGATGCTCCCCCTACGACTGCGGGCGGGTGTTAGATATATAGAGTTGTATTTGGTCTTGTATAAGTCTTTGGCATCAAGTTGCTGCTTAGCCCGCTGCTAGAAGCAGGTTAGTTTAAGGTCAGGTCGTTTGTTTGGCCATCCTATGCCATAGGCAAGATTTTTGCTCTAGACGTGTTTCTTTGGGTACATGGTGGTGTGATTTTCTAAGGGGTTCTTTACCACTTCCTTTATTTTCTTAATATAAAAATACGAAGCTCTCCTGCATGTTCGAGAAAAATATTCCCCAACATAATGGGCCTCATAGATTTAGATCAACCCAAGGCTGGCTGCAAAGGTGAACGAAAACATTGTTTTATAGCACAAAATACATCTAGCGTGTAAATGACTCTGTCAATTATGTATGATTATTCCATGTCAATTTAGCCTACAGAGTCATCTAAATAACTGACTCAATCATTAGGTTTATTCAAAATACATATGTGAGACTATGGGACGGTCTGGCAAGGCTAAGGAGCATACCATCTGTTGTCAATTTGTGGTTTCCCCGCGCTGAAGTTGACAATAACATTCCCAAGCGAGAGATCACTGTCAAACATTTGTAAACATAAACCTGAAGAGTTGTGTCAGCAGGTATTGTCATCAAATATAGAACAGTGGCACAAAAAACAACAAATCATTTTAGTCCCGAGCAAGTTGGGATAGTCTTGTTATGAAATATAGAAGTGGAACAAATAAAAGGACTCCCAACGGGCATACACATAAGAAGAGGGATACAAAATTAGGTTAAGGAAACAATGAAAATCCAAGTTCTCCTATACCGTAACAAGAAAAAGGAGGAAATAACCTTACCAGTCAGAGAACCAATAATGGTGGGATTGATGCCAATGTCATCTATTTTTAATTGTTCAAACAAATCCAAACCTAGTTGTGCTTCACCGTTTCTACATGCAAGCAGTTAGTATCTGAAGTGTACCATAAAACCAATTTGAAAGGTGCAATTCACGCTCAGAATTATTACCTTTCACAAGCAACAAATAGGACAGAATATGTTATCTGATTTGGACAGACTCCTATTCTTTTCATCTCATTAAGGACATCAACAGCCTTTAATACCTGATCACCATCACCTGCAGTTTCATTACATAGTTAATAAAAAGCATGGAAACAACATTATTTTGAATGTTGTTAGGACAAGGTTCAGATGAAAAGGATTAGCAGCTATTATCCATATTTCAGACAATGGAAATCCCATTGATGCTCCTTATTATGATTAGGACAACTAGCTAGCCCTGAGACTTGAAAACTAACATGGTAGATCATTAAACTCAAAATGAAGTCCCACTCTGATCTGTAAACTTGAAAATTACAACAGTAATGTCATAGTGGCTTTTCACTAGATACTGTGCGAGTGTGGCGCCACTTTAGTTGCCTTACTGCATTGCCAACTTTTAGCTAATTGAAAAGATGAATGCCATTCTCAAATGATCAATGAAGAGAGACGTGAAATGAGTTTCATCCTGTATACATTGTTTCTAAAATAGTTTGTGTCTTGTATGTAGGCTAAGAAACAATAAAGAATGGAACAATGCATTATACAAGCTATTTCAACTATGAATTAAATGTTCTCTTGCTTATGTGGCATTTTGGAAACATAAATATCAAATCCCTCGTTGAGAATGGCCTAACTGACAGTTTGCACACTGGTGTTGCTTAAAGAAATGGTGGCCAGTCGTTAGGTTGCTGCCTAGGTGAGGTCAAGTAGACCAAGCAGCCAGTGAACTTTACCCTTGCCACGCTATCAATGACAACTCCTCCCCCTGCAATTCTGCCACTGAGATATCTTTGACAGAACGATTTATCTAACCCTAGCCCCCCCCCCCCCCCCCCCCCCCCCCCACCACCACACAACACACATTTCATAAGCAGGCTAGGTGCAAGTCCACTACGTGGGGTTGTAAAAGGGGTGTGTGTGGGGTTGTAAGGGGTTTCTAAACCCACTGCTTTATTCTTCTTAATACAATGATACGCAGTTCCCCTACGTGTTCGAGAAAAAAAAATCACTATGCCCCACCACTACAATAGTAACCTGAAGACCTAGAAGTTTTTCTAAACACTGGATACCATACCACACATTAATTGACTATTCAGATTCTTTATATCATTTCTTTCTGAGAGTGAGTGTACATACACAGAGAGGTGATCAAAGCATTCATCATTGAAATAGTTGGAATCAATTGGATAGATTTAATCTCCTCGTATAGCTGCAGTGCTTTATTCCAGTCCTTTGCCTGAAACAGTGACTCTCAAATCATGATGAGCTCAAAGGTATCTTTGTAACATATCAATGGATGAATATCATAACAGAACGTGACAGAGTGACCTATGGAAGTTAAAAATTAGTTACAAAATCTAGGGCAAGATTAGGATTGTATCCGTATCCTACCATATCGGTAGAAGAGGTCCTTGCCCTCCAAGTCTTGTACCCCTATATATTCAGCCCTCCGGCTCAATGCAATACAACAACAATAATGCATCCATTATACAGAATCTATTCTCCTATATGGTATCACAAGTTCAAGTTTAGATCCTAGGCCACAAACTGTAATCTTCCGCTGCACCTCGTGCGCCTCTGATCTTCATGCGCATGATCTCCACCGGCTCACCAACGCTCCCGCGACGGCCTAGTAGCGCGCCCTCGGGGAGGTCGGCCAAGATCTCCGTCGAGGGCCGCGTCCTCCAAGGTCCGATGGTGAGCGTCTTCATGCAGCAACAGATGGTGATCAACTCACCGGGTGTCGTCGTCCTCCTTTCTCCCCTGCTCACGTTGGACTCCTCCATCGCCAGCAAACCAGCTCCACCCCGCAGGGCCTTGGCCCATCTGTGGCCGTGGAGCCGGCTCGCCCCTTCACTTCCTTCCCCACCTCCCCTTCGAAGCGGGATCTGCCGGGCCCCGTCCTCCCTCTCCGTTGTAGGGCCTCCGCCGTCGTATGTACCCGGGATGAGCAAGGCCTGGCGCGGGATCGGCCCGCATCTACGAACTCCTCCGCCGCTGGACCGGCCCCGCCTCGTCCGCCATCTCCCATGGCAGGGTCCGCCGCCAGGGTCCTCCACCGCCGGCCGACGAGCTCCGCCCCACCCATCTCCATCCCCGGCGGGATCTGCTCCGGTCGGCCCTCCCGACGGGTTGCATCACCTCTGGCTCCCTCCCTCTGATTCTCTCCCGCTTTCTCTTGCTATGGTCGTTGACCGTGATTGGAGAAGGGAAGAGATAAGAGGGTGAAGGCCTCGTGCTACACACACCCGGAGCCTCTACACAAGAAGTACTGTTGTACCCGTCGGATCACTGATCAAGATTAAGTCGCCCACCGCCCATGAACATCGCGCCACTACCTCGAAGCCGTGGTCGACTTTACTGCTATCTTTATCCTCTCCGACTGTGCGGCATGGCGAGACGGCTGGCACCATAGGGGATGCTCGTGTGCACCGCCTACCATGCCGCCTCTTCCACATGTCATCCTTCGCCGGTTCGTCGTCGCCCCCACCAATCGGGACTCCTCCATTGACTTCGTCCATCGTCGCCTTGTCTCGCGAATGTTCGGTCTAATCAGCCGGATGTGCGAGATCTACCCGGCTCCTGAGACGTTCGTCTTCGTCGTGCGCGCCTCTTCACCAAGTACGGAGGGCTACCGTTGCATCGCCTCTTTGGGCAGCAGCGGCGCCACCCGTGGTCTCTTCCGCCGCTACATCTCCACCGTCGGTGACCACGACTACGTGTCGCTGCCTTTCGTGCATGGTCTTCATCAAGTTGTCTGGGTTCTTCGCCATCTCCTACCAGCACCACCACCGCTACCCATGGATCACCTGGCCTCACGTCGGGATTCCCCGATCCTCACTTCGTCTAGCACAACTCGACGCCAGTGTCGCCACCACCTCTACTCCAAACAACAGTGGGCGTCGACATCTTCTACTCCGTCGGTCTTCTTCGCTTGCGAAAGCTATGGAGGCCTCCTCTGCTGGTCCCCAGGCGACGGTGTCTGGTTGCACACCCTCCCTTGCACGTCCGATACTGGCAACACCGATGTGTGCCTATCGTTTCCGACGCATTTTGGGCCTGGCAAACCCAGGCATGTCGACCCGGGCATGCCTTGCTCGACGGCACGTCTGAATCGACATCGGCATCGACCTTCTACGACTGCCTCGTCGTCTTCGTCCATGGCGTTCTCCCCACTGCGCCAGCATCATCATGGTGCCCTCGTGCGCCTGCGGTTTCATGTGCGGCTTTACTCATCACCGGCGCCCTCGACAGCTCCGTACGTCGACCACGGCTACTCTACGTGTGGCATCCACGACCACGGCTACTCGTTCTCACGCTCGGCTACCTCGACATCGGCACAAAGGGATATCGCCTTGCTTGAGCAACCTCCAGTCTCATCATTCACGAAGTGTTGGCCATTGTGACTGCGGGGGATGTCAGCTCGTCGGCCTCTAGCCTACGGCGTCTTCTCCTTCTCCAGTCTCATCGTCTGCGTCGCTCCCGCTGTGACTACGAGGGATGTTAGAGTATATTGGGGTTGATGGATAAGTCCTTATACTGTTGGTCTTTGTGTTCTGCATAATGGTCCAGCTGCTCCAACCAGGACAGCATCTTGGACTAGCTTTAGAACGGTTAGGACAACATGGTAGTGCTGCTGCCCAGCAGGACATCAGTTAGCATCTAGGACAGCATATTAGCTTTTAGGACAGGAGCATCTTAGACTAGCATCTTGACATATACTTGGCTGCCTATAAATATGTATCCCGAGCCCCTTTGGGTTGGCATGACATTGTGTGAAGAAAAACCAGAAAATTGCCCCAACTCCTAGTGTCATCCTCTCCCAATGAGAGTAACGGTTCAGCTACTAACAACGGGTATTGTCCTGTAGTTTGAACATCTCCTGTTCTTCCTCCTTCAACGCCTCCCATTTCCTCTCAGCGTGCAGGAACACTTGTTGTTCTTCCTCTTAGCCAGCAGCAATTGTTGTTCATGCAGGAACAGCAATAGCCCCAGCTCTCCCACTTTCCCTTGCAGAGATGAGCAGCAACTCGTCTGCAGCTTCTTCCCCACGCAGCAACAGCCTAGCAGCGCACCATGTCCGCAGGACACGCTCGGCACTCGGTCGCCTTGAGTGCGCGGCACCGGCAGCAGGCCGAGGTCGCCCGGCAGATGAACGCGAGCGAGTGGCAGCAGAGATTGCTGCGACGGCAGCGAGGGCACCAAGGCTGGCAGCGGCGGAGCTAGCAGCAACAAGGGCAGAGGTGGAGTTAGCAGCGGCAGCGGATGCAGCACGTGTGCCGGCGCAGGGGCTCGAGGTCCTGCGCGACAGTAGCACCAGCAGCTCTGTTGTTGTCGACGGTGTTGCGTCAACCTCAGGATGGCAAGAGAGGCAACTCAGGAGTGGTGGAGCAGTGGGCAACCGCGCACGCCGGCGGCGCTCCAGGCGGGGCGTGCGCAGCGGCGGCGTGGCGAGTGGTGCCCCAGCCGAGGGCGCGCGCAACGGCTGCGCGGCCGGCGGCGGCGACCAGGTCGACAGAGACCGCGGCCTTCACACGCGGCGCGGCTCTCCCTCCCCAGACTGATACTGTGGTCACTACGGGATTCAGGCCGTTGTTAGCGACATTGGCCCCGGCGGCGGATGGCCTACCCTCACCATGTCCAACTACGTCGAGTGGGCTGCGGTGATGAGGGTGAGGCTTCAGGTGCAGCACATGTGGGAGGCGTTTCGGTATGGCGACGTCGACTACGACGAAGATCGACGGGCGCTGGACGCTCTCATCGCCGCAGTCCCGTCCGAGATGCAGTTCTCGCTTCCCAAGAAGCGGACTGCTAAGGAGGCTTGGAACACCATCGCTACAGCACGCATCGACAGCGACCGTGCCCACAAGAGCACACTGCAGGCACTTCGCACGGAGTGGGAGTACCTGGCTTGAAAGCCAAGTGAGGATATTGATGACTTCACTCTTCGGCTCAACACCTTTGCAGAAGTTGGTGCTGTTCGGCAACGACACCTACGGCGAGGAGAGAGCTGTCAAGAAGCTCTTCCATTGCATCCCCGAGAAGTACTGGCAGAGTGCACGTTCGATTGAGTCTCTGTTGGACCTCTGCACGATGTCGATCAAGGAGGCAATAGGTCGCCTCAAGGTTGTCGACATTGATGAGCCGCAGCCCCTCTCGGGGCCCATCACCATTGGCGGGAAGCTCCATCTCATTCTAGAGCAATGGGAGGCCTCCCTGGGTGACGGGAGGACGGGAGAGTCCTCTTCCTCGACAGGCGGCGGCAAACGTGGCAAGCCGAGCAAGGGGCGCCCAGGCTGGGGCACGAGGAGGTGCCCAGGGCGTAGGGTGGCGCCGCCGGAACCGGAGGCCTTCTCAAGACGACGCCTGCCGCAACTATGCCAGACTTGGCCACTGGGCCAGGGACTGTCCACAGCCACGACGTGGCCAGGCCCACGTCACACAGGCGAAGGAGGAGGAGCCGGCTCTGCTCCTGGCACATGCGAGCATCGAGCTACCTCCAGCAGCATCGGCCGCAACGGCTAGCCTCCACCTCGATGAGCCGAGAACACACGCCTTCCTTATCGACGGCTCTGGCGACGATAAGACTGACGCGTGGTGCCTCGACACCGGCGCCACCCATCACATGACCGGCCGACGAGAGTTCTTCACCGAGCTTGACTCCAACGTCTGAGGCTTCGTCAAGTTTGGGGACGCCTCTAACGTGCAGATCAAGGGCGTCGGCACCGTCATCTTCACCGTCGAGTCCGGTGAGAACAGGCTACTCACCAGGGTCTTTTACATCCCCGCGTTGAGGAACTCCATCATCAGCTTGGAACAGCTGGAGGAGAACGGTTCGCGTGTGGAGATCCACGACGGAGTCATGAGGATTTGGGATCGCCATCGTCACCTTCTCGCCAAGGTAACCAGAGGCACCAATCGACTCTATGTCCTCAATGTGCAGGTGGTTCGACCCGTCTGCCTCGCTGCTCGTCGGGACAACGAGGCGTGGCAATGGCATGAGCGCTTCAGGCACCTTCACTTCGACGCCCTGAAGCGACTTAGTACCAAGGAGATGGTGCAAGGCTTGCCGTGCCTCGACCACGTGGAGCAGTTCTGTGACGTCTATGCACTCGAGCTTCCGAGCCAAGGATCGGCTCGAGCTCGTTCATGAGAACTTGTGTGGCCCCGTGACGCCGGCCACATCGGGAGGACGACGCTACTTCCTGCTGGTCGTCGACGACCTCTCCCGCTACATGTGCGTGATGGTCCTAGGCAGTAAGGGAGAAGCTACAGACGCCATCAAGCGCATAGGCTGATGCTGAGGCGGAGTGTGGCCGCAAGCTGCGCGTGCTGCGCACCGACAATGGCAGCGAATTCACGGCGGTTGAGTTAGCGTCGTACTGCGTGGATGAGAGCATTCAGCGCCACTTCTCCGCGCCGTACAGCCCGCAGCAGAACGGCGTCATCAAGCGACGCAACCAGACGGTTGTGGGGATGACGCGGGCCCTCCTCAAGCAGAGGGGGATGCCGGCTATCTTCTGGGGAGAGGCGGTGGTGATGGCCGTCTACATCCTCGACCGCTCACCTACCAAGGCTCTCAACGGCACAACGTCGTATGAGGCTTGGCATGGGCGCAAGCCGGCGGACTCCCCCCGACGGGTCTTCGGCTGCCTCGCCTTCGCCAAGGAGCTTGGTCACATCGGCAAGCTTGATGACACGAGCACCCCGAGCGTGTTCATCGGCTACGCAGAGGGCTCGAAGGCCTACAGCATCCTCGACCCGGAGACAGCATGTGCGCACGGCTCGCGACGTGGTGTTCGACGAAGAGCGAGGATGGGCGTGGGACAAGACGGTGGTCGATGACTCGATTCCGACGTACGACTACTTCACTGTCGAGTACGTCCACTTCGAGGGAGCTGGGGGAGTAGGCAGCTCTTCACCGAGTGTGCCTACCCCGGTCCCCAAGCCTCTACCGACTCTGGCGCCCACCACTCCGGCAGCGCCTGCCGAGCACTTCGCCGACACCACCACAGCCGGCGACCCCCACACACTCCAGCACCGACAGCCACTCCTCCGGACGCGTATAAACACCAGCTCACGTCGAGCACAGCCCGGCGGAGTTCGCTACTCCGCTCTCCCACGACGAGGAGCGAATCGTCGCGTACCACGACGGCGAGCCGTTGCGGTATCGTACCATGGAGGATCTTCTAGGCGACCAGCCGGTGCCTCACGAACTAGACACGCAGTTGCACCTTGCGTACGAAAACGGCGAGCCTCGATCTTTTGCGGAGGCCGAGGGACACGCGGCATGGCGTGCCGCAATGCAGTCGGAGATGGACGCGGTTGAGAAGAACCGCACTTGGGAGCTTGATGATCTCCCTCGAGGTCACCGTGCGATGACCCTTAAGTGGGAGTTCAAACTGAAGAGGGATGAAGCCGACGCCATTGTCAAGCACAAGGCTCGCTTGGTGGCTCGCGGCTTCATGCAACAGGTGGAGATCGACTTCGACGATGCCTTTGCTCCCGTGGCACGGATGGAGTCCGTGCGACTCCTTGCACTGGCTGCCCGGGAGGGCTGGCGCGTCCACCACATGGACGGGACTTGAAGAAGGATGTCTACGTGCACTAGCCATCGGGGTTTGCGATCCCCGGCAAGGAGGGCAAGGTGCTACATTTGCGCAAGGCCCTCTACGGCTTACGGCAAGCACCGAGGGCTTGGAATGCCCCTCTACGGCTTACGGCAAGCACCGAGGGCTTGGAATGCCAAGTTGGATTCCACGCTCAAGGGGATGGGCATCGAGCAAAGCCCGCACGAGGCGACCATCTACCGGCGGGGCAATGGCGGCAATGCCCTGCTGGTGGGTGTCTACGTCGACGACTTGGTGATCACTGGCACCAAGGATGCGGAGGTGGCGACGTTCAAGGAAGACATGAAAGCCACTTTCCAGAGTACATAGCAGCGTCCACCGCTTCGACTCAGGCGCTCTGGCTTGCTCGACTGCTTGGTGATCTCCTCGGCAGAGACATTGGAGCAGTGGAGCTCAGGGTGGACAGCAAGTCTGCTCTGGCCCTGGCAAAGAACCCCATTTTTCATGAACGGAGCAAGCACATCCGGGTGATGTACCACTTCATCCGAGGCGTCTGCTCTGGCCCTGGCAAAGAACCCCATTTTTCATGAACGGAGCAAGCACATCCGAGTGAGGTACCACTTCATCCGAGGCTGCTTGGAGGATTGAAGCATCAAGGCGAGCTACATCAACGCTAAGGACCAGCTTGCGGACCTGCTCACCAAGCCTATTGGAAGGATCAAGTTCCTTGAACTTTGCTCCAGGACTGGAATGGTCCAACTTTCCCACAAGACAACGCACAAGACTTAGGGAGAGAATGATGGATAAGTCCTTGTACTGTTGGTCTTTGTTGTCCTCTGCATAATGGTCCAGCTGCTCCAACTAGGACAGCATCTTGGACTAGCTTTAGCACGGTTAGGACAACATGGTAATGCTGCTGTCCAGACAGCAGTTAGCATCTAGGACAGCATATTAGCTTTTAGGACAGCAGCATCTTAGACTAGCATCTTGGCATATGCTTGGCTGGTTAGCAGCCTATAAATATGTATCCGGAGCCCCTTGGGTTGGCATGACATTTTGTGAAGAAAAACCAGAAAATTGCCCCAAGTCCTAGTGTCATCCTCTCCCAATGAGAGTAACGATTCAGCTACTAACAGGGATATCTCTATAATAGGTAGATTAGGATTGTATCCATATCCTACCATATCTGTAGGAGAGACTCCTTGCCCTCCAAGTCTTGTACCCCTATATATTCAGCCCTCTGGCCCAATGCAATACAACAACAATAATCCATCCATTATACAGAATCTATTCTCCTACACTGTCAACCAACATGCATGTCACATTTAAATTCTAGATGTGCTTTTCACACAGCAGTTTACACAACTTACATTGCAGCAAGCACCCATTAACGAACTGTATGCAATTGTTCCAACGTGTAAATCTTTTGCTCTTGCATCTTTCATTATTTCAAAGGCGGCATCCGCCCTACTGGCATGGCCAGCGACATCAACTAGGGCACTCAAAAACATCTGTAGTTCATGAAATAAACAAACAAAGAAATAAGATGTAGAAACCACATTAGGTTTTTCATGATTTAAGGTTACCAATAAAAAATAGCACCTCATCAGGTTTTACTCCAATCTTGTTCATATCTTCATATATTTTCAGTGCAAACCCTAAATCACCAGTCAAGCTACAGCTTCTCAATGCGATTGTGTAAACTTCCGGGGTACCCTTTATATTGTGCTCCTGAAGCATTTTGTACACTTCACGAGCTCGATCAGCCTATACAAACAAGACGAACACAGCTTGATTTTGGATACAAATGCTATATGCTCCATTTTGCATTTCCTTAACAACGCTTAATGCAAAGCTACCTGGCCCGCCTGAATACATGTTTTCATCAGCGCTCCAATAGTAACATGGTCAGGAAGGATTGGTCCAGATCCTTTTGATTCCGAAGATTCTGCTGTCATTTCTGATAAAACATCAAATGCCCGAGCCACAGCCCCAGATTCACCACATGCACTTATCAATGCATTGAAAACAACTCTATCTGGCTTCACCTTCTACTGCAAGTATGACCCAGTAAGTTTAACAAGTATTGAAACCTTATAGAGAGTAACAGATTGCAAGATATCTTCAGTAAACCTTACAGCCAAAGTAAAAGGGGCACATCTAATATACAATACATCAGACAGAACAATATCACCTTTGAACTCATAATACCATAAGCACCGAAAGCTTTTGCCACTTGTCCAGCTCTAGCACAGCCATCAATTAATGCGCTGTATGTGTTAACATTTGGCTCTATACCAGCACTGACCATCTCATGGAAGACCTAAAAACGTTAATACAGCATGTATATTAATAAATTTTAAAAGGAAACCACCTATATGCAACTTTATGATTTGGTTTCCCTACCTCGAACATGGCATCAACTTTTCCACACTTGGCACAAGTTGATATCAGCGTGGTGTAAAGTTTACAATCAGGTTTTAGCCCAGCTTCCTTTAGGAGCTCCATAACTTGAAGCGCTCCTGTAAAGGTAAAATTCCATGGTTCTGAGTCAACTCTAGCACATCTGATAAGAAATGCTAAAACTTCAAGGTACAGGAGTTACCATCAAAATCTTGTGAATTAGCACACACGGACAAAAGCATATTGAAGGTACTTATTTTCGGGTTGTCAATCAATCTGCAGAAGCGAAGAGCTTCCAAGACAGCCCTTTGCTTCTTACACATACTGAAAAAGCTGGCATGGTGGATCTGAAAATGAATGGAATAAGGAGCATTTTGTAGGAAAAAGAAGTAAATCAGCCACCTCCACTCTTGAGGTAGTGTAATTTACTAAATTTAACCTTGATCTATGTAAAATGAGAGCATATAGCCCTGTGAGTCCATGATCAGCCTAGTTTTGGATGTTTTACTGTCCTAGTGGGCACTAAATTGCTGAACATGGCATCTTGGTAGGCAGTGGTATGTCATATGCTACCATCAGTTTAATCTCTTTGTCCCATTCATCATCAATGGCAATTCAAACACATCACCGGGAGGTTTCAGATCTTTGAGCCTGGAAATGGACGGTACACAACAAACAGATAAGCCCAACTAAGATCTGGATTCTGGAGCTCCTATTTTCTTTCTCACCAAAACCACCTCCCCAAGCGTGACATGGCTTTGACCAGCTGCTCAGAGGTCAGCAAAATCTGACATGTGGTTCCCCATATGTTCCTATTTTAGTTTCTGCCTTCAGAGCTGACTTAGCAATTAGGTGTCAAAAACTGATGCTATGCTGCATAACCAAGACGATTAAGGCTAAGGGGAATATTTACTCCAGTTTTGATAGTTGAAAGATGAATATTAGGCTGTTTCATAGTGTAGGACTAAAATTAGACAAATCTTAGAATCAATATATACTCTTAGCTATTACAAAGGCTAATTGTAAAATTCATTCCCCTCTAAAACATAAAAACCAAAAAATATTGAGGAAAGGTAATTTACCTTCTTCATATCAAGCAATCCATTTTCCTCCATGCTTTCTAACAAATCCAAACAGTCCTTCAACCTGAAAATACCAAATGGGTATTTCAACCAAAAAAACTACAAATGTGCAAGGTGCATAATTTGGAATTAACACTGCATGCCGAAAGTTAGTTGGAGCTTCTGGCTCAAAAGTGTCACGATGATTTCTACTAATTATGATACCTTCCATCAATTAAGAAACTATTGTATATCCTTGAGTAATCTAATGTATCCTTCGTGCCCTTCAATCCCCCTCTCTTTGCTTTAGCAAAGTTATCTGGATTCTCCTTGTTTAGTATGTTAGAAATGGTCCAGTCAGTGACTCGTGCACCATCATGGTCCTTCACAGCTTTCTCTTGTTTACCCACAGGACCTTCCCTTAAGCATGCAACTGGAGCAAAGTGCCCTGAATATAGAGTATGCTTCAGAGGAGATGGGACATAATCACTCAATTGGTGATATAAAAACTAAATAAATTATTTCAGCAGACTAGGTACCAAGAAGATACATGAATTCCAAAGTTAGACCTGCTGGCAAATAAGAGCTCCCTCCATTCGAGTTTGTGAATTCAATCCCTTTCCTTGGTTTGAACAAACTGTTGTTGCTGGCCAGGGGAACAAAAGCGAGATGATCTTCTGCTATTCTTTTGAAGGATGAAAGAGATGTAAAATCAAGATGTTCCTGTTGATCACTCTGATGGCATCCAACTAAATTAGCATCGGAGGCATCCATTTGCTTACCAGTACGACCTTGGCTATTTTGCATCACTTCCAGATGTCCTGAAAGGGATAAAAATTGATAAGGTAGCCCAGCTACCCGGCCCGTACTTTTAGAGAAATACTTGGTTTTATCTTGACCTTCTGATATAGATTCCGGCATCACAAGAACACTTGTAACCATTTCAATGGGACAATTTGCAGTTGCAGTTGAGCAAGTAACTTCTTCTGGTTCAGAAATATCTACTGATGTGACCAGAGATGTCAAAGGACTAATTACAGAATAAGCATACGTTTCCTCATGTACAGTATTTACACACGGAAAGATACCAGCTTTGCAATGCATTTCATCAACAACCATTCTTCCAGAAACACCGAGCTCTGGAAGCCCACTAGCATGAGTTTTCTGTGTTGCGCAACTGTCATACATTGCTTTGGACATACCAATAGCCGCATTTACAATACGTTTGCCATGTTCATTTAAAACCTGCCAGATTGCAATGTTCAATAAGCAGACTTCTCGAAAAACGAAAATAAAGTTCAAAACGCAGAGCATGGCAAACGGTAACATCAAGTCAACAAAACTCTGTTATCTGGAAGATGTAACATTAACTTAGGAACTGCGCAAAAAGCAGCAATCCATGAAATGCCACTATTTAAGCTCACCTCCGGGGAATCCCCGTGGGCTGCGCTGCGCCACCGCAGCCACACCAGCTGCAGGGCGGCGAGGAGGGTGAAAGCCGCGACGCTGACCAGCGAGGCCCCGCCCAGCAGCACGTCCGCCTGGTTGGCGCTGGACGTGCAGCAGGTTGTCCTGCAGCGGGCGCGGGAGCCGGGACCCAGCGGCGGGGGCTGGAGCAGGAGGCCACTCCCGCAGCCGTCGCGACGGGCGGCGGGGCGGCAGAGAGGGAGGTGAAGGAAGCGCGGCGGGGCGGCCAGAAGCGGGAGGAGCGCCGCGGGGGCAGAGGCGGAGGCATCCATGCTGGGGAGGGGGAAAGAGGAAGGAAGGGGAGTGGGCGGAGCGAGGGAGGTTTAGGATGATGATGATGATACGTTGGGGATGACGATGGGTTTTATCCGGAGTTTGCGGGGAATTGTGGTGTCGGGGCACGTTGCGTCGGGAGCTAGATTTGGTCCGGTTTCCTGCCCCACGCCACGGCACCCCGGGCATCTTTTTCTTGCACCGAGAGTGAGGAGGAGACCCGCCAGTTTGGTTCGCGGATAAGTTGGTGCTCTGATTAATTTTGATTGTTTTAGAAGTATTAGCAAATATGTTCGTACGTTGCTACAGGCAATATCTGTATGAATAATGTAATAGTTATATAAGATAAAAAATAAATGGTTAAGACTTTAAGGCAACGTTGATGTAACGACTCGGTTTCCGATTTCCGAAAACCCGACTCCATGTACCATCGTGATACTACATGGATCAAGTAGATATCACGTACAGAACTCATCACAGCGAATATCACATCCATACCACGACTAAAGTACAAATATCTTATTTATTACATCATTCTCATGATAATACGTCTGATACAAGCCCTCAGGGCTGAACGACAAACAAAAAAACATCCAGCGCAGCGGAACTATGCGTAGAAGCCTCCATCTTCTCGATCTCCTTCACAGGCAACTTGCGCGTCAAGACGATGCCTCAGTCATACCACCCATCATGGTTGAACTCGTGCTCTTCATCAGACCCTGCGTAGGCTATCCCCAAGGAATGGGATAGGTTCACGTCACCAACCGTATATGTAAGCTTCAAGTGGACTACCATCTAAAGGAATAAAAGTGTATCAAGCATAGGTTAATGGTTTCCTATGCAGCAGCAAAATATAAAATAAATATCTTCATATCCATCCATCCCATAACTCACCACATCGGGCTATTCCGGCACGCCGGATCCCATCTCCATCTCCACACTCGTCTAAGTCGATGCGAGAGCTCCCTCTCCTCGCACCTCACCAACTACGACCGGATCCTGAAAGGAAAGGGAGCAAACTTCCCTTCTCCCCGTCCGTAGCTGCGAACCTTAGTCACTCTCAAATCTGGCTAGAAAGGGGAAGGTAGAATATCCCAAAATATGAGAGGTAACAGTGTAGTGGGCAATGTCCATACCGAGGACGCGGCTATACGTATAGATTATAGACTCCTGAGAGCTTGTACAACTGGACCCACTCGGGCTGCGAGATGGTGGCCGCCATCTCGAGACGCAACCCACAGCTCAGACCCCAACCGTGACGATGCCCGCTTGCTCTTCCGGTCTCGGTCCATCGGCTCGCAATCCAATGCTTCGGAAGATGTGTCGAACTCTCCCTCGTAGGGCCAGACGGGGCCATAGTCCTTCGGGGAGACGGTCTCTCCCGTTCCCGTACACCATCCACCTGATCTTCTCGCAATCCGAGCATCGCGCTAGCTAGGCTGGCTGGAACCCGTTCATATGGGTAAGCGGTAAGTACGTGGGGCCCAAAGAGTGGTTACCCCACTCGGTTTCAGACCGGGGTGAGCGTCATCGTCCCAAAGGTCCACTATAGGTACTGTCGCCAACTCCTATGCTCCTATCCATCCATGTACCCGCCACAAGTACGGTGTGGGACCCCCTCGAGAGCAGGGGTCTCCAGGCACCTCGGTCAAAGACCGAGTTGTTATAAAATGCTCACCCCCGCCAAATTTCTCAAAAACACCTTCTCCTGCCGGTTTTATCCCCACACATGCCAAGAATCCTAATCCACATGATCCCATACACATGCAAGCAGCAGCATAGCAATATCATATATGGAATAAATCATGACTATGCAAGGCTCAAGCATCATCCCATTTGCATTAAGTAAAGCGCTAGCTCATCTAGTTGCAATGTCTAACAGGCATTCAAGAGATGGGCTGGGCGTGAACCTGAGGGCAAGTTATCTTCCTCCACAAAGTCTTCCGGTTAGTGCTCCTCCTCGGTCAGCTCCTGGCCGTCGGTAGGTCCTAAATACATAATTAAAATAAATACCGGGGACCTAATAGCAATTAAATCCAATAAAACCAATTCAAAAAAGATCCAAACGGACTCACACTTCACACCAAAGGCTAGATCATGATTTTAGAAAAATATACAAACTGGTTTCATATTTTTCGGAGTTAAAATGAATTAGTTATGGATTTTCTAAGTTAAAATCCTTTTCTGAATTTTTAAATAATTCTGAAAAAGAAAAGAAAAAGGACTAGGGACCTATTTGAAAATATCCTGGGTTCTATTTGTAAATAACCAGGGACCTATATGTAATTTTGGAAAAGTTCATGGATTTTTCATAAAATGTTCAGGGTCGGCCGAAATGCTGACGTCAGCAGTGGGCCCTGCTGACGTCAGCGTTGACCGGACACCGGTCAAGCTGAAGGGTGGGTCCGGATGATGATGTCATCAGTGGGCCCTGATGACGTCGGCAGAAGGGCCTAGATGTGAAAGCAGCGACAGGGAAGGAGAGCCGGGACGGCCTTCGTCTTCTTGCTCCGGGAGGTAGCGGCGACGGCGGCTGTCGGTGTTCTACCGTCAATCCTACCGAGGGGTATCCCGAGGTAGTAGAGTTTCAGGTGGGTTTCGCCGAGATCAGGAACGCAAAGGCTAAGAGACTCAGGATTTTAGACAGGTTCGGGCCGCTTAGATGGCGTAATACCCTACGTCCTGTATGGTAGTTTGTATTGATGAGATCGTCTGTTTTGGAGAGGGTCCCTGCCCAGCCTTATATACACGGCGGGCAGGGTTAAAAGGTCGGTTTCGAGTAGAATCCTAATCAATTACTACTTGTAGAGTGCTTTACAAGCCAATCCGAGTAGTTTACAAGTCATACGACTAGTTTCCATAACGAGAAGAGTCCTTACAGTACTCTACTCGTGTTCTTCACGCCTGGTACGACTCTGTCTGGAGACAATCCATGTGTGCCTGTGGGCCCATGGTCGTACCTCAAACAAGCCCCCAAGCGCTTCATCATCGAGTATCGTCAACCGAGTGCTTGCCAAGCCAATCGAGTGCTTTTTCGAGTTCTTCGAGTGCTTGATCAGTCTTGCACAGGTCTTGGTTGTCACGAGGCCATGAGGTGCTTAAGCCCCGTTTATTTTGATCAAATCTGTAGTCTTCAAAATATTATATGGTGTGCGATAAAAATCGCACTCCATATGGAGTAGCCCCCGAGCCTTAAGTTGAATCGAAGAATCAGGTTGAGGGTCCACAGAATCTTGAATCTTCATCTTGTTCTTGAAATGTGCAATTTTGGAAAAATTGCACTTGATATCAAGTAGCCCCCGAGCCTTGGGTTGAATCAAAAAATCAAGCCGAGGGTCTTGATTTAGTCTTCATTCTTCAAAAAAAATAAAATCAGCAGTCGTTGTATATAGCCTATTAGCCCCCGAGCCTTGAAACGATTTAGAATGATCAATTCAAGGGTCCAGCGAGCTTAGTGTTCATCAAATCATCTTGGAGATCATCATCCGACTGGTAATTTGCGCCAGAAATAATGATCACATCGAATCTTGTCAATCGAGTGGTTTTCTTGTACCCAGCCCCCGAGCATAGGAGCCAGCGGAGATGCATCGAGTAGTATGTAGTCGAAATAGCCACCATCAATAGAGTAGCAAAACAGAGGAGGTCGTGGTTGACTTGTCACGCCGCGATCTCCCTAGAAACAGGAGTCAGGTGCCAATGTAGTAGAGGCCCCATCATTGGTACTTGGCGACTCAAATATGCTGGAGAAAGGCAACTAGGTAAGCCTGATGGCGAACCGAGTTGTAATTTTAGCGTCAGCCTCCGAGCCTAGAAGCTGGCGAAGATGTAATAGCACGCTGTGCGGCCTAGAGAGTTGTCATCCAAACAAAGTATTCGGCGCCTGGACAATCTTGTTAGAACAAAATTTTAATAAAAATAATTGAAACAAGTAACTTAGCTTGTTTGTTGTCATTTGTCGATGAAGCGGACTAGTCAGAGTTGATTCCGACTAGTTTGAGTTCATCACGAGCACATTGGCGACACGGCAGTACCGCGGCACAAGCTGAAGTCGAGCTGGCAATGCGTTGATATAACAGCAGCCGGATCTTGCTTGCTTGTAACATAGGTGCACATAGATATGCATGCGTGATCTCTGTTTGAGTTTCCTCTGGCTTGATAACTTGCAATGGGTTGAGGCGGCCACCACATTGGTGAATTCCATTGATCATGATACGTTCGAAGAGTCATGCAAACCACTCTTGCAGTGTATCCAGGAAGCCCCCGGCAAGTTCACTGCCTATTTGAAGAAGACATGCTGCTATGTGGCAGATCACATGCTGGCGGTCGTCCAGTCCTTCTTCCCAGAAGCGGAGATAGATAATGTTCCGACTGGTAGAGCAGAGGACTGTGAAAGGACCTAATTTGATGAACACCTGAAGCACTTTGAGCCCATAGCAGCAGAAGCTGTAGAGAACTTTGAAGCTCTTCTAACTTTGCAATCCTGTAAGAAACAAGATGTATTGCAACATATGTATGATATGTATATATGTATGGATAAGCTGGATAAGTGATGATAAAAGCTGGATAGAGTTCTAAGCTGGATAAGTGGTGATAAAAGCTCTGTTCGCCTAAACGGTCGTTTAGTCCGTTTAAACACCGTTTAAACGGTAAACAGAGGTCGACTGTGTCGTTTAGCCCTAAACAGTGGATTAAACGGTTGGACCGTTTAAACCCGTTTAAACCGTTTAAAATCATCTAAACCGTCTAAACACACTCGAGTTAATCATGATTACATAAGTTAAATAACCATTAAATTCATAATTTAGTCAATAGCATGATTACAACTACCATGCTGAACTTCGAAGTAATTAAAATCGTAAGTATACGAAGTGTTGTAGGATATAGATTTCTCCCAAAAATATTATTTGGTAGAATACTTACTTTTTAGATGTGCAAATATATAGAACTTCTAGCAAGTTTGACTTTTATGTACACAAATATGTATGTTTTAGTGTTACTATGCAAAACTGTTTAGGCCGTTTGACTCCGTTTAAACGAACTAAACGCTAAACAAAGGGTGACCGACTGTTTACAGTTTAGCGTTTAGGATAACATTGGATAAAAGCTAAAACAACAAGAAAAGACTTGTAGATCTAGCAAATATCGATAACTGTCGAATAAATCTAATCGAAGCAGCAGCGATGCGCCCGATGCTAAAGCTTAGATGTTACTCGGTAGGAGCGGAACTCACGAGCAAGCCTTGGAGATCTGGATCGCCTTGACTAGCTCTGGAGAACTCGTGAAATAAAAAAGCTTGACGAAGTCGCCGACTTGAAAGTAAATTGCGAAAAGTAGATGCAAGTAGTAAAAGTTTGTTGTATTGATGTGTTCGTAAACTCCTCACGATCCTCAGGGCTTATATTTATACCCTGTAATTACAGACTCCTAATCGGTTACGACATAAGAAAACTTGACGCAAAAGAAAGAAACTATTTAACTAAGACTCTTAACAAATACTAGCAAATCGGCCCACAACAGCCCAATTCAGCCCAAAGCCCATGACGCCCTTGATCAATCTTTTCTGAGTCCAATCCAATTATGAAGTCTCGAGTCCGATTCGATTCTGAAGTCTTGAGTCCGATTCAAACTCCATCCTTGACTTTGACTTAAGCCTCATCAGATTTCCTCAAGCGCCAGCCCCAACACGTGTTAAAAAACGTCATCAACACATGCCCCCAGTTTCGGGGTAAGATGTTTATATTATCCCGAAATTCTCGAACCCTTTCGATCTGTTACCGTTTCACATGGAACCCTGATCCTTACTTGGTCACGCGAAATTCCACATTTACCCCAACAAGCAAGGCCTATAAATACTCCAGCCCTTTCACCTTCCTTCAGCCATCGTCTCTTCCTCGCCATCGCCCCCATTTCAACAGCCCTCAAGCGCAAGCCCCAAGGGATCTCACCGGCGACTGGACTCCATCAACCTTCAACCTTGACAATCATCTTCAAGCGAGCCACCAACTCCGCCACAAGTTGCAATGGCTTCAAGTTCTTCCGCCCCTCAGGTAACAGATCTCACTCCCATCTCTGAGTTCTTCGCTGTTCTTCATTTTTCCCAAGGCGTTTTCGTATCTTTTGAAGGACCGAAACGGCGACCAGAGAGGGGGAGAGTGAATGGGAGCCGATAAAAATTCTTTCCAAACAATCCGGCTATTCTCCCAAAACAACTCCGAAACCTCCGAGAGCAATCTTGCCAAGATCACGTAGCCACTGTCAAGCTACTGACCCTAGGAACAAGAAACGAGCAGCGGAACTCGAACCAATCGAAACGAACACCAAAACGACCCGAAACTCGGCTCGATCTAACACACCCAGGGGGGCGGTTAAACCGGCCAGGGGGGCGGTTAAACCGCCCGGGCCTGGGAGCCTCGGGAAAAGTCAAAACAAAAGTGGATCTCCCAAACCGCTTGAGCTCTTGAGGCGAGATTTTGGTCAGATGATCTAGACCTCCAGTGGAGTGTTTTCCCAAAAGATCTCGGCCTCTAACTCAGTACAACTCCCGGAATCGCAGATCTCGTGAAGAACACCATGACCTCGAGTTCATCCCGAAAATCTCAAATCCAGAGCGATTCTCGGCGTTTGGGGGCAAAGGATCACCGGCAAAAGAGGCACAAGGCACTCATATGTGAATCCCCCAAAGAAATCCGAGAGAAAACGCCCTAGAACAAGAAGAACGAAAATCCCCCAAAAATAGCTCCGAAAATACCCACGAAAATAAGAAAAGGAAAGGGAGCTCGGGAAATCAAATCATGGCACAAAGATGAGCAGTACAAACTCCATCACATAACCATGAATTCACCTATACAAACTAGGAATGATTCGAAGTAGTTCTAGGTGGAGGGGATGAAGGGGAAAACAAGTTCAAAGTAAAACCTAAAGAGATAACTAGAGAGATGACAGCCACCAGCCCTGAAGGGGCCTATTAGTAGTCCAAGTGGTGGTGTTCTAAAGACTAAACTACCCCTAAGTGATACATACCCCTCAGGGGCAAATTTGACATTTTGATCTCAGATATTTTTCGGCTCGGGCACCTTCCACTGCAAGCTAGCTTCCCCCTGACGCAAGCCTTGCAGTCACGCCGCGTGTCCTCCGGATCGAAGCTCCTCGACGCCGTTCTTGGGCCAGCCCAGGGGGGGGGGGGGGGGCGGTTAAACCAGCCCTGGGGGGCGGTTAAACTGCCCCTGTCAGCCCACACAGGCCCAGCTGCCCAAGTTCGCCTCGTCGAGTCCTCGGTCCTTGGTTTTGAGGCCCAAACCAAGGGAAACCGTCCACCGATGATTTTCTGGCCAAATCACCAAACCCTGCGCGCAAACTTCGGTTGTTAGCCGCCACCTTGCGCCGGCTTCTCGTCCGCGTACGAGCTTCGGTTGTGAGCCGCTACCTCGCACCGGAACCACGTCCCCTTGCTCGTTCTTGCCAGCATGTGAACCGCACTTGATCCACCGGCCATCGGGTCCTTCGAACCAAGCCTACTTGTCTCTCCGCTCCTCGGAGGCCGCCATGGCTAAGACCTTTCGCGCCTGTTCTTCACCTGCACCAATGCAACCAAGCCGCATTCTACACCTGCAATACTTGAGCCAAGGGAAACGTCAATCCACACCACGTTGTCAATCACTCATCACACCAGGAAGCGACCATCCACCGGTCCTCGGACACACTGGGTCCTCAATCTCCCCCTTGATGAGTGCATCGACAACACACACATAGTAACCAATTGATATGAAGAAAATATAAAAGAAATCGAAAACAAGACTCAAGCAAGTGACTAAAAGTAAGAACAAGCCGACAACAAAGTCACTCTGCAAGAGAAAGCTCCAGAAACGCCGACCCTTCAAGAAGAAGCGAAAGGGCTCAACACCATCGGCAAAAGAGCAAAAGCACAAAGCACAAATCACAAACTTCAAATACTCCAACTCACTTTTCAGGACTCTCAAAGCACTCCCCCTGCAAAGATGCAACTCCCCCTGAACAAGTGAACTTGTGCGTGCGAAAAACACTCGAAAATGGCTCAAATCTCCACAAACTGTGTGCTCTCAGCACAGGGGCGGTTAAACCGCCCAGGGGGGGCGGTTAAACCGCCCCTGGCAGATGACCAAAGTGGAAAAGGCCAAAATTTCACAAAACAACTTGCAACGATGCCGTTCCAACTTGAAAAAACCTTCCAAATATGCCCAGCAAGATATTCCAATGATCAAACTCTCAGAAACTTCGCAAATTTTCAGGAAACCTCATTTGGGCAAAACTTTCAACCTCACACAATTTCGACAAATTCTAGAGCAAAAGTTTTCTTCAAAGATTCAGTAACGTCTCCCCCTTGCCAAAAGCTCCAGAAATTCTCCCCCTTGTTGACAATGCACACATCAAAGCAAAAATGTACAAAATGCAACTACAAGCTTCTCAAATATACAATGAGCAATACAAAATGCTACAAGTTAGAGAAGAGGCATACAAGCTAGTTCATCATGTCACACGGGCATTGCCATCAAGAAGGTGAAGACATATATCCAATTGACAAAGCCATGAGCAAATTGTGGAATTTTATCAAAAATGTCACCGCATGAGCAAAGTCCTAACCATGGATTATTTAAGCGAAAACAAACTTCATCTCACCAAAATCATGAAAGGACAAGCATTCTTGACAAAAGATCATCATAGACGCCCAAGTTCTACCTCATGTCATGTCAAAGCACGGAGCCATGTGTTCACTTCTCATGGGAGACTTCTCCGGCAAACGACATGCAACCGCTTAGCACCCATGTGAGCAAGTGTGTGCAATGGCGAAAGCATAGAGACATGAGCATAAATTCAGCAAATATTTCTTTTTCTCATCTTTCTTCTTTCATGCATAGACATCTCATTTTTCAAGTTTTTCAAGTTAAGCATGGTACATGAAATGTCTTTGCGACAGAAAGAAGCTTATGCTCCTCCACAAGATAAAGCATGGGCTAAACATTTACAATGACAAAGGTCTTTGACCCAATTGAAAAGAATACAACACCCTAGCATGATCTTAAGCCAGATATAGCCATTTCGACTCAAACAAGACATGCAAAGGCATTTACTAATGGGTGAAGAAATTAAGTTCAGTTTGTCATTTTAATTCAAAAAGAGACTATCTCAATAGAATATATATCAAAACCATCAAGAGCATAGCCATCCATACAAGCTATCCCTAGCCAGCCTGCCTAAACTCTAAAATGTAGCAAGTTGTACCAATCGCTGCATATAGGAGAAGCTCATCCTAAGATATGATACAAAAGATGAAATCAAGATACAAAAGCAAGAAAAATATACATCAAGATACAAAGATGGTACAACAGTATACATATGCTACAAGAGAAGCCTCCAAAACTCAGCTCAGAAAACCGCACACACACCAAGTTCTCCTCGCAAGCGGGTGAAGGTAACTTGGTCAAGTGGCTTAGTGAAAATGTCTGCAAGCTGGTTTTGGGTAGAAACATGGGCAAGCTCAATCTCAAAACACAAGCGCAATCAAAGCACAAATACAAAGCTCCCCTGGAATGTGCAACCGAAATGCAAATCCAAGGTTCAGGTTCAATCATCAGCTCCCCTTGGAATGTGCAACTGAAATGCAAATCTAAGGTTCAGGTGCAAACTTCAAACTCCCATAATATGCACAAACAAAATGCAAATGCAGCAAACTCACAATCTCATGCAATCCAAAAAGCTATAAACAAAGTCATCTCCTTGTCAAACCAACTTGAGCAAATTTCTCCCCATTAAATAAAGCTGAGCTCCCCCTCAATCAAAGACACCTAGAAAAACTAGAGAAGGTGTACAAAAGCTCAGCTCATCATTCTCATCTTGCAAGCGATTCACACAATGCTCTAACTCAACATTTTTCAATGCAACAACATCACAAGCAGAACATGAATTCGCAATGGGAGATTTAAGTTGTGCTTCAAGTGAACTAATCATGGTGCGTGATTCAAGCAACTGAGCATGCAAAGCAGGACAAGAAGTACAAGCACCTAGCAAAGATGACCTAGACTTCAACTCAGCAAGCTCAACTCTAGCACCCTCTAGTTCATCCAAGCAAGTCATGTGTTTCTCCTTAAGCACAACAAGATCAGCCATATGCACATCACAAAACGAGCATTCAACCTCATCAGACACAAGAGGAGCATCCTTCAACATGGCAATCTCAGACTCAAGCTTATCTGCTCTCTCCCTAGACTCGCAAAGCAAAGATTCAAACTCCATAGCCTTCTTTCCAGTCTCAGAAAGCAAGGTCTCAAGCTCAGCCACTCTATCCTTGGACTCTCCTAGCAAAGACCTAAACTCCCTCTTTTCCTTGTTGGTCTTTCTAAGCACATCATCACGGTTATCGACCAACTGCTCTAATCTAGCAATCTCCTGACGCAAAGAGGTGGGATCGGTCAATACCTCATCCTCGGAGTCAGAGTCGGAGTCGTAGTCGGAGACGTTCTTGTTGTTGGAGTCGTGTGCCATGGTGCAGAAGTTCATAGCGACCCCAGAAAGCCCGTTGAAGTTGCGGTTCTTGTGCTTCTTCTCCTTGCGGTGGCTGCGGTCTTCTTCCTCGCTGCTTGAGCTTGACGAGGTGTCGGTGTTCTCCTCCTTGTTCTTGTGGTTGGAGTGGTGCTTGTCCTTGGAGCGGTGCTTGTGCTCATCTCGCAGGCGGTGCTTGTGTTTCTTGATTTCCTCGGGGCACTCGGCGATGAAGTGACCCATCTTCCCGCATCTGTAGCACGTACTCCCGGCACGCCTCGAACCCTTGCGGTTCTGGTACATCCGCTCGAACCTTCTCGTGAGCAACGCGAGATCCTCCTCGCTCAGCACCTCATATTCTTCATCTGGAAGAGACACAAGAGAAGACAAAGCAAAGTGTCTGGAAGTGTTAGCCTGTCCATAACCAGAGCCACCGACTAGAGCCAGACTATGGGGATCAGTCGGACTCTTAGCCTTGGCAAGCAACTGTCTGTCCACCTCGGAAGATTTCAACTTCGAGAAAAGCTCATCAACAGAAAGAGTCTCATAGTTTGCCGACTCCATGATCGCCTCAACCTTGGCACCCCATACGGATCTATCAAGTGCTTGCAAGAGCTTGATAGCTCGGTCATGATCCGAGTATGGGAGCACGGTAATGTTGGCTTTCATGTTGTTGACAATCGAAGTGAAACGCTGAAACAAAGCATCAACCGACTCTCCAGGCAAATGAGCAAAATTCTCATACTCTCTCCTGTACATCGAGAAAAGCCTAGCCTTGACATGGCTATCACCGCCGTGGGCTACCTTGAGCTTCTGCCAGATCTGGCAAGCTAGGTCCTCGCCCAAAACACGCTCAAACTCCTCCGCGGACAAAGCACGGAACAAGTAGTCAACAGCTCGGGCATTCGCCTCAAATCTATCCTTTGCATCCTGGGCATCTAAGTTGGTGGGATTGACATAGTTTTCATCTTTCGTCACATCCCACAGCAACTTTCCTTTGCCTCGCAAGAAAGCGCCCATACGCGCAACCCAGTTCGGGTAGTTCTTCCCATCAAAGTGCGGAGGCCCGGAACCCCGATCTTGGTACGCCATCTTTGGATCTTAGACTGGTTAGAGTCGCAAAGACCCGTAACCGGCTCTGATACCAATTGAAGGACCGAAACGGCGACCAGAGAGGGGGGGAGTGAATGGGAGCCGATAAAAATTCTTTCCAAACAATCCGGCTATTCTCCCAAAACAACTCCGAAACCTCCGAGAGCAATCTTGCCAAGATCACGTAGCCACTGTCAAGCTACTGACCCTAGGAACAAGAAACGAGCAGCGGAACTCGAACCAATCGAAACGAACACCAAAACGACCCGAAACTCGGCTCGATCTAACACACCCAGGGGGGGCGGTTAAACCGGCCAGGGGGGCGGTTAAACCGCCCGGGCCTGGGAGCCTCGGGAAAAAGTCAAAACAAAAGTGGATCTCCCAAACTGCTTGAGCTCTTGAGGTGAGATTTTGGTCAGATGATCTAGACCTCCAGTGGAGTGTTTTCCCAAAAGATCTCGGCCTCTAACTCAGTACAACAACCGGAATCGCAGATCTCGCGAAGAACACCATGACCTCGAGTTCATCCCGAAAATCTCAAATCCAGAGCGATTCTCGGCGTTTGGGGGCAAAGGATCACCAGCAAAAGAGGCACAAGGCACTCATATGTGAATCCCCCAAAGAAATCCGAGAGAAAACGCCCTAGAACAAGAAGAACGAAAATCCCCCAAAAATAGCTCCGAAAATACCCACGAAAATAAGAAAAGGAAAGGGAGCTCGGGAAATCAAATCATGGCACAAAGATGAGCAGTACAAACTCCATCACATAACCATGAATTCACCTATACAAACTAGGAATGATTCGAAGTAGTTCTAGGTGGAGGGGATGAAGGGGAAAACAAGTTCAAAGTAAAACCTAAAGAGATAACTAGAGAGATGACAGCCACCAGCCCTGAAGGGGCCTATTAGTAGTCCAAGTGGTGGTGTCCTAAAGACTAAACTACCCCTAAGTGATACATACCCCTCAGGGGCAAATTTGACATTTTGATCTCAGATATTTTCCGGCTCGGGCACCTTCCACTGCAAGCTAGCTTCCCTCCGACGCAAGCCTTGCAGTCACGCCGCGTGTCCTCCGGATCGAAGCTCCTCGACGCCGTTCTTGGGCCAGCCCAGGGGGGGCGGTTAAACCGGCCCTGGGGGGCGGTTAAACCGCCCCTGTCAGCCCACACAGGCCCAGCTGCCCAAGTTCGCCTCGTCGAGTCCTCGGTCCTTGGTTTTGAGGCCCAAACCAAGGGAAACCGTCCACCGATGATTTTGTGGCCAAATCACCAAACCCCGCGCGCAAACTTCGGTTGTTAGCCGCCACCTTGCGCCGGCTTCTCGTCCGCGTACGAGCTTCGGTTGTGAGCCGCTACCTCGCACCAGAACCACGTCCCCTTGCTCGTTCTTGCCAGCATGTGAACCGCACTTGATCCACCGGCCATCGGGTCCCTTGAACCAAGCCTACTTGTCTCTCCGCTCCTCGGAGGCCGCCATGGCTAAGACCTTTCGCGCCTGTTCTTCACCTGCACCAATGCAACCAAGCCGCATTCTACACCTGCAATACTTGAGCCAAGGGAAACGTCAATTCACACCACGTTGTCAATCACTCATCACACCAGGAAGCGACCATCCACCGGTCCTCGGACACACTGGGTCCTCATCTTTCATAGATTTAAAATTTCTTTTCTTTGCCTTTTTCTCTAGGGTTCCGCCAACAAAATCGCAATCCCTATCCCAGAAACTCCCGGCCTTTTCATCCTGGGTCCGATTGGTAGTGAAGACCCAACCGATTTCATCAATTTAGAAACCAATCTCCTCCCTTTCAAAAATCTGTCGGACCCTTTATCTTCATGGAAAGAAGCTTTCCGATCTTGGCCAAATCTGATTACCGGATGGAAGATTGGTATCTTCGAATGAACAGCAAACACGCCGATTGGGAAACCTATTCAATCGGTCAATGCCTCACCCTATCTCTTTCAGACATCAAGAAGAATGAACCACTTTTGATGGTTGCCTCCTACTTCTGGTCCGATGCCTTGAATGCTTTCTTATTTGGTCATGGTCTGATGTCACCCTCTCTCCTTGATGTAGTCATGTTAACTGGTCTTGGCATCACCACAACGACCAGATCCGATAACCTAGCCAAAACTTCTCACAATATCAAAGTGGCAAGAATGGGTTGAAAAGATTACATCTCCACTTATTCCAAGAGCCAGGGACCGATCGACCACAAGGAATATTCAGGCTTCCTCCTTATGTGGTTGGAAAAATTCGTATTTTGCGGAAAGGCCTTTGCCCCTTGCATCAAATACCAAAAAATAGCCGAACACTTAGCATCGGGCAACCACTTTCCTCTTGGCAAATATCTTCTTGGATCGGTTTACCAGCTTCTGCATGAGGTATCGGTCCGATTGAGAAAAGAAGAACCCATTTCATGTCTTGGAGGTCCTTAGTGGTTCATAAACCTGTGGCTTAACTTGCACATGCACAAAGTCCGAAAAATCAATCTTTTCAATCAAAAATTTCCATCAGATCAATCGGAAGGAGCCAAGATCGTACTCCGCAGATGCACATCTTTCGGGGAGGCTGCCGCAACACTTGAAGGTGATCGTCTCACCCCAGATCGGTTGGCGACCTACTTCAACTGTTTTTACAATGGGCTCAACAAATCGGCTCTAGTTTGGTTCTCCTATGAAGACCCCAAAAACTCTTTTGAGAACCCGACATTTTTTCAACTGGACTCGATCTCATCAGACGAAGACATGCAATCGATCTTCAAAGAAATGATTCGCCCCAATATTCTCCCTGTCAGCTCTGATGAACATGCCTATGAATTCTACTATCCCTCTGTGATAGCACGACAACTAGGGTTTGTTCAAGCTTCGATCAAGCTATATTTCGCTGATTTAATCAAATATCGGACCACAGCAGAAAGCGGCCTTGCTTTCTGTCGTCTGTTAGATCGAGTTCCCGATGTGAATATGTCCGATCTAGCTACCCTCAAATTGGCAGGTATCACATCTATAGTTACTCCAACTTTCAAAAGTTGGTGGACTGAATGGTTTCAACACCTTTTCTGCGAATTAGCTTCATCATATTGCAAAGTATTCGATCCAAACTTCTCAGCCAATCCAAAGGTAAACCCAAACTTTATCATAATTTTTTTTAATCTTTTCATTGTGCTAATCATCAAATTTCCCTTTCCAGGAGAAAAGAATCGTCCCCCCAAACATGAGCAAGAGCGGTCGACCGATTCAATATGCACCTGCGACCGATAACCCTCATATCGGATACAACGCTCCATCAGCCGAAGACATTCTTAAAGGGAAGTCGGCTAAATGTAAAGTCAGCGTCACTTCAAAGAAAACAACCAAGAAAACCAAGGTTGTAGCAGCCGACAATCAGCTAGCAACCGATTTGCTCATCGGTGCAATTCATGATATAAGTCATCAGCCTCCACAGCTACCAGGTACTGATTTCTCTTATCACTTAAATGTCTTTTTCTTCACTTTTATAATCGATTCTGACATTCCTCATAGAACAAGTTAATGAAGAAGATGCAGGACTGATACCTCCTCAAGCACCTCGTCAAGATTCTCCAGCCTCATCGGCATCGAACCAACTTCCAGCCAATCCGATCGGTAATACTCAAAACCGATTTTTTCATTTGTTCGATATTGGCGAGTTCTTCTATCTGAATCACTTTTATCAATGACGACCGATCTTCCAAGCGAATCAGTTATTCCTGACCGAATAGCCGAAAACCTCCCTCAGCTAGAGATAGGAGCAGCAATTCATCCTTAGATGCTGGTAATTTCATTTCTTTTATTTAACCGTTGCGCACTCGATCTTAGCATATCAAGATTCTTTCCCTTTTTTGCTTCAGAACGAATCGGCTGGAACTTCTTCTATGGTTGCGGAACAACTTCAATCGGAACCACTTCCGATTTTACCATCAAGGCAACCTACCCAATTCGATGAAATCAACTTGAAGCAGGTTATCATCATTTCATCATCCGATTTATTATCATTCCTTCTTAATTTTAACACAAACTTTCTTATCTTTCAGGCCCAAGATTCGATTGACAACAGCTTCTTTGATTTCGCAATCAAAGACTGTTGGAGGTACGACCATGGGCCCACAGGACACATGGATTCTCCAGTCAAAGTCGTACCAGGCGTGAAGAACTCGAGTAGAGTACTGCAAGGACTCTTCTCGATTTGGAAACCAGTCGTATGACTTGTAAACTACTCGGATTACCTTGTAGAGTAATCTCCGAGTAGTAATTGGTTAGGATTCTATCCGAAACCAACCTTGTAACCCTGCCCGCCGTGTATATAAGGCTGGGCAGGGACCCTCTCCAAAACACGATCTCATCAATACCAATCACCACACAGGACGTAGGGTATTATGCCTTCCAAGCGGCCCAAACCTGTCTAAAATCCTGAGTCTCTTTGCCTTTGCGTTCCTGATCTCGACGAAACCCACCTGAAACTCTACTACCTCGGGATACCCCTCGGTAGGATCGACGGTAGAACACCGACATCTGGCGCGCCAGGTAGGGGTTTTCCTCGAAGATCCCGTGGAGAACGCAATGGTGACCTACATTCAACCTGAAGCGCCTCAGGAGGGCACGACGTTCCGCTTTGGCTCGTGGGTCTACGTCGCCGACGGCTCGGGTGGCTTCTACAGCTACTACGAGACGCCCGTCGAGTTGAAGCAGGAGCAAGCGCCCATGGTGGAAGATTTGGCCGAACAACTCGGCGAGATCACGCTCGCGGACCTCATCCGCGGGCAAGAGTCCGAGTCGATCACGACTACGGAGAAGAAGACAGCCCTCCCACCCCAATTCCCGTTTGGACTCCGTAATTCGACCCACGCATACTGTGAGGCGTTACGGAGCCAGTTCGAGTCCGTCATGGACTCGAAGCGGGACGTTCCAATCCGAGTCATGGCAGGACACGCCAACTCTCTGAGCCAAGCGGTCACCGAATGCCACTCGGACTCGGACGAGGAGTCACTACAAGACAATGACGAACACGACCTCGTGATCTACGCCACGCCTGAAGGAAGAACAATCTACCAAAGAGACAGGATCCCACGGAACGTATACGAGTCCCGCCAGATCTTTGTACTCTTTGGGTCTGACGCTACTGAAGACCTGCCGTTCCAGCACGGCACACCACTGCTGCCAGAAGATGGAAAGCTCTACAGAGCTCATCACTCCAAGCTCAAGCGACTCTGTCGAGCCCAATCAACAAGTCTTCATGGCTGGCGCAGCAGCTGCTGGTGACATCGACAACGACCCGTGCTACGCTTTCGAGCTGGAAGGAGATATCTCCGAAAATGAAGACCCACCCGCTGGCGAATCCACTCAAGCGGCCGCGGACAGAGAAATCCAGAACAACAGGAGGGCTCAGCGCCGCCTAAACGCTCGCAATCGCATCGTGGCTGGGCGCAACCTCGCTCAAGAGTTCGCGCGAGTGGCACGCTACGACTCTCCTATGGCTAATGCCATGGAGATTGCTTACCACGTCCGCAGTCTGCCAAGAACTCCAAAGACGGCAGCTGCACTCGAAAGGATCCACGACATGATCCGCACTCTCGACAAGGCCATCGCCGCCGCACCAGCGCGCAGCGAAGAAGTCGAGAGCAGCGGACGTCAACAACCCCGCGACAGGAATCGTCTCCCAAACCCCAGCCGACTGGGAGAAGGCAACCGCGCAGAAGGCGCACCCCCACACCGACCAGAGGATGATCGTCAACGAGGCGGACGCACTCACCGCAACGACCTTGCTACATCATCTCACGGGCCGGCACACAGTGTCGACCTCAGGCAAACTATCAACGCCAATCGCGACGCGCGCTCCATCCTTGAATCCAAGAGGCGTGATGAAGCCCAGGGATACAAGGAAGAAGAAGACGAGTACCCAATGTTCTCCAGGGACATCCGGATGGCGGTTTACCCGCAACCATTCAAACCAGTCGGCTTCGAGAAGTACAACGGCAAGACCTCCCCCGAGTCGTGGTTGCGCATCTACTCTACAGCTATCGAGTGCGCGGGTGGCAACAGCGCCATCAAGTGCAGGTACTTCCCAATGGCACTCGAGCCCGCGCCACTCACATGGTTTGAAAACCTGCCACGACGCTCCATCGACTCCTGGGAACGCCTGAAGAAGACCTTCGTGTCAAACTTCCAAGGCACATACAGTCGCCCCAAGACTCGACACGACCTCGCCATGTGCAAGCAGCACAAAGGAGAAAGCGCGCGCGACTACATGCGCCGCTTCATGGAAATCAAGACTCTGGTGGTGGACGTCTCTGATCGAGACTGCATCGACTTGTTCCAGAACGGCATCACCAACAGGTTCTTTGACAGGCAATTTGGCCTGCATCGACCAAGGACTCTGGACGCACTGCGTGACCAAGTCGAGACGTGGTCTGAACAAGAAGACCGCGATCTCGAGAAGTATGGCCCTCCCCAGGGTAGGGAGAGGCACAACAACAAAGGTCAGCAGGGCTCCCAGAACAACAAGCGCAAACCAGACGACACAGTCGCGGCTCTGGAGACTGGCATGCGAAGCCAGAAGAAGAACTACCCCGGCAAGAGCGATGTTGAGAAGATCATGGACAGGCCGTGCCCAATGCACCCAAAGCATAAGCACACCATGGGCCAGTGCTACGATCTCCAACGCATATACGCCGAGAAGGATCGAGAGACCAAGGCTAAGAAGAAGACGGCAAGGGAACCACTCGAGCCCGAAGCCAAGAACAAGGACAGAGCCGACGACGAAGAAGAAGACGACAACGAGGACCAGACGCCCAAGTTCCAGAAGCCCAAGAATGTACTCATGGTCATCATGGGGGGCGACTATGGATTCCCCACTCGGAGGAAGCATAAGCTCGCTCTACGGCACATAATGGCAATTGAGCCAGCCGTCCCCAGATACCTAAAGTACTCGGAGGTTCCAATCACCTTCTCCAGGGCAGACCAATGGAACAGCTACGACGAACCAGGGCAATTGCCACTCGTCCTGGACCCCACGGTGGCAGGATCACAACTCACCAAGGTGCTGATCGACGGCGGGGCGGGGCTGAACGTGCTATTCTCTGGCACCCTGAAGAGGATGGGACTCGACATTGAAAAAATGTTGACTCCCACCGACTCCCCGTTCTACAGCATTGTCCCTGGTAATGGCAGTCTTTCCCTCGGTCAAGTCACATTACCAGTCACATTTGGCACGCAGGAGAACTACAGGACGGAGTACATCAAGTTCGAGGTGGCAGACTTCGAGACTTCGTATCAAGCGATCCTGGGACGACCTGCGTTGGCCAAGTTCATGGCTATCCCGCACTACGTCTACCTCGTCCTCAAGATGCCAGGACCCAAAGGCGTCATCTCTATCCGCGGCGACTTGCGACGGTCATACAACTGCGACAGAGAGGCTGTGGAGTTTGCGGCTACCACTCAGGTACCCAACGCCATGGCCCAAATCTTCGCAGCGGCTCAGAAGCTGAAGCAGACAGAGTATGAAGTCCCAAGCAAGGAGCCCGGAGCACACAAGGCGGCCATCCCTGAAGACGTGGCGACCAAGGACGCACCACTACTGGAAGGAGACCAGTCGAAGACCACGAAGATCGGGGCCGGCCTAACCCCGAAATAGGAAGGCGAGCTCGTCAGGTTCCTGCAAGCCAACCGCGACATCTTCGCGTGGAAACCCGCAGATATGCCAGGAGTGCCAAGGAACCTGATCGAGCACAGCCTCAATGTTGATCCCAAAGCTACACCCAAAGGCAACGGTTGCGACGATTCGCAACCGACAAGCGAGAGGCGATCAAGAAGGAGCTGGCGAAACTACTCGCCGCAGGATTCATCAAGGAAGTCTTCCACCCCGACTGGTTGGCAAATCCAGTCTTGGTGAGAAAGAAGAACAACAACGAGTGGCGCATGTGCGTCGACTACACCGACCTCAACAAGCATTGCCCCAAGGATCCCTTCGGGTTACCGCGCATCGACCAGGTTATTGATTCCACGGCTGGCTGTGCCTTACTTTGCTTTCTTGATTGCTACTCGGGTTATCATCAGATATCTCTAAAAGAGGAGGATCAAATCAAGACGACGTTCATCACCCCTTATGGTGCTTATGCTTATACCACGATGTCATTTGGGCTGAAGAACGCTGGTGCGACTTATCAGCGCGCGATCCAACTCTGCCTCGAGAAGCAACTTCATCGCAACGTGGAAGCCTATGTCGACTGACGTAGTCGTGAAGACCAGAAATCCAGAAGACCTCATCGCTGATTTGGAGGAGAACTTTCGCATCTCTGCGGAAGTGGCAATGGAAGCTTAATCCAACCAAGTGTGTCTTTGGAGTACCCTCTGGGAAACTACTCGGGTTCATCATCAGCCACCGCGGCATCGAGGCCAACCCTGAGAAGATCAATGCTATCACAGCAATGGAAGCTCCAAAGACGATCAAAGACATCCAGAAGCTTACTGGGTGCATGGCGGCGCTACACCGATTCATCTCACGACTTGGAGAAAGGGGCCTCCCCTTCTTCAAGCTACTCAAGAAAGGCGACAAGTTCCAGTGGAACGAAGAAGCAGCAGCAGCATTGGCGGATCTTCAGCAACATCTTCAAACCCCGCCAATCCTGACTGCTCCGCAAGACGACGACAAGGAATTGCTGCTCTACATCGCAGCAACGACTCATGTGGTGAGCACTGTCTTGGTGGTCGAGCGCGCCGAGGACAATCTTGCATATCCTGTGCAGAGGCCGGTTTACTTCGTCAGTGAAGTACTCACGGAGTCCAAGGCTCGATACCCAGCAGTGCAAAAACTACTCTACGCTATACTCATCACATCAAGGAAGCTGCGCCATTACTTTGACACGTACACCATCACGGTGGTGACAGAGTTTGGCTTGGGCGACATTCTACATAACCCGGACGCGACCGAGCGAATTCCAAAGTGGGCCGTCGAGCTTGGCGCCCTCAGCATCGAGTTCAAATCCAAGAAGGCCATCAAGTCGCAGGTGCTGGCAGACTTCATGGCAGAGTGGCGCGAGAATCAAGTGGACATCCCCGTCGGCAGACCGGAGCACTGGACCATGTACTTCGATGGCTCCTTGAAACTCGAAGGCGCCGGCGCGGGAGTGCTTTTTATCTCGCCCAAGGGTGATCAACTCAAGTATGTGCTACAAATCTTCTGGAAGGTGTCCAACAATGAAGCTGAGTACGAGGCCTTGCTACATGGCTTACGACTCGCAATTTCTCTGGGAATCAAGAGGCTGATGGTATACGGCGACTCCTCTGTCGTCATCAACCACTGCAACAAGGATTGGGATCGCCAGAAGGAGAACATGGACGCTTACTGCGAAGCTGTGCGCAAGCTAGAGAACAAATTCTCAGGGCTTGAGTACCATTGGGTGGTCCGAGATGACAACGTCGCTGCTGACGTACTCTCCAAGCTCGGATCCACTCGTGCAGAAGTTCCAGCAGGAGTTTTCGTCCAGGAGCTCCACAAAAGAACCATCGACTTCGAGAAGTCCACACCGTCACATGACGGACATGGACCAGATCGAGAGGTGTTGATGATTGAAGAAGACTGGCGTGTCCCGTTCATCGAGTACATCAAGAACAAGACCCTGCCTTTGAACAAGACTGAAGCTGAACAAGTCGTCCGGAGATCGAAGAACTATCTACTCATCGGCGATCAGCTCTACAGGCGAGGACTCTACACTGATATTGCCATGAAGTGTGTCCCGAGAGCAAGAGGCAAAGGTATCTTGAAAGAAATTCATGAAGGCGCGTGCGGCAATCACGCAGGATCAAGAACAATGGTGGGCAAGGCATTCAGAGCAGCTTATTATTGGCCCACGGCTCTGCAAGACGCGGAAGAGATCGTCCGCAAGTGCCCCGGGTGCCAATTCTTCGCCAGGCAGCAACACGTGCCTGCTCACAAGCTTATTGCTATTCCTCCCTCTTGGCCGTTCGCATGCTGGGGACTCGACATGATTGGTAAGCTTACGACTGCTCCAGGCAACTTCACACATGTGCTAGTTGCGATCGACAAGTTTACCAAGTGGATAGAAGTCAAACCAGTCACGGACATATCTGCGGCTAAGGCTAAGGGGTTCATCAGTGATCTGATGGTCAGGTATGGCTGTCCTCATCGTATCATCACAGATTTGGGTTCCAATTTCAACAGCTACGAGTTCAAGGACCACTGTGAGAGGAACGGCATCGAAGTAATCCACGCATCAGTAGCTCACCCCAAGGCCAATGGACAAGTCGAGAGAGCCAATGGTTTGATCCTTGATGGCCTGAAGAAGCGACTGTACGAGCACGACAAGAAATATGGCGGCAAGTGGATCTACGAGTTGCCACAAGTAGTCTGGGGGCTTCGAACTCAGCCTTGCAAGCCAACCGGCCACTCGCCATACTTTCTGGTGTATGGATCTGAGGCTATCCTGCCAGTAGACCTGATCTACAAGTCCTCAAGAATCGAGCAATACGACGAAGGAGTTGCTGATGACACAAGACGACTGGAGCTCGACTTGATCGAGGAGGAACGCTGTGGAGCTTTGTTAAGATCCACTCGATATCTCCAGGGAGTCCGGCGCTATCATGACAGAAACGTCCAAGAGCGCTCGTTCAACGTCGGCGACTTAGTATTGCGAAGGATACAGAAGACCACGGGTATGCACAAGCTTATGTCCCGCTGGGAAGGACCTTTCATCGTACACAAGGTGACAGGACCCGGGTCGTATCGATTGAAGAACAGTGAAGGAGTCGAAGAGAAGGATTCATGGAACATCGAGCATCTACACAAGTTCTATGCTTAGGATCTTTGTCTGAATACATAAAGAGTCTGTACCATACTTTGAAATTTCATCAATAAAGTGCAGTATTCTCAGCAATTGATCCGCAGTCTCTCGGCTTCGTTCATGCTTTGGTGGCTTATAAGACTACCTTAGCTCCTAATACTTCCGGAGTTCCCTTTGATACTTGTTGATTCAGCAAAGTATACATCGGTCAAAATCCGAAGAGTAGATCACATGACTACTTTCCAGGATCCCTGAGTACTTAGTTCTAACTAAGACCAGGCTGAACACCTGTAGAGGCCAGCTAGCCTTATAAAGCAACTACCCACGAGTGGTAATTTCAAATCTTTGAGTACTTATTTGAAAGTACTACAGAGTCTACTCGGCAAGACGAGTAGTAATTTCAAATCTCTGAGTACTTATTTGAAAGTACTACAGAGTCTACTCCACAAGATGAGTAGTAATCTCAAATCTCTGAGTACTTATTTCGAAAGTACTCCAGAGTCTACTCCACAAAAAAGAGTAGTGATTTCGAATCTCTGAGTACTTATTTGAAAGTACTCTAGAGTCTACTCCACAGTATGAGTAGTGATCTTCAAGTACCAGTTATCAAGTGCTTTGAAGTATAACTCGCCAAATGAGTACAACTTGCCTGGGGACTTCCTGAATACACTGCAAGAGTGGTTTGGATGACTCTTAGGGCGCATCATGATCAATGGAATTCATCAATATGGTGGTCGCCTCAACCCGTTGCAAGTTATCAAGTCAAAGTTCAACTTCAGCTTGTGCTGCGGTACTGCCGCATCAGCAATATGCTCGTGATGAACTCAAACTAGTCGGAATCAACTCTGAACTAGTCGGCTTCATCGACAAACGACAACAAACAAGCTAAGTTACTTGTTTCAATTATTTTTATTTTATTCTAACAAAATTGGCCAAGTGCCGAGTACTTTGTTTGGATGACAACTTTCTAGGCCGCACAGCGTGCTATCACATCTTCGCCAGCTTCCAGGCTCGGGGGCTGACGCTAAAATCACAACTCGGTTAGCCATCAGGCTTACCTAGTTGTCTTTCTCCAGCATATTTGAGTCGCCAAGTACCAATGATGGGACATCGACTACATTGGCACCTGACTCCTGATTCTGGGGAGATCGCGGCGTGACAAGTCAACCACGACCTCCTCTGTTCTGCTACTCTATTGATGGTGGCTATTTCGACTACATACTACTCGATGCATCTCCGCTGGCTCCTATGCTCGGGGGCTGGGTACAAGAAAACCACTCGGAATGAAGATCTCCAAGATGATTGGATGTGACTACTATTTCTGGGTGCAAATTACCACTCGGATGATGATCTCCAAGATGATTTGAAGAACCCTAAAGCTCGCTGGACCCTTGAATTGATCATTCTGAATCGTTTCAAGGCTCGGGGGCTGATAGGCGATATACATCGACTGCTGATTTTATTTTTTCTGAAGACTGAAGACTTAAATCAAGACCCTCGGCTTGATTCGTTGATTCAACCCAAGGCTCGGGGGCTACTTGATATCAAGTGCAATTTTTCCAAAATTGCACATTTCAAGAACAAGATGAAGATTCAAGATTCTGTGGACCCTCAACCTGATTCTTCGATTCAACTTAAGGCTCGGGGGCTACTCCATATGGAGTGCGATTCTTATCGCACACCATATAATATTTTGAAGACTACTGATTTAATCAGAATAAACGGGGCTTAAGCACCTCATGGCCTCGTGACAACCAAGACCTGTCCAAGACTGATCAAGCACTCGAAGAACTCGAAAAGCACTCGATTGGCTTGGCAAGCACTCGGTTGACGATACTCGACGATGAAGCGCTTGGGAGCTTGTTGGAGGTACGACCATGGGCCCACAGGACACATGGATTCTCCAGTCAGAGTCGTACCAGGCGTGAAGAACTCGAGTAGAGTACTGCAAGGACTCTTCTCGATTTGGAAACCAGTCGTATGACTTGTAAACTACTCGGATTACCTTGTAGAGTAATCTCTGAGTAGTAATTGGTTAGGATTCTATCCGAAACCAACCTTGTAACCCTGCCCGCCGTGTATATAAGGCTGGGCAGGGACCCTCTCCAAAACATGATCTCATCAATACCAATCACCACAAAGGACGTAGGGTATTACGCCTTCCAAGCGGCCCGAACCTGTCTAAAATCCTGAGTCTCTTTGCCTTTGCGTTCCTGATCTCGGCGAAACCCACCTGAAACTCTACTACCTCGGGATACCCCTCGGTAGGATCGACGGTAGAACACCGACAAAGACCTCTTGGATGAAGATGAAGTGCAATCGGCTGATAGAAGGATCTCGTCAACTGTGGTCACCCAACCAACGGACGTCAGCACTTCAACATTCTCAGAAGACATCAAAAACAAACTATCGGACCTCCAAGTTCTGTTAGAACAAGACACGTTTGTTTTAGTTCAAGATGTCGGACCGATCCGATCAATCCTTCATCAGTTACGGTCGCATCTCAATCGTGAAGCTCAAGCCGCCATCATCCCTGAGCCTATATCGAAGGTCGTCAGATCGAATTTATTGAGGCTCGATAAAAGATATCCGATCTACAGAATCGGGAATCTTTGATCAATGAATCGGAAATAAAGAGGGATTTGGCCAATGCTACTAAAGACAAGATCCGATTCCTTGAATCAAGTCGTCCTTCCATAGTGGCGAAGATCGACGAACTGAAGGCTCGCAAAGTAGAACTAGTGAACGAGCTCCGATTGGTCAGTCAGAAACTCGAGGAAGAAGAAAAAAAGACTACAACAGCTCCCATCCATCATCGAAGACCTCAACAAGACCCTCAAGGTCCAAGCATCCGATGCCCTCAAGCTCCACAGAAGTATCTCATCACAACAAGGCTCCATCGAAGCTCACCAGCGTGTCATTGATGACATAGACCAGATACGCATGCGAGCGTTAAATGTAGTCCGATCCCTTCTATGATGACTTGTAATCTTATCACTACGCATTTATGAGCTTGTAATGAATATTATTCCCTGTAGATTTGACCCATGTTCTCTATTTTAACTTATGCATGATTCCTCGATCGATTCTCCGGTCTCTGCCACCAATTCGAATTGATGTCATATCTGATTCGTAGGCTTTTTTCAGACTTTCTGTAATCGAGAAATTCAATGCCACTCCATAAACACTCTTGACCGAAAACCTCTGTCACACCCAGTTTTACACAAAACCTGAATGATGCCATATGCGTGCCCAGGAAGTCCGCACAACACATATAGCTTACAAATATGGTATTACAGAGAACACAATGCTCAAATAAATCAATTTACATCAGAGTTTACAAAGGACACATGCCACAGGGACACCGAGTGGTTGACCACAGCTCAGATGTACGAAGGGTCTTCTGATAAATCTTCAGCCACTGCCTCACAAGCTTCTCCTTCTGATTACCCGTCCGAGATTTTGTTGATTGAATGCAAGTGTACGTAATCCATCTCACTTAGCAAGTATAACAGGAATGCATGAAGGCTTAAGAAAGGCTTGACACGGCTGAACTGCATTTAGCAGGTTTTAGTTGGTTCATTTTAACATTAACCAAATTCTACAAGTGTAAGAACTTGTTGACGGCCACTATTCGCCACTTTTGACCGTCAACATTCCCAACTTAATGAAGAAACTAAGTGATGCTCACATAATATTTTATTTAAACTAATGAGTTCCACTGAGTTTTGTGCACCAATATGTTTTGCAAGGAAATATAGGTAATATGGTGCATAAATACCAACATTGGTGAAGCCATACAAGTGAAGGTTCATCTCGAGACAAAGGAGACTTGGACATGGTGCAAAAGTGACCCAAATCACATATTTGACAGCACCATGTCGAAGAGCTCTCTGAGTTGATCGAAATGGATATTTGGATGACCCAATTCGGAGTCCGGACGAGAAAGTTACGCCTCTGGGAAAATCGCCGGCGAAACCTGTCCGGTCGGTCGGCCTGACCTAGGCCGAACGGCCTGGACAAGGCCAGTCGGCCCTGGACCTCCACCAAACCACCTCAACCTTTGCAAGATGGCCTTAGTGTGTCACCAAAGTACCCCCAAGCATGGATTTCACAAGGATGAGTGAAGTTGAGACCGAAAGGCCTAAGACATGGAGCGGAAGGCCCACATGCAGCGACTAAACCAAACTTTTGGATTGGAACCGCCTCTTCAGACAACAAGCAACCGTCCATGAGCGTGTCGGTGCAATGGAGGGCCGAGAGGGGCCAGAGCCAGGCCGGCCGGCCTAGCCTAGGCCGACCGCCTCTAACTGCCGAGCGTGGATCAAACGCCACTGCAACCGTCATTAGGAGAGCATCAGGACCGTCCAGGAGAAAGGCGGTGCCAAATGGCGACCAACCCAGGCCGAACGGCCTGGATGAGGCTGGTCGGCCTATGACCGTGGCCGTTACTCCTCCCCTTTGGCGTGGAAGCTAAGCAGGTCCTTGGCGTCATCCCTACGCATGATACCGCCCTTGGAAGGCTATAAAAGGCGACCTCCACCCCCATTCAACTCACCATGGTGAAAGGAAGAAGTCCAAGTGTAGTGTAGTGCTACCTATCTAGCTTAGAAAATAGGGAGAGTGGTGAGGTGAGAGTCCGGAGAGGAGCCGAAGTGCCGGCCCCTCTCCAACTTTGTGCCTCCGAGGAATGAAGCTTCAGTTCGAGTAAAGTTCCTCTTCTTTTGTCTTTACTGCTTTCTCTCCTTACATTAGTAGTTCTTGAATGCTTTCTCAAGTTGCGGGTACCTGAGTCTGCGCGAGTGACAGCGACTCTTGTTTGGGGTTTCCTCCCCTACTCGCGGGAGGGGAGGTCAGTAGCTGAAAGCTTAGGCGTGGTGCCTGTGCTGGCTAGCTACCTCAGGTTGTGCTGGCTAGCTACCTCCGTCAGTTCTCGGCACCATGGCATAATCATTGGGTGCCTCCACCTTCGTCACACCCCATCCATACCTCAGGCTTCGAGATCCGCCCTAGTCTTGCGGCCTTGGTTCGATCACAATCTTATTCTGGGCACAAGGATGAAAATCCTTACACCCACCTACGAGAATTTGAGCAGAACTGCTCCCTCATCTCAATACCAGGCATGCATCATGAAACTGTGAAATGGAAGCTCTTCCCATTCTTCCTGACTGATGTTGCCAAAGAATGGTATTATATGACCGTAGGGACCGTAAAAGGTGATTGGAATACTCTCAAAGATGAGTTTTGTCTCAAATTCTTCCCCGTATCGAAGGTCTTCGCCCTTCGTTTAGAAGCCCTCTCTTTCAAGCAACGAGAGGGAGAATCTTTGGGAGCAGCTTGGGCTCGTTTCACCAAACTTTTAGCTTCAGGGCCAGATTTGGGTATACTCGAGGCTATGTGCTTACAACACTTTGCTGGTGGTCTTAGAAAAGAGAGTGCACTCCAGTTGGATGCAGCTTCTAAAGGTTCTTTCTTCTTCTTAACCGTAAGTGAGGGGAGAGCCACCCTAGATAAGATGCTCAAGAATACTGAGCACACCGGAGTATATGAAGATCTGCCTGAAAAATCTCAAGAGCCTGCTGATAGAATGAATGCTTTTGGTCATTCTCCATCACCTTGCCCACAGAAAGTTGCCGAACCAAAACCCCCTACCTCAGATCCTAAGCCCTCCTATGATCATCATCAACCTTTCTTTTATTCCATGTTCGATGACGATGAATCGATAGCATACGGTGATGTCCCATCATCAGCCAGGAAAAGAAGATGGTGCCTATAGAAAATCTGAGGTAGTGACCTCCAACCCACAAGAAGAATCTTGGACCGATGCCAAGCAGTATGTTCCATTCTTTAAGACGGCATCCCGATTCTCAACACTCCCGGGTCTCCAATACTCAAGGGACAAGTCTGAATCCCCTAAGGAGGATTCACCATCCCTCAATCCAGAGTTTCAATTCTCGAAAGATGAATTCAAATTTTCCGATGAGGAGTTCAAAGCTCCTAAGGAGGATTCACCATCCCTCAATCCAGAGTTTCAATTCTCGAAAGACGTATTCGAATTTTCCGATGAGGAGTTCAAAGCTCCTATCTCGTCAAACCCCTCAGAATTCCCAGGATCATATCAATTTTGCGACTTCGAGGAGAATGCTTTCCTTCTTGATCCAGAAAAATCAAAGGACTTCCATATCGAAGAGAAGGATACGCCTCAAGAATACTACAGGCTTGATTCTGAAAATGTTTGCTCTATAGATATTCCTGAGGTAGCAGATTCCATGTCGGGTTTGGAAGAAAATGATGAGCATGGATATTTCGTCTTTGAGAAACCCAAAGATCCATGTTTCCCTATGGATACTCCATCTACTCCCACCATTAGCACACACGATGACTCCAACCATCACATGCCCCATCAAAACAATTTCAAAAGGGTGATTATGGATGATTTTGTTTATCATAAGTATTGCAAATCTCGTTGTGGTATTTTTGTCACTAACCTTTCAGGTTGAGACTCAAATAAACGAAGAGTTGGGCAAAAGGCTACAGCCTCAGACGCTCAATTTTTTTGGCACCAAGTGTCGCAAAATCTGAGCGTGGGGGAGGACATAATTTGAGCACGAAGCAAAGCATGGTCAATCCTTCAACGCTGGTTTGCACTTTTATTCCCCCACTTGAGGTTATTTTATAATGTTCATATATTTGGATTGAGCCTTTTGTTCACATATAAAAAAAATGAATGATGATGCAACAAGTTATCTTGATCACAACTTTGCATCTCACATGTCGGCAAGCACAAACTTTATTCCTTAACTAGTACTCTATGCTTGTGGGATCAAAAAAAATTAGGAGGATCTTGCCTAAGTTGTTGACGAGTGTGAGATAATGAGATAGAAGTGTTTCTTTCTTCTTTATTAATTCTTACTTGGAGACTTTTCTTTGGAAAAAAAATCATGAAAACCCTTAGGCTCAGAATTCCTCAGTGGTTGAAAATTCCTACCAGAGCCAAATATTTCACATGCTCAAACCTATACATATGCCACCTATATAGTTGTGTTGAGTTTTGTCAAACTTTGTGTCCTTATGGGAAAATGACATTTCAATACCGATCATTTCTTCCTGGTGTCTATCCTTTAGTGCTAGCCTTTCCATGTCTGGAGATGCTGATTCCAAAATGGATTCTTGCATCCACTTTCAACAGACATTCCTCCGTCAAACCAAACCAAAATCATTTCATCCATATACCCTTGACCAAATCCTATCCACAAATATGGCCTTTCAAAATAAATACTCTAGTCATCCCTCCCCCAATTTGAGAGAAGACATGAAGCTATCGAGTAAAAAAAGAAAAAAAGAGAGAGATATGTGCCTAGTTATGGGCAAAGAAAAAAAAAGAGAGATTGAGGACCCGGTGTGTCCGAGGACCGGTGGATGGTCGCTTCCTGGTGTGATGAGTGATTGACAACGTGGTGTGGATTGACGTTTCCCTTGGCTCAAGTATTGCAGGTGTAGAATGCGGCTTGGTTGCATTGGTGCAGGTGAAGAACAAGCGCGAAAGGTCTTAGCCATGGCGGCCTCCGAGGAGCGGAGAGACAAGTAGGCTTGGTTCGAGGGACCCGGTGGCCGGTGGATCAAGTGCGGTTCACATGCTGGCAAGAACGAGCAAGGGGACGTGGTTCCGGTGCGAGGTAGCGGCTCACAACCGAAGCTCGTACGCGGACGAGAAGCCGACGCAAGGTGGCGGCTAACAACCAAGTTTGCGCGCGGGGTTTGGTGATTTGGCCACAAAATCATCGGTGGACGGTTTCCCTTGGTTTGGGCCTCAAAACCAAGGACCGAGGACTCGACGTGGCAGAGATGGGCTGCTGGGCCAAGTGAGGCTAGCAGGGGCGGTTTAACCGCCCCCTAGGGCCGGTTTAACCGCCCCCCTGGGCTGGCCCAAGAACGGCGTCGAGGAGCTTCGATCCGGAGGACACGCAGCGTGACTGCAAGGCTTGCGTCGGAGGGAAGCTAGCTTGCAGTGGAAGGTGCCCGAGCCGGAAAATATCTGAAGATCAAATGTCAAATTTGCCCCTGAGGGGTATGTATCACTTAGGGGTAGTTTAGTCTTTAGAGCACCACCACTTGGACTACTAATAGCCCCTCCCAGGGCTGGTGGCTGCTATCTCTTCTAGTTATCTCTTTAGTTTTTCCTTTGAACTAGTTTTCCTCTTCATCCCCTCCACCTAGAACTACTTCGAATCATTCCTAATTTGTATAGGTGAATTCATGGTTATGCGATGGAGTTTGTGCTGCTCATCTTTGTGCCATGATTTGATTTCCTGAGCTCCCTTTCCTTTTTCCATTTTCGTGGGTATTTTCGGAGCTATTTTTGGGGGATTTTCGTTCTTCTTGTTCTAGGGCGTTTTCTCTCGGATTTCATTGGGGGATTCACGTATGAGTGCCTTGTGCCTCTTTTGCTGGTGATCCTTTGCCCCCAAACGCCGAGAATCGCTCTGGATTTGAGATTTTCGGGATGAACTCGAGGTCATGGTGTTCTTCGCGAGATCTGCGATTCCGGTAGTTGTACTGAGTTAGAGGCCGAGATCTTTTGGGAAAACACTCCACTGAAGGTCTAGATCATCTGACCAAAATCTCGCCTCAAGAGCTCAAGCGGTTTGGGAGATCCACTTTTGTTTTGACTTTTTCCTGAGCCTCCCAGGCCTGGGCGGTTTAACCGCCCCCCTGGCCGGTTTAACCGCCCCCCTGGGTGTGTTAGATCGAGCCGTGTTTCGGGTCGTTTTGGTGTTCAGTTCGATTGATTCGAGTTCCGCTGCTTGTTTCTTGTTCCTAGGGTCAGTAGCTTGACAGTGGCTACGTGATCTTGGCAAGATTGCTCTCGGAGGTTTCGGAGTTGTGTTGGGAGAATAGCCGGATCGGTTGGAAAGAATTTTTATCGGCTCCCATTCACTCCCCCCCCCCCCCCCTCTCTGGTCGCCGTTTCGGTCCTTCAGAGATACAGAGCTCGATAGTTTCAAGTCTTGAAAGTCCTAATAGGGATCCATGCAAAATAAAGAGTACCGCTCAAGGCCATATTCTTTCAAAAGCATAATTTATGGTTTGTTCATCACAATCCATTGTGCTTGTGTTGTGTCCATTTTCTCCCCCATCCTTGATTATCTATTTCTCAATGATCGGAATATGAAGTGTCACAACTTCCACTAGGACCAGTTTTTGACTTAACAATATACACAACATAGGTGGGCCTACATTGCCCCTACCCAAGCTCCACATAAGCCTATAGACTGTAGGGAGAGGCTGGCTACTGGCCTCAGTGAGGAATGAAAATACCACATGAGCGACTTGAGAGTGCCATCTGAGGATCTTATGAGCTAAGGTATTCTTCTCTTAAAAAAAACTCCAAGTATGGTTGATGAAGAGGGAAGTTATATCTTCATTCGAGTTGTTCCACTTTTCAACCACCGACGGCAGGCATCATGGCCACTTCAAACCCCACAGGTATGAGAAATGTTTTGGAATAATGTTTATGCTAGCTTTTACATTGAGAAGTTGTGCATCAAAGCCTACCTTAGTTCTTGCTCGGCCCGGTGTTCTAAATCCTACCCTTTGCTCGGGACGAGCAAAGGTCTAAGCGTGGGGGTGTGTTGACGGCCACTATTCACCACTTTTGACCGTCAACATTCCCAACTTAATGAAGAAACTAAGTGATGATCACATAATATTTTATTTAAACTAATGAGTTCCACGAGTTTTGTGCACCAATATGTTTTGCAAGGAAATATAGGTAATATGGTGCATAAATACCAACATTGGTGAAGCCATACAAGTGAAGGTTCATCTCGAGACAAAGGAGACTTGGACATGGTGCAAAAGTGACCCAAATCACATATTTGACAGCACCATGTCGAAGAGCTCTCTGAGTTGATCGAAATGGATATTTGGATGACCCAATTCGGAGTCCGGACGAGAAAGTTACGCCTCCGGGAAAATCGCCGGCGAAACCTGTCCGACCGGTCGGCCTGACCTAGGCCGAACGGCCTGGACAAGGCCGGTCGGCCCTAGACCTCCACCAAACCACCTCAACCTTTGCAAGATGGCCTTAGTGTGTCACCAAAGTACCCCCAAGCATGGATTTCACAAGGATGAGTGAAGTTGAGACCGAAAGGCCTAAGACATGGAGCGGAAGGCCCACATGCAGCGACTAAACCAAACTTTTGGATTGGAACCGCCTCTTCAGACAACAAGCAACTGTCCATGAGCGTGTCGGTGCAACGGAGGGCCGAGAGGGGCCAGAGCCAGGCCGTCCGGCCTAGCCTAGGCCGACCGGCCTCTAACTGCCGAGCGTGGATCAAACGCCACTGCAACCGTCATTAGGAGAGCATCAGGACCGTCCAGGAGAAAGGCGGTGCCAAATGGCGACCAACCCAGGCCGAACGGCCTGGATGAGGCCGGCCGGCCTATGACCGTGGCCGTTACTCCTCCCCTTTGGCGTGGAAGCTGAGTAGCTCCTTGGCGTCATCCCTACACATGATACCGCCCTTGGAAGGCTATAAAAGGCGACCTCCACCCCCATTCAACTCACCATGGTGAAAGGAAGAAGTCCAAGTGTAGTGTAATGCTACCTATCTAGCTTAGAAAATAGGGAGAGTGGTGAGGTGAGAGTCCGGAGAGGAGCCGAAGTGCCGGCCCCTCTCCAACTTTGTGCCTCCGAGGAATGAAGCTTCAGTTCGAGTAAAGTTCTTCTTCTTTTGTCTTTACTGCTTTCTCTCCTTACATTAGTAGTTCTTGAATGCTTTCTCAAGTTGCGGGTACCTGAGTCTACGCGAGTGACAGCGACTCTTGTTTGGGGTTTCCTCCCCTACTCGCGGGAGGGGAGGTTAGTAGCTGAAAGCTTAGGCGTGGTGCCTATGCTGGCTAGCTACCTCAGGTTGTGTTGCACCCCACGGAACTGCAGTGGTAGGCGGTAGGTGGTGACAGCCCTGTCCGTCCTTCGTAGTCCACCACGTTCGGGTGTACTCATAACAGTAGTGCTGAGCCCGGAGAACCCCCTCTCTCACCCCATTCTGAGGTTCTCCCATTCTAGCCGTCGGAGCAACTAGAGGAATCAAGTATTCCTGATAGGAGGTTAGCAAGTCGACATTAAATTACCTCTACCTACTTATCTGTTCTTCTTCACTCCCATCGTCCCTGGATATACCAGAGCCGTTTCTAGTACACTTCTCGTTCCTCGTGGATTCGATACCCTGGAATACTCCTAGGTGAAAGCTACATCGGCATCTGTACGCTTGCGGATTTATCTGTTAGGCTAAGGAACGCCAACAGAACTCCCGGTTGTAACCCCATTAAAATTGTAAATAGCATTAGAAACATAGAGCATCATCAACTTCATCTTCTAATCAAAAAGGATCCAGGCCGCTCGTGACCGAGAGCACGGCTATCATGATAGATTTACACTCTGCAGAGCTTTCACTCTTTAACCACTGGTCGCATAAAAGCTCAAAGGAGCTTTGCAGCCAACCACGCTCAACCCACACTTCCGAGGTGTGAGTGCATAGGGACGCTATGAGGTTTTTCCCAAGACACCCTAACAAGCACAGTAGCCGTTTTGGTTCAACTAGCAGCGCATGACCCTGAGGCATCGAAATTGACCGTCGCTCAGGGCACAGCGTGAGGGGGGTCAATGGCGTCCGGAGCGCAGGCATCGTCCTTTCGACGCAACGTGTGGAGTATGTGGGCGCAACATAAACACTCCTACACGGGACTGTGCCTAACGAGACATAGCCAACGGATCTCAGAGCGCAGGTGAGACCGTCCCCGATGGATCAAAAGCCATACTTGAACTGTAGCTCCCCACGTACGCCTTTCGATAACCACTGGCGAGCTAGAGACTTACAAGATACTTGACCAAGACCAGAGCCATAATAGTTCCGATGGTGGCGACAGGTTCCTGGGTTGCCGCTTTAAGAACCGGACCTTACGGAGAGACACTAGAGCAAAGCACGAAGCAGATGCTCTAGCTCCCTGAACCATGTTGCTAAAAAGCCAGTTTTACCATCTTATTCAAGTAGACCATTAGATCAATGTTAACAATTAGATAAATATGGTAGTAGCTGCGCTTAGCAAAGGACTACTCATAAATGCATAAACCCCGGGTAACAAGGAGAAAGGTATAAAGGCTAGGTACAACCTTAGGGTAATCAAAATTAGACACATGCAAGAATGAATTAATGAATTTAAAGGTGTGTGGGAAGCAAGGATTGTCCATGCTATACTTGCCTCAATTCCAGATAACTGCTCAGAATCTTCAGCCCTTGCTCTTCAAACTCTCGTTCTTCGAGATCCTAGAACGGCGTTCCTCCTACTCGTAGCAATCAATGGCACGAACATACAAGCAAAGAAGCACAAATAAGAACAAACACCAATCAAAGAGAAAAGCTTTTAAAATAACGTACGAGACAATAGGGCTCGATCGAAGGTCACGCGATCGCAAAGAAACGCTTAAGACGGAACTACGGATGAGAAGAAACAACTATCGAGAGATTTGATCATGCAAGACAAGAACTAGGTGCTTTGTTTATGTTAATTAAGAAAACATAATGTAAAGGAATATCTCAGAGAAATACCCTATGGTAGGATTAATCATAATTACATTTATTTTAGAAAGACGTTATAAGACTTATTCATATTTTATTTATAAATACTCAAGTATATATCATATCGATTAAACAATTAACTTTAGAAAAGAAAAGTATATAAAACATCTAATCGAATAACTTTGATCTTCATGTTCAACTAATCAAATTATTGTTAGAAATAAATTTAGATAGTATTAGTCATATTAACTTTATTTGTAAAACCGAGGTTTAACCTATTTAACTTTTATTTAGGAAACCAATTGAACAAGAATTAATCAAATTAGCATTTCATTATGAAAACCGAGGTGTAGCTCTAATTAGCTTTTAGTTAGAAAACACAATTCAATAGCATTAATCAAATTGATATTAGTTATGAAAATCGAATGCATAATCCTATATTGCTTTTATTAGGAAAAGGCATTTAAATAGATATTAATCAAATTAATTTGGAAATAAATTATAAAAGAACAAGTTAGGGTAAACAGCACCACTAGAGTATAGTTTATGTCGACACGAATCTAACGCGACAAGAACGGATCGAAACGGAGCTAAAACGTGGAATCTATATGTGTTTAAAGTCTGCAGGGACCTAGTCGTAATTAACCGTAGACGGCAGGAGTTAGCTGAGAAATCTGTCCAGACTCAGTGAACAGTCACTGTGAATAGCTGATTTCTCAAGGTTAGATCTGTAAAAGTACAGGTCTTGGGCAGGATTGAAGGGATTCAAAGTTTATAGGGGGTTTTCTGTGAAGTTTACAAGACACAACGAAATTTGTAATATTTATAGGTTTCTCTGGGGGCCAAATTGTAAAAGCTCCTGGACCTTCCATGGCCGACCGGCGGGTCTGGGCGTCGGTCTTGCCGGCGATTGGGGTGCTGAGGGGCTCGGCGGAGGTGGGGAAAGGGAGGAGGGGGTCGAGGCGGTCATGGGGAGATGCTCACCGGCAGCGGGGACGGAGGGAGGTGGCCGGAATCCGGCCGGGGGCCGACGGAGGGCGGCCGACTCAGGGCAGCCGGCGGCGGCGGTGCTCCGGTGATGGCGGGGCATCGTAGACCGGTGGCGAGACTGCGGCTCGACGCTGCAAAGGCCGTGGTAGCGTCGGCTCGGCCCGGCGGCGCTCGCACGCGGCGAATCGGGCGGCGTGACGGCCGGCGGCGCTCGGCGGCGGCGGCGCAGCAGAGGAAAAGGGGAGCGGTGGCGGCGGGGCAGCAGGGGGAGCGCAGCTAGGGCTCCTGCCCTTTATAGGGCACGGCCCGGGCGACGAGGATGGCCGGGCGCGGGGGCCGAGGAAGGTCGGCCGGCGGCGGCGGTCTGCTGGGCCGGATGGGGGCGACCGAGGTGGCGGGGCCCAGCGGCAACGAGAGGACGTGGCCGGGGCGGGTTAGGCCCAAACTGGTCGGTTTCGGGTGGAATCCGGCCCGGTAAGGAGATTAGGGCTTATATTTTCGGGAAATCATTTTCAGCGCAAAAACAATTCCAGAAACTTCTAGAAAATGTTCTAAAGCACCAAAAATAACCAGAAAATCCGAAAAATTCCAGGACAATTTCCAGAGGTAGATTGGGACACGAAGAACCCAAATAAAATATTTGAAGCTCGTGAAAAGAATTTTAGAGCCTTCTAATAAATAGATTTAGCTCTAGAAAAATAAAAATTAAATTCCGGAGAAGTCCAGAAAATTCCCAGAAGAACCTAAACGTCGCATAAACGCATTTTAAAACCTGAGCACTCATGAAACACCAAAATGCGTCAGCATGTATGCAACACACATATGAAACTTATTTAATTTCAAAATAACAATCAATTCCTTTTCCTAAACTAAATTCCCTATAATGTAAATAAATGTTGGAAAAGTTTTAAAATTATGAGAAATCGTTGTTTAATTTTTCTTTTTAATCACATCCTGAAATCCAACAATTTCAGGGTGTGACAACCTCTATAAGTACCACACCATCCCTCTTTCACATATCACACGCATCAATCCTTTGCGAGAAAATGGCATCTTTTCAACAGGTGAAAACTTTCTAACTCAACTCATCCTTCAGCATTTTTCTCTAACTTTGATCTCTTTTCAAATAACTCAGAGGCTCGACGAGATCATCACATCGCTTCAAGCTGGTATCATCTCTCCGCAGGAGATGAATACTTCCTCGAGAGTCATGCCGAAGAAATTAAAGAAGATTCCCAGCAGGAATCATCTCCGTGCATCGTTCAATCACCGCCAACACTATGCCCCCCGGCGGAATCTACCAAGTTCGTCATCAAATCCAGGCCCTCCAACTTTCACCCTCCTTTCTCGAAGAACAACTCGCTCGCCTAGAATCGAGAAGAAATTTGATAATAGGCTCAGAGAATCTGATAAACTCGACCCGCACTTCAAGGGACGGAACTGCGAGAATCCTTCATGAACAGCAAGAAATCGCCGCGTCCTACGAGCAACATGAAAATTACCTGAGGGCAATCGGGATAATCCAAGAGTATCTAGATTCTATGTAATTTTATTTTTATTTTTTGTACTAAGGGCGATGTGTATCACATCGGCCGTGTATCCTCCGATTTAGATTAAATTGGACCAGAACTTTCAAAACGATTGAGAATCCGATTCGCTTGTCCTTGCATGTATTTTCTTGTATCTCTCGATCAGTAATCGGTTTATGAATCTACCCAAATACTAGGGTAATATTTTTTTAAATACTTTCCATTCAGAGCTCTTGCAAATATTTCGCCCTCAAGTGTTTCCAAGATGTATACATTGCCTGACGCACAACAATGAATTCGATACGGCCCTTCCCAAGTCGGAGACCATTTTCTGAATTTGGAATCTTTTGATCCGATTGGCAATACTAGTTTCCAAACGAGATCTCCTTCAACAAAACTCTTGACTTTTACTTTCTTATCGTACCATCGAGTCACACGCGCCTTGTCTTTCTCGATATTGCTTAATGCTCTCAACGGATGACCAGCTAAATCTTCTAGTTCTTCCTTCATCAAAATGGCGTAGTTTTCAGCTGTTAAATCATCTTGAAGATCGATACGCCGAGATCCAGTTTTAATTTCCCAAGGCAAAACGGCATCATGACCATAAACCAACTGATAAGGAGACAATTTCGTAGCACCATGACATGCCATCTGATATGCCCACAAAGATTCACTCAACATGACATGCCACTTCCTAGGATTTTCTTCAATCTTTCTTTTGATTAACTTGATTATCCCCTTATTCGAAGATTCGGCTTGACCATTGGCTTGAGCATAATATGGAGATGAGTTTAATAACTTGATCCCCATGCTTGACGCGAACTCTTCAAATTCTCTAGAAATAAACATAGTTCCTTGATCGGTAGTTATAGTCTGAGGAATACCAAATCGGTAGATAATATGTTCTTTGACGAATTTAATCATATCAACCGATGTTACATTTTTCAAAGGGATAGCGTCAACCCATTTAGTAAAGTAATCGGTTGCCACCACTATAAACTTGTGATTCTTACTAGACGGTGGATTAATCTGTCCGATCAAATCAATTCCCCATCCTCAGAATGGCCACAGCTTAATAATCGGATTCATAGCCGAAGCTGGAGCCCTCTGAACATTGCCAAACTTTTGACAATCCTGACGCAAAAATCGGGACTTGACAGATGCGCTAACACACGAGCGAAGGCATGGCCTTGAAATCCGGGGCGTGCCAGTCAATCTGACCTGTTGATTGACAAGGATAAAATCAGACGTTAAGAAACAGCTGAAGAGCCGATTCTCTCGTTAGTGAAATCGAACGATGAAGGACCGATTGCAATGTATGGTGAAACAGCAGAGGGAGTCAATTCCGATAATCAAACAGCTAGAAGCCGATTGATAACTAAGCAGTAAAAGACGACCGTAAAGTGATCTGATAAAGCTTAGTGGAACAACACTTAGAACCACACTAATCAGCTATTAGATGAATTTCGAGATCAATACTTTGACGGAGCCGATTAGATAGAGTTCTAAGCTGGATAAGTGGTGATAAAAGCTAAAACAACAAGAAAAGACTTGTAGATCTAGCAAATATCGATAACTGTCGAACAAATCTAAACGAAGCAGCAGCGATGCAACTGATGCTAAAGCTTAGATGTTACTCGGTAGAAGCGGAACTCACGAGCAAGCCTTGGAGATCTGGATCGCCTTGACAAGCTCAGGAGAACTCGTGAAAGAAAAAAGCTTGACGAAGTCACCGACTTGAAAGTAAATTGCGAAAAGTAGATGCAAGTAGTAAAAGTTTGTTGTATTGATGTGTTCGTAAACTCCTCACGATCCTCAGGGCTTATATTTATACCCTGGAATTACAGACTCCTAATCGGTTACGACATAAGCAAACTTGACGCAAAAGAAAGAAGCTATTTAACTAAGACTCTTAACAAATACTAGCAAATCGGCCCGCAACAGCCGAATTCAGCCCAAAGCCCACGACGCCCTTGATCAATCTTTTCTGAGTCCAATCCGATTCTGAAGTCTTGAGTCCGATTCGATTCTGAAGTCTCGAGTCCGATTCAAACTCCATCCTTGACTTTAACTTAACCCTCATCATATTTCCTCAAGCGCCAGCCCCAACACGTGTTAAAAAACGTCATCAACAGTTATTTACATGGGTCATCGTTGATTTCTTCCTCCGAAGCATGAACTACGGAAGAAATGTCTGCATTTTGGTGGGAATGCCGGACCACCGTAGAAGGCACCGCAATGGACAAGATGTATTTGATATGGTGAAGGATGTAGAAGTAATCTTTGAAAAGGGTGATGTAAGCCAACCTATTAAGACAAGTGAGGATGGCCGTGGCGGATGTGAAAGAAAATGTCTCTCTTTTGGGAGCTACCTTATTGGCAATTGTTAGAGGTCCGCAACGTAATTGATGTGATGCATCTAACGAAGAGTCTTTGCATCTACTTGATCAGCTTCCTAGGTACTTATGGGAAGCCAAAAGATACACTGGAAGCATGGCAAGCGAGGGGTGTGTCGGGTATGGAACCCCAAGTACCCGTAAGGTAGGGAGAGTCTGTAACTCTACTAGAGTTAGGACTCTACTCTGTAATCCTACGAAGACTAGAACTTTGTAAACCGACTAGTTCCCCGTCCCCTGGTGTATATAAAGGAGGCGGGGCTACCTAGATCGGCAGATTGAGGGAGACGTCTCACCTCAAAGAGGAACACGAATCAACAGATTAACACAAGTCCAACAGATCATACAGATCCAAGAAGTCTTATTGATCAATACACAAAGGTCGACAAGACAACCTTGTACTCATATTCACACTACGTAATTCCAGATCAGCAACAGGAAGTAGGGTATTACGCCTAGTTAGCGGCCCGAACCTGTATAAATCTCGTGTCACGTAACTATCAAATTCCTGATTGTACGAACACTTCACCAAAATTGTACTACCTAGGGATACCCCTCGGTGGGACTGCCGGAAAAACACCAACGTCTTGCGTCCTAGGTAGGGGTGTTTGCTAAGGGTGGGCACAATTTCCTAAACCCGAACCCCAAACCTGAAATACCCGAACCCGATCCCGAATTACCCGGACCTGAATTACCTGATTGCTATACCAGGTGTTGAGTGCAGAAACATAAAGTTAATTCTGGAATTTCAGGTTCCTATCCCCTACCCGAATATCCCATGTTACCCGAAATTCCTGAACAGCCCAATACAAATCAATGGGATCTAGCCCATTCAACGACCTACCCAAAATCCTCACACCCACCAGTAGAGCCGCAGATTGCATTGCATACCTCAGGCCTCCACCTCCTGGCTCCCGAACCCTAGTCGCTCGCCGCCGCCAGCCCGCCATGCGTGCTCACACCCACTGTCGCGCATACCGCCGCATTGTGCCGCTCACAGTCTTCATCGCGTCGAGCCTAACGCAGTCTTCATTGGTAACCTCAACTAACCAGCTTGGCCCAGCCCACAAACCTAAGTTTGAAACCCCACCACTAACTTCTAATCGACCCGGCCTACCCTTTAACTTCTAACCCGTGACCTAAACCTATGGCCCACGGCCTTCTAACCCCAGCCTGCTAACCTCCTAAGAGTGTGGACCTCTTAACAACATTGGCCCATTTCCTTTTTCCCGCGAAGTCCACTCCACCTATGTCAACTCTTCCACGCATGCAGCCCACTTCGCAGCCCATCACCACCTACCGGCCCAACACCACCCTCTCTCTCCCTCTCACCGCCATGCAGGACCCACCTGTCGGCGCCTACCTCTCCTGTTTCTCTTCCTCCTTTCCAGCACAGCACCCAGCGCCCACTTTTCTAGCTCGGCTTCACCGCTCGGCCGCGCCCAGCCAACGCTGCTTCGCCACCTCGGCCCTGTCGCGTCACATCGCTCACCTGGGCGACACCTCTGGTTTTCCCCTCTTGTGCCGCCACTAACGGGAAAACCCCTAATTCCCACACCACGCCGCCACTAGGAGGAGGAATAAGAGAAGAAGGGGAGGTTGAGAGCCGCCGTGAGGAAAAGACAACGCCGCACTCAAGGAGCACCGCCGCCCGTACCGCCCTCTGCCTTCGCGCTGGAGAGAAGCTGCACCCGAGGAGCGCTGCCGACGCAGGTATCCAGGAGACACACCACGACGTCCAGGCCGAGCTCGAGGAGAAGAACGCGGGCCGAGAGCACCGTGCCACCACCACCAAGTCGACAACCGTCGGCCATGCCGAGCCTGCTCTGCTCCGCCTCTCCTTTGCTCCGACGACTCCCTACGCCGCCATTTCCCAAACGAGCCCTCCGGTGAGCAACCCGCGTCCAAGCCACCCCCTTTTGCCTTGCTTGATCTGAGACACGCTCGTCGAGCCGCTGTCGCCCGTGCTCGCCGCTGCTTGCTCTATGCCTCGGCCTTCAAGCCAGGGTCCGCACTTGCCGCGTTCATGCCCACTGTTGACAGCCATTAGGACCACTTGATGACCGTCAATTCTTCAGGAACAAATAGAGATTCACACTAAGTTCTATGCATAAAATGTTTATTTCTCACAAATTCTACAAGTTTTGGATGAGCTGTGCTTCCAGGTGAAAAGGCGGCCAAATTGGACACAAGCCCTGGCCGACCGGCCTAGCCTAGGCCGGCCAGCCTGGGTATGTCCTAGATGGTCGAGCCACTTCTTCACCCACCTCTCGCTCTGCTGCAGCCGCGCGCATCCGCGCTCTGTCACTCCCGCAGCGCCATGCTGAGCGTCGTTCCGCCAGCTGTGCCGCTGCTTGTTTGCGTCTGCGTTGTGCCGCCCCGCGCTCGCATCACACGCGTCTCGCTTCGCCGTCCTAGCTCACTGTCGTGTGCGCGCCGCCGCTCCACGAGCTCGCGTACGCCGTCGCTGCCCCGCTCCGCGCCGCGCGAGCATCCACTATTGCCAGACCTTAGCCACCCGGCCCTGCTGTTGCTCCGCCGTCGTGCATGTCCTAGGCCAAGGCCTTTGCTTTAGGCCACCTATGTCGTTACAGAAAGGTGCTTCCATCTCTGCAATTTTGTAGATAAGCCCTTGCCAGCCCTTTTTAGTTTGACCCTGCGCTTTTTGCGCTTAACCCCTAGGCTATGCCAGTTTTACGCATCAGTCCTTCCACCTTGGCAGTCTTGCACCCAGGCCCCTGTAGTTTTAAGAAAAGGGTTTATTCTTTTATAAATCCTAGATAATTCATATCTTTTCCGTCCTAGCCCTGTTTAATGCCAAACCAGTTGCATTAGGTTTCTAAAATCGAGCCCGACGCTTGGGACCTAGCTGAGTGGCGTCCGCGTCTTAGTCACGCGACTGCCATGCAAGCCGAGCCAACCATCCTACGCCCGACACGTGGCGCCAGCTCAATGTCGAGTCCGTGGCCATGTGGCTAACCTGTGCTTGCCACCTGAGATAGTGGGTCCACATGTGGGACCCACTAAGTGACAACCCCGACCCACCTGATCGATGGGCTCGCATGTTGACATGTGTGACCCTTTGACCGTAGCCCTTTGCCCGCTGGCTCGTTGACCGTAGCCTTTGACCCATTGACCAAGGTCGTGACCCTTTGACCGTTGACCCAGTCAACTTTGACCAAGTCAACGATGGCCTCATCAGGGCCTATGATGATGTCATCAACCCCGGACCGAGGCCTTCGCTAACTCAACTTGCGGTTTAACCCTGAGCCGACAACTGGCACCCCGAGCTACTGACTTGTGTTCTAACTTTCGTTTCCATTTTTGGAATGATTTAAAAGTCCTAAAAGTGGATTTAAACTTCAGAAAAATATGAAATCAGTTTCAGTGTTTTTCTAAAATCATGACCAACACGATAGAAATAAGTTTGGAGTTATTTCAATCTCTTTTGATTCTGATTTGGAGTTATTTGCCAGTAGATGTCGTTATTTATTTTTTTATGCGTCCAATAGGATCCCCGGAGGAACCGGACTACTTTGGCTACTTCAACGACGTCGACTACGTTGAAGAAGAAGAGATAAAGGACTTTGGTCATCAGTGTAGCGGAACCATGCCCGTGCCATCCGCTGCAGCCTCCTGGTGATGAAAACTGAGTGCCGTTGCCAGCGCCGCCGTCAGGCAGTCGTCAATCAGCTTCTTCAGCAGTCGTCGTCAGCCTTCCTTTGGTCATCAGCTTCTTCAGCGCCGCCGTCAGGCAGTCGTCAATCAACTAGAGTCTGTACAAACGACTTTTTGAAGCACAAAACACTTAGATACAATTTGATACTTGGCCAAAGAATCGAAGCATCAACACCCCATCAATGAAAAAAGCTTGAATTTGTATGCCAAAGACATGCTACAGAAAAAGAGTGGGGAAAATCAGCTTGCATACCTGCAAGCCGTGCACGAGCCATGCAGCAGCAGGTGCTTGACATCAGGCTCCTCAATCTCATCCTCTACACGCGCAAGGAAGAATTTTATGAGAAAAACAGAAAGATTAGTACCAGGTGCAAGACACGCACAGATCCAAGTTTCCAGAGACACGCGCAGATCAAAGGTTTCAACTTGTATGCCAAAAGGTTTCAGTTTCAATGCTCCTCTATCCTCTCTTGGGCATTCTGTCAAACGCGTCATGTGCATGAGCCAAACGGAGAGCAGAGTAACCAAATCAGATTTTTTGACACGGAAAATCAGCAAGCAACGGCTAATGGAAGCTTTGGATGGAAAACCGTAAAACATTAATCACATAAACATGGGGATCTCTAGCCATGTGCTGCTGCTTTTGCTTGGGGGCATCCCTGCAGCAGCACAGCCTGGGACATTGGAGCGAGTAGGTGGAGGACGACGTCGTTGTTGCTTGAAGCCACACCGTCGTACTTCGGAGCAAGCGCCAAAGGACCCTCCAGCACGCTTCCTCGCTGGGATTCCACCAATCCAAATCAGAGAAAAGAAAAGGAGAAAGCAAGAATCAATTCTTTTGGCACCAATACTCCGATTGAACCACATCAAATTGGGATTCGGGGACAGTTTGACTGACCTGGGGAGTTTTCGCGTCTCCTTGAACCCGTGGATGGGAAAATGGGGGCTACGCCGTGCCGTCGAAGAGCTCCATCCACCGGGGTCAGACTGCCCATAATACTTGGACAACGACAGCTTGGGTTGGCGCCAGCCGCCGTCGTCGTGGTGATGGTTGCGACCCCGGTGATGACCATCGTAGCCGCCGCCGCCGCCGCCGCCGCCGCTGCCGCCTGGAAACTTCTTATGATCTTTTGGTGGCGCGTCTTCGGTCGAGGCGTCGGCGTCGGGCTCGCCGGACTGGAACTTCTCCGTGCGTGCGATGCGCTTGTCATGCGCATCCAAGCGGTTGTTCATGGTGGTGAGCTGGGCAAGGATGCGGTCGAGCTTCTCGGAGTCAGTCTCAGGACCGTTCGCAGGGCCGGTCATGGCTGACGATGATGCCCCGGCACTGGTCTCTGGTACCAAATTGATATGGCGTGGTGGTCTGCGAGGAGAACGCAAGGGAGAGTGTAGGAGGAGGCTAGATTGCGAAGAGGAACGGAGAGGGTATCGTGGAAGTGCTGAGGTCTGTTCGCCGGCGGACGAGGACGACTGCCTCGCCACCGTCGAAGAGAAACCCGCACCCTAAAACGGGAGGAGTTTATTTCTTCGATGGTTTCCACCTAATACAATCTACTAGCCTTTATAGACGAGGCCTTGACTTAATTAACAAGCAAACCCATAAACTTGCCTAACAAACTAAATCTCCTCCCGTGTACTCCTTATCCGAATCAGCCACCTTGACTTGTTGACGTTGTGGACTCTCCTTTCTTCCTGCGGCTGTATGTGTACTTGTGGAAGAAAGAGTCCACAACATCCTATACCCTCGTTTGTTCTGTGATTCAATAACTGGTGATTCATTGATTCAGTAATTGATAATTTAGTGATTCTTATGCACACGATGATGCATGTATTGGGTTTTTTCTGATGCTTTGAATTTTTGTTGGTGCAGCGAGGATTACTGGACTGAGCTCTTTTTCCTCTAGCATTGAATTTAAAAAAAATCTTTGTTCAGTAGTTTATGTGAGCATTTTTTTAGGTTTCAGTAATAGGTTAGTAGAGTAGTATAATGCCTTTCAGTAATTATGTTTAGTAATCCATCAGATTCGATTTAGCAGTCCGATGCATTGTACTGAGAAGTATATTTGAGTTTTGTTAGGCAGAGCATTAGTAGTTCAATGTCTTCTTTTTCAGCAGCACTGAGTCTATTAGTAGTCCAGTAGAACTTGTTATCCCTCCAGTAGTAGCATCCAAATCCTTTTTTTTTGGTTCAGTAGCGTTGAGCATTAGGGCTTATTTAGTAGCATTGATCATCAAAAACAGTAATACCACCTAGACGTGTTCTGTTCAGTAGCATTGTAGTGAGCTGTTTTTTGTGCACCATAGAATTTCTTTTTTCCTGCTTTCTTGTAATTGTGTAAGTGAAAAAATGTGTATATACTATGTACATGCATCACTCACAGCCTTTTCTGAATGGATTCAGTAATTCATTGCTTTTTTTTCTCGAATACGCGGGAGAGCTGCGTATCTTTCTATTAACAGAGAGAAAAAGGCCGGCCCCTTACAAGCAGCACACCTCCCTCCGGGCCGAGCTGTGAGGGGCTGAATTACATTAGGAGGTAATTAATAAAAAACACACACACTTAGCAAGACCTGACCTGAAAAACCGCTAAGAATACAACTGCACTAGCCTAGACCATTAGCTTGGCCCGCACTCAAGGCCCGAAGGCTCCGAGCACCTGCCAAACACCACAAATGGTATTCATCCTTGACGGCCTGAAACAACATCTCCAAACTCAGATTGACTCCCTCAAACACGCATGCATTACGGTGTTTCCGAATGAGCCAAGCACATAACATAACCAGTGTATTAAAACCCTTCCGTTCAGCTCTCCTGATGTTTTTGGTACTCTTTCTCCACCATTCGGAGAAGGAGAGCTCATGTAGTGAAGGAACGCAGTGCTGCCAATTAAAACTTGAAAGGATGCGAAACCAAAACTCTCTGGCTAAGACACAAGTGGTCAAAATGTGTTGGACGTCCTCCGCTTCCTGATCACACAACAAACATCGTTCCGGGTGAGGGAGATTTCTCCTTTCCAGACGATCTGCTGTCCAACATCTGTTTCGCACAGCTAACCACAAGAAAAATTTGCACTTGGCAGGTGCCTATGATTTCCAAATTCTGCGCCATGGTTCAAACTTGATGGCTCCATTGAAGAAGGCCATGTAAGCCGATTTAGTTGTGTACTGTCCCGAGGCGTCTAATTTCCAAATATGCAAGTCACTTTCCTGTGTGAGCACAAACTCAGAGAGAATATCCCCAGCTGAAATAATTCATAGAACCCGACCAAGGTTAGCCCTCCCTGCATGTCTTGCGCCCATCTATAATCAACCAAAGCCTCAGACACCAACCGTGAGTTTCGAGTACGATTCGGGACAGCAGCTACAACCGAAGGTGCAAGGTCACTGATTGAGCTACCGTTGATTCATCTGTCTTTCCAAAATTTAGTTGTAGTGTCATTACTAACTATTGTTTGAACTGCAATTTGGAAGAGAGCCGTCACATTTGCATGAGTAGGAATAACCAGGGACTGCCATGGCTTGCATGTGTCGGTTTTCCGGAGCCAAAGCCATCTCACCTGTACAGCCCATCCCATGAGTTCAAGGTTGGGGATTCCTAAACCCCCAAGTTCAAGCGGCCTTTGCACCTTCTCCCATGCCACCAGACAGTAGCCACCCTGTATTTCTCGTCGGCCTTTCCACAAAAAAGCTCTTCGAATCTTGTTAATCGCCTTTATAAACCATTTTGGAACATTTAGCGCAATCAAAATGGTTGTGACAGGAAAGCTAATCTGATGAATTTGGGTGCGGGTATTGGAAGAGCTGACAGGACAAACCGCACCCAAGTGGCTCTACCCGCCATATTCATCAGATTAGCTTTCCAGAAATTTGTTGTGACAAGAAAATTCCAATTACTGAGAACCATATTAAGTAATATACTTGTTTTTTTTCTGTATATCTAGTAACATCTATGTGCCTGGTAATATGAATCTGTTCAGTAACTATCTTCAGTAATACCAAGTTGTCCAGTGTACTGAAGATGATTTATGTTTACTGATGACGCTGAAGATGCCATCACCCGTTTACTGACAAGGCTCACTGCCCAGGCATCACCGCCAGCAGAGACGTGAATACAGAGTGTATCTATCAGTAACACAAAATGCATATATGTAACAATGATGATACATCGCTAGAGCACTCCAGTTATACAAAAAATCAGCTGCTGCCGAATTGTATCCCCATTACTTTTCAGTGGAATTGCATCATTACTGGACTAATAAACAGCACATACATAGAGCACTGACCTAGTCAGATCTACCTTGCACAAAAAAGTTTGTCTTTCACTGCAGTAATTCCATGTAGAGCGACATTTTTGTTTAATTCCGTGTAGAGCGACATTTTTGTTGAGAGATTACTGTTAGAGATTGAATTACTAATCGATGTTTAGTAATCAAATATCTTAAATAGTAATTGACGTTCAGTAATAAACTTTCTTTTGTCCATGCCCAGTAACATCAAGGTGCTTGTTGGAGAATCACCTCAGTCACATGATGGTGAGGGAACTGAAGCTCCAGCAAGTGAAGAACAAGATGAAGTGCAACATTGAGAATACATGTTTGCAACATGTATAAATTATATACTGAAACACAGTGAAACATCTGGGTGGAGGGAGTAAAAATCCTGCCGTAACATCGTGCAATGTTGCATACAACATCGTTAATTCATCGTTCAATTTTTGCAACATTGAAACAAACCTACTGCAACATACTATCATGCAACTGCAACATTGAAAAAATTCTACTGAATCGTAGTGAAACATCTGGATGCGGGGGAGTAAAAAATTCCCGTCACAACATCGGAGCTATGTTTTATGCAACATCGAAACAAAGATATTGCAACATCACTATCATCTAACTACACCATTGAAAAAGTTCTATTGCAACACCATGGGTCTCGCCGCACCATGGGGACGAGGGGAGTTTGACCCCGGCCATGGTGAAGGGGAGCTCGACCCTGGCCATAGGGAGAGGGAGAGGAGCTCTTGCCGCCAGCCATGGAGGAGAGGGAGCTCGCGCAGCAAAACATGATGAGAGGAAGAGGATCTCGCCATCATCCATGGGGAAGACGAAGCTCATCCATGATCTGCGGGGGAGAAGGAGCGGCGAGCGGGTCGAAGAGTCACGCCGGCGGAGGAGGCCGAGCTCGGGGCTCGCAAGCTCCGAACGGCTGCGGGGAAGGAGCAGCTGCAGGGCCGAAGCTCACGACACGGCGGCGGCGTAACCTGCGCTCGTGGCACGGTTGCAGGGGAAAAGGAGCAGGGCGCGGGGCCAAAGCTGGCGGCATGGCGACGGCGCAACACGAACTCGTAGCAAGTTGCACGAGGGAGAAGGAGCAGCGGAAGGGCCGAAGCACGCAACAGCGCGGCGCAGGGAGGAAGCTGCGAATGCTGCTGCCGGCGTCGCGAAGCGGCAGCTAGGGGTCCAGCCGCACGCCATAGTTGTCAGCGGAGCAGAGTAAATAAAGAGGAGAAGTGCAAGCTGTGGATTGGACTGTGTGGTGTGGAATGAGCCGCGTGGTGCCAACCTGAGATGAACGTGTCGTCCGTCCGAGCGGCTCCGGACGAGAGATTTCGATATCTGACACTCAATACGACGACCTCACTGAATTTGACACTCAATTCATGAGCCTTTCAAAAATTGACACTCAAGACCCGAATTTCTTCAATTCAAGGGACTCTCTCCTATTTCTCTCTTCAGCCTCTAATGAATAGACAGTAATACCCTCTTCTTCTTCCTCCAGTTCTTCTTCCTCTCTACTTATACAGTCGATCATCTTTGGTCAGAGAGCGTGGAGATGCTAGGGAAGTCCGCACATGCTAGATGTTTCGAGGCTAACAAGTATACTGTACTAACCTCAAGCCAATCAAGGCGAGCTCTCTCTTTCAGCAGGCTGCAGCCCTGCAAGGCCGTGGCCGTCGCGTCCACGCAAGTTCAAACGTCCCTGCCACAACCGCATCGACGGCGCACGACCGCGGCACCACACGACCGTGCTGAACACCCACGTCAAACACCAGTCACCAGCGTCCAGCGCGGCAGCAAGCAAGCAAAACTGCGAAGCAAAACCAATTCGCTTGTTGCGCCGCCGGCCGATCGCTTCCGGCGACGCCTCGCTAGCAAAACTCCTGCTGTAGCCGCGCGGGAGGCCTCTCCAGATCCACGAAGCGCTCCACCTCGAACGCGGACGGCACACATCTCGTCCGCACGATCCACCAGACCGTGGCCGCGGCCATGGATTTCGCTCGCGCGACGGTGGCCATGGAGACCACTGCCCGTGCCGCAGGTGGGAGGGAGCGGCCGGAGGAACCGCGCAGCCCGTCGGGGAAGAAGAACCGGAGGAAGAAGAAGAGGGCATTATTGTCTATTCACTCGGGGCTGATGAGAGAAATAGGAGAGAGTCCCTTGGATTGAAGAAATTCGTGTCCCGGATGTCAATTTTTGAAAGGCTCACGAATTGGGTGTCAAATTCGGTGAGGCTGTCATATTGGGTGTCAAATATCGAAATTTCTCGCTCTGTACGCTCGACTAGTAACATTTCCGTTTGGATATTTAGGGGTCGATTCCCTCATATTTTTGTCGATTCGTTCTGGCTGCAGCATGGTGATTGTCTCCTCCCCATTCTGAAGGAGCAGCAACATGGAGAATATAGATGAGAACTCACACACGTGACACCCTCCTCTCTGAAATTATCCAATCCTCCCTGCGCTCTTGTGATTTGTGTGTTGCCGGGCGCATGGTTCATGGATTTGTGCTCTTTGTTTTCCCCATGGGATTTTGTAGGATGTGCTTCACGCAGTGCTGAGCTGGAGTAAGGAGTTTTAAGACTGAACATGTATAGTTCATTGCAACAATTACAGGTAAGAACCAAGAAGCAACTTTATATGTTCAACAGGGGCTAACAACATTGTAATGAGAGGCAAGCAAAATTATACAAGCAGTATCAAGCTAGCAGCACAAAGGCACATTAAGTGAGTACCAGCGGCCCAGCGATGAAGGATGAAGCAGCACTGCGGCATGCGGCCAGAAGTCCAAGGCTCGATTGGATCGCGAAGCACACACCCAACATCATCACCAGCGGTGTTCTTGTGCTGGCTAGATAGCAAGCCCTGCGCCTCCGCCGATACGGCACTGCCGATTCCGCCGGCGGTTAGGCATCAAAGGTTTCGCAAACCTACATGAAAATTAAGAAAAAGCCTTTGGGAATCGAGTGGGTGAGGATTGAACGGGAATGAAGACGGGATTGAGAGGGTACCTTTATGTAGTGTGGGGAATCTCCGTAGCAATCCTTGACGGGGAGAAAATGGCTGCTGCAAGAATGGATCTCCAGCAATGATACCTATAAAAATCAGAGGCGCTAAGGGAAACACCGCACCCAAACTCAGGTTGCTGGTGATTTGCATGTTAATTGTATTGCACAAACACGTTACATATATAGGAGAGTAGAGGCACCTTTGAGTCCTTGTACAATAAGTATCTAAACAAGATATCTACAATAACTAACTCAAAGGATCTCCGGCCTCTACAAGTCCTGGATGAGTACTACTCGTGTTGTACACGCAACACAATATTTAACATTCCCCCTCAATCTAACCTGCCGCCTGTGTAAGGTTTAGATTGTTTTTAAACATCTCCAAGTGCCGAACAGTCAAAGGTTTTGTAAACCCATCTGCCAACTGATCTCGTGAGCAAATATACTCAACTTCTAGAAGCTTGCGTACTACTCGTTCTCGCACAAAATGATAATCAACTTCTATATGTTTAGTTCGGGCATGAAACACCGGATTTTGAGAAAGATACTTAGCTCCAATATTATCACACCATATTTTAGCAACCTTTGGAGCTCAAACTCCAAGTTCTGTAAGCAGAATCTGAATCCACATGATTTCTGCTGTAGTATTCGCCAAAGCTTTGTATTCCGCCTCTTGATCGTGACACCGTTGCTTGTTTTCTAGCACTCCAAGATACTAAGTTTGGGCCAAGAAACACCGCAAAACCTCCTGTAGATCGCCGATCATCAACACTGCTAGCCCAATCTGCATCAGAGAATCCACTAACAAGCAAGGAGTTTGATCTACAAATCTTAAGCCCCATATTAGAAGTATGTTTCAAGTACCTCAAAATCCTCTTAACTGCTGCCCAATGTTCTGTTGTTGGAGCATGTAAAAATTGACACACCTTATTACCGAGAAAGAAATATCAGGCCTGGTTAGAGTCAAGTACTGTAAAGCTCCAACCACACTTCTGTACCTTGTAGAATCATTCGGTCCAAGAGGTGTACCTTCATGAGCCGAGAGTTTTTCACTTGTTGATAAGGGTGTAGCAACCGGTTTACATGCTGTCATCCCAACACGCTTCAGAACATCATTTGCATATTTTTCTTGTGATAACACAATCCCGTCATGAACTTGTTTCACTTCTATACCAAGGAAAAAATGTAGATCCCTTGGATCTTTTAAAGCAAATTCCTTGTTAAGATCCCGTAATAAAGCAGTTGTAGCTTCTGATGTTGAGCTTGCCACAATTATATCATCAACATAGATAAGCAAAAATATAGTAACAGAACCTTTGCTATAAAAGAATAAAGATGTGTCGGCCTTGGAAGACTTGAATCCCAAATCATACAACTTTGTACTTAACCTTGAGTACCACGCACGAGGTGCTTGCTTAAGTCCATAAGGAGCTTTATCTAGCTTGCAAATGTATTGCGGTTTGGACTTATCCTCATATCCTGGTGGCTGTCTCATATAGACATCTTCCTCTAGAAAACCATGTAAGAAGGCATTTTGAACATCCAATTGTCGTAGACTCCATCCTTTCGAAACAGCAAGAGACAAAACAACTCGAATTATAGTGGCTTTAACAACAGGACTGAAAGTATCTTCATAATCTATACCATATCGTTGTTTAAACCCTTTTGCTACTAACCGAGCTTTGTATCTGTCAAGACTACCATCAGACTTTCGCTTAACCTTGTAGACCCACTTACAGTCTATAACATTACACCCTTTCTGAGGAGGAACCAAGTGCCAAGTTTTATTGTTAATTAGAGCATTGTACTCAATGTCCATCGCATTTTTCCAATTTGTATCATGCAAAGCTTCTTGTAAATCTTGCGGTTCCCCAGAAGATGTAAAACAAGCATATTTGACAGTGCCATCAGTGTATACCTTCTCCTTGCGAATGCCACTTTGAAGCCGTGTTCTAGGTCGAACTGGAGAAGATGCAGTAGTAGCAGCACCATCTGTTGAAACCGTAGGCTCTGTAGTAGATGTATCTGGCACAGACGATCCAGCGCCTGTCACCCTTGCCGCAGAAGATCCCAAACCAGCAGTAGTGCACAAATTTCCCCCTACGCCTGCAGAATCCCGCGTACTCGTGGCAGCTGGAGACTCGTAGGCGGTTGGCGACGCGATGGCGCGCGGGGATGCTGGCGACGTGTCGGACGCAGACAGGCGGTGCGGAGTCGAAGGCGGATCATGGCGCAGAGTTGGAGGCGGATCGCGCACAGGCACGCTCGGGATCGCCGCTGGATCCGTTTCGTGTTCTGCACCTGTCTCTCTTCCAGCAACATGGTTATTTGCTGTCGTATTGAACCTGTTTTGAACAGAATTTTCCACACAATCTGGAGACAATGCATTAGATGAATCAGGAGAATTAGACACAGAGTCAGCTACATGTTCCAAACCTCCTAAACTCGATTCAGAAAGAAGATCTGTAGGAAGAAGAGAAATTTCAGCCCGCAAGCGAGCACCGGCATTTGGGTGTAAGGCAGCAAAGGGAAAGATCTCTTCATCAAACACAACATCAAGAGATATGTAGACTCGCCCGGAACTAATATCCAAGCATTTAAACCCCTTGTGCATATTACTATATCCCAAGAAAGCACATTGTTTTGAACGGAAATCAAGCTTGTGTCGATTATAGGGTCTAATATTAGGCCAACACGCACATCCAAACGTGCGAAGAGAAGAGTAATCTGGTTTGAGCTGAAAAAGAAGATCAAGGGGAGTCGAGTACTGGATAACTTTGCTAGGGATACGATTTATAAGATAAACAGCAGCAAGAAAAGCTTCATCCCAAAATTTTAGGGGCATGGATGCATGAGCTAGCAAGGCAAGGCCAACCTCAACAATGTGACGATGTTTTCGCTCTGCAGATCCATTCTGCTGATGAGCGTGAGGACATGAGACATGATGATTAACACCAATTTTCTCAAAAAAGGAGTGAAGTTTCTGATATTCACCACCCCAGTCAGTTTGCATTGTAATAATCTTCCTATTAAATTGCCTTTCAACTAGATTTTGAAATTCATGGAACTTTTGGAAAACTTCTGATTTATACTTAAGAAGATAGATCCAAGTGAACTTACTGTAGTCATCAATGAAACTAACATAATAATTTCTTCCTCCAACAGAATTGGGAGCAGGACCCCATACATCAGAAAAAACAAGTTCCAAAGGATGACTAGAAACACTAGAGGATCTAGGATAAGGTAACTGATGACTTTTTGCTCTTTGGCAGGCATCACAAATAGACTGGCTCACTGACTCGGATGAACAAGGAAGATTGTTCTTATTGACGACTCTAGCAACAATAGAGTTGGATGGATGACCAAGACGACTATGCCACCGTTCAATAGATGGCTTGACTGCTCCAAACGCCTGCTTTACGTAGTGTGTTGAAGGAAGGGGGTAAAGACCCTTGCGGCATGCCCCCTTAAGAAGGATGTTCTTCATGGCCTGATCCTTGATCAAGAAATAATCAGGGTGAAATTCAAGAAAGGCAGAATTATCCCTAGCTAGTCGATGTACGGAAACAAGATTTTTTTGCAGCCTTGGGTACATGAAGAACATTATTAAGATATAAACTACGAGTAGGTGTTGGAACAATAGTATGACCAATATGTTTAATCTCCATACCTGCACCGCTTGCGGTGTGAATCTTCTCATGTCCATGGTACTTGTCACGGACGGAAAGTTTTTCTAGATCACTGGTGACATGATCTGTTGAACCCGAGTCGGTGTACCAGTTGTTGTCGACGTCGTAGGACTGATATGCAGCGGCCACCAGCTTCGGTTCCGGCTCATAGGTTTCATCGAACCTATGCCAGCACTCAGAGGCTTCATGCCCCTTCTTGTAGCAGACTTGACACCGCCCAGCACTTGAGTTGTTGGACGAGCGGTTGTCGTTGGAGGAGCGGTATTGGTTCTGGCGGCCGCGGTTAAATCCACCACGACCTCCACGATTTCTGTTGCCATGGCCACGTGATGAACCACAGCCACGGCTTCCTCCTCCTCGTCCGCCACGGTTGGCTGAGTTCATGGATGAACTCGTCCCAACTTGCAGAAGCTCCAGCCTTGTTTCAAAACTCAAGAGAAGTGAGTAAAATTCAGGAAGAGTAATGGGTTATATCCTAGTTACAAGGGCAGAAACAAGGGGATTGTAATCTGAATCTAGGCCGTTAATAATTGCAGCAAGGAACTCATCATCTTCTAAAGGCTTTCCTGCAGCGGCCATGTCATCAGCTAGCGACTTCATCTTGGCGTAGTAGTCTTGGATCGACAGGTTGTCTTTCTTGGTCGTGTTGAGGGCGAGCCGAACATTGATCACACATGCACGAGTTTGTGACGCGAAGGAATCCTGGATCATCTTCCACGCATCAGCCGCCGTCCTTGCAGCAGCAACTTGCGCCATGATGTCCTTGGACAGTGAGGAGAAGAGGAAGCCCAAGACCTGTTGGTCCCGAGCAAACCACTCGTCGAACGCCGGATTGGCGACTTGAACGGTATGTTCGCCTTGCTTCTCTTCCACCAGGGCTGGGGGAGCGACGGTCTTGCCGTTGATATGTCCCTCAAGTCTTGCACCACGTATGGTGGCGAGAATTTGTGCAGCCCATGCGGCATGATTCTGCCGTGTAAGCTTCTCCGATAGCTGGATACCGGAGAGCGGATTGGAGGTGGAGGAGCTTGACGCCATGGAAGGAATCTAGGTTTAGATGGCTCTGATTACCATATAAAAATCAGAGGCGCTAAGGGAAACACCGCACCCAAACTCAGGTTGCTGGTGATTTGCGTGTTAATTGTATTGCACAAACACGTTACATATATAGGAGAGTAGAGGCACCTTGGAGTCCTTGTACAATAAGTATCTAAACAAGATATCTACAATAACTAACTCAAAGGATCTCCGGCCTCTACAAGTCCTGGATGAGTACTACTCTTGTTGTACACGCAACACAATATTTAACAATACCAACCCCTGATCCCCCATCTCCGTAGCAATCCTTGCGTGGTGAAAATGGCTGTTGCAAGATTGGATATCCAGCAATGATACCACCCCCCTAATTCAACGTCGGAGACCTGTCAGAGACGACACGGACGGCAGTATCCGGCGTCGAGCGCGGGATCCAGTGGCAGGGTCGAGTGGCGGGTACACCTGCCGGGGCGGCCCAATCCGGCGGTGGGCATGGGGCGACAACGGCGTAGGCAGGGATTGCGCACCAGCTGCAGACGAACGCAGGGGCGAGGGCCGGCAGGGGGGGGGGGGGGGGGGGTGGCGTCGGCAGTCGGCAGGGGCGACGGGCGGCGTCGGGCGAGCGCAGCGTTGAGGGTCGGCGACGGTCGGCAGCAGGGGCAAGGTGCGGTGTTGGCGAGCGCAGGACCGAGGAGCGGATGCAGGCGTGCGCGAGGTCAATGGGTGGCGGCGGTTGTCGTTAATGCGAGGGCCGGCGGCAGGAGCGATGGGCGTCAGGGTCGGGGACGACGGCGGCGACGGGCGGGAGAGCAGCTGGGAACTGTCGTGGGACAGGTGAAGACGTGGTGGGGCTGTGGGGGTGGTGGAGTTGGCGAGTCGGGGGATGAACCTAAAAAAAAAGCCAGCCGGTAGGAAAACCAGACGGGCGAGAGGGGGTGTGGCTCGATGGGGGGTGGGGCGTCGAGCGGTGGTAACGACGGTGCTGCTCTGGCGTGGGTTGCGAGGCAGTTCGCGAGTAGAAGAGGGTTTTGTTGATGGACCCTGCTAAATAGAGGCTAGCCTCCTTTTCGCCTAACGCGAGGCCTCCCTCCCCCGCATGCCTCCAGGCCTCCTCCTTTCTCCCGCATGCCTCCGCCTCACTCTCCTCCCACACGCCTCGCGCCGCCGCCTCCCCTGGCTCCGGCGGCCGGCCCCCGGCCGCCGCCGCACCACCCCTCCCCCACCGGAACCCTAACCTGGCCCCGCGCCTGCCCCCGCGAGCCTCCCCTCCCCGGCGTCGGCGGCTCCCGCCGCCTCCACCGCCGCCGGCTCCCGCGGCTGACGCGAACCCCACTGGCGCCGCTCCCCCGCGCACCTCCTCCTCCGCCGCTGCCGTCGGCTCCTGCCACCCCAGATCCGCCGCCCGAGCTCGACGCCGCCTACCTCCACCCTCACCGGCGTGACGCCCCCGCCCCTCACTGGCCCCAACCGCCGGCCTCCACCACTCGCGGCCGGCGGCGACCGCCACCTTGCCGCACCGCCCACGAACCGCCGGCCACTGCCGGGCCAACCTGCCTCCCCCAACCCCCTCTATCTCCGACGCGATAGATCCCCCCCCCCCCCAAACCCGGAACCCAATAGCCCCAACCCTAACCCGGCGGCGGAGGATGCGGCGGCGGCGGAGGAAGAACAAGGAGGAGGGAGGCGGGAGGAGGAAGACGGAGGAGTAAAAAAATGGCAGCCGGCTATTTTTGAATTTATGATTTGTCTAGCCGGCTAAGATATCATTGAGGGGCCTTGTACTATTGTCAGGTTGATGATTAACATTAATTAGTTCAGAGCATGACAGATCTTATTATGGCCTTACGGGAGGAGATGTGGTTCAACTTGGCAGGTGACCTGTGCTATGGCAATCAGATAATTTATTCGGTTCATATCAGGTGAAACATGACCGAATGATGAGTGTTTATTCAGTTGAGACTTCTAGGATATTACGCATGCTCTCTTTTATTCGGTTGAGATTATAGAAAGGAAAGGACTTCCATCAAGTGACCGAATAAAAAAGGTTAGAGATAGAATCCTAGCTAGTTAACATGCGGCAAGACCAGGGCACTCTATAAATAGAGAGCTGTACTACGGCCGATTGCAGACCCCCACAATCGATACAAAATACATCTATATTTTCTTATTTTCTTGTTCTTACTTTTGCCTAGGGTTAGCTACTCTTTGCCGATTAGCTTGTAAATCGGTCGTCTGCTGCTACGTAAACGGAGCAATCTTTGGCGGTTAGCTTGGAAACCATCCGTCGTCGCTTCGCCGTAATCGGCTCTCATCGCCGAGGATCATCGTCATCGGCGGCTCTCATAGCCGAAGATCCCTACGTCGGCTCGTGTTGCTGGTGCTCGCCGGATTGCAAGGCGTGCAGTTAAGTTTGATCATCAAGAAGGCCGTCGTGTTCTGCATATCTACCAGGTCCTGGACGTTGTATCAAGTAGGATCGTCATCTGCTGAATCACCGTGAAGCACAAGAGCAAGGCATAATTCTCTGGTCAGGTGAGCGGCAAGATCGACGAGTGCTATCTGTTGACGTTGTCTAGCCGTGAGACATCAGCAGACAAGTACAAGACTGGATCGTGCATCCTAATTATCATCATCATTTGAACTTGCATACAGTTTTGTAATTGCCATATTGAGGCTAGTTCAGATTGTTTATTAGCTGCCATTAGAATCTCATCATTTGCATAATTGCTTGGAGATCAGCCGAGGAACATACTTATTATTTTATTATTTTGAATTTGTTTCTACTATATATTTGTGTGTTGACCGGTGGTTCAAATTTTAGGGCGACAGGGTTCCCTTGAGTTCACGCGCGACACTCCGCGGACGCCGCCGCCTGCGCCACCTGTGCAGCCACCACAGCCACAGCGGCCAGTGAAGAGGTGGTCCGCCACTAGCTACGTCCGGGATGGGGGCGACAACTTCTTCCACACTCGGCTTCTTCGCATGCTTCGTGACCACTACGGCTCTGGCAAGGTGGGGATTGAGTACCGTAGTGAGTACAAAACTCACCCCTGCTACCCTGGCTACTGGAGGACTGAGGTGCACGTCAGGGTGTCGAACCGCGCTATGAGGGCAGCCGAGGAGACGTCTGTCCACTTTGCTCTGAGTGACAGGCTGTCTCAGGCGGCAGCGATCACCGATGCAGCTCGCCAGGCCTACTACGTCTTTAGGGACAGGCTTTGGGACGAGATCGGCACGGACCCCGAGAGGTACTACCCCCGCAGGAAGAGTGGTGAGACAGCTTGCACCATTGCTTCTACTGCGGACGATATGGATCCCCAGCTAGTCTCTACTGTGGCACTGGTGGCTACCACCAACACTGAGTTGGATGCCGCCCTGGAGAACCAGACCCTGTGGGATCGACTCATGGCTGCCTACGCCAAGATCGACGACCATGAGACCCAGCTGGGAGCACCACCGCCACGCAGCCCTGTGTTTGTTGGAGAGTCCCCACCTCGCAAGTGGACCCGCTACGGCTCTGCTGCAGGCCGCACCACCGTCGTCGACCCCTAGATGTTTACCATGATATGTAATAGGGATCGTTTATTACGCGTCTTTTGAGTCAAAGCTGGTGTGTTAGCGCCGAGTCGTGTGTGAACTATGTCCTTAAATGTTTGGTTGGATTATCATTATGCTTATGTCTGAGTTGGATTTTTGTAATGATTGTGATGGGCGCAGGCGCCAGCTTGCAACCATCTAGTATTGGATTAAGGTTTAAGGTTTAATGAATAATTAGTTGGGCTTTTATCATTCATACCTTATCTTGTCAGTTCAATGCTCACTCTAAGCATTATCTGCACTAGTTTTGGATTATGATATTGTGGACAATGAAGTAACAATGGAAAATTTATGCAATAATGACAGATGGTTGACACCAGGAGGACTGCTGGTAACACAGGGAACCAGGGTGGGAACAATGCAAATCCACCACCACCGCCACCACCACCACTTACCCCGGAGCAGATGATGTTGATGCAGACTCAGTTGTTGCAGCAGATGACTCAGATCATGACTGTGATGCAGCAGTACCAGCAGAATCCACCTGTCCAGCAGCCCCCTGCGCCCGCCAGAGACAAAAGGAGTGAGTTCTTGAGGGGCCACCCGCCCAAGTTCTCCCATGCCAGCAACCCCCTGCAAGCTGACGATTGGCTCAAGTCCGTAGAGAGACAGCTGGACATCGCACAGTGTGATGACAGAGAGAAGGTCCTCTATGCATCAGGACAGCTTGAAGGAGCAGCTTTGGACTGGTGGGATGCACATCAGTATGCCCAGCCGGACCGCAACCGGATCACCTGGCAGCAGTTTCGCGACAGCTTCCGCTCTCACCATGTGCCTGAGGGACTGATGACTCTGAAGAAACAGGAGTTCCTGGCACTGAAGCAGGAAGGAATGAGTGTCACTGCCTACCGTGACATGTTTCTCGAGCTAGCTCGCTACGCCCCCAAAGATGTGGCAACTGAAGCAAAGAAGCAAGCTAGGTTCCAGAATGGTTTGCAGGATGCACTGCAGTATCAGATGACATGCATCAAGTTCACAAACTTTGGGGAGTTGGTTGATGGGGCCCTGATGCTGGAACACAAGCATCGGGAAATGGAAGAAAAGAAGAGGAAGTTCATGAGTCAGCAGTCTGGGAGTAACACCCGTCCCCTCTTCAACTCCCAACCAGGAAACCAGCAGCGCTTCCAGGGATAGTCTAGCCTCCTGAACCGCAACAAGAACCAGCAGCGCCTTAGGATTCCCCACCACAGCAACAGCAACAGCAGCGACTCATGAATCAGCAACAGAACAACCAGGTTCAACGTCCTCCTCAAGCTAACAACACACCCTTAGGTCCGCGGACATGCTACCACTATGGTGACCCAGGGCACTTTCCTTACTCTTGCCCCAAGAAGACCCAAACTGCGGTCGGTCAGAACAATAGCAACCAGCGGGTTGGGCAGCAGCCAGTTCGAAATGGGAATCAACAGCAAGTGTAGGGAAATCGGGGCCAGCAGAACTTCGCCAAGGGCAACGTATACCACATGGGCGCCGAGACGGCACAGGAGGCAACCGATGTGGTCGTCGGTACGTTTCCAGTCAACTCACACCCTGCTATAGTATTGTTTGATTCTGGAGCTTCGCATGCTTTTATATCTGCTGAATTTGTGAAAAAGAACTTGATGCTCATGCAACCCATGAAAAACACCATGGTAGTTAACTCACCGGGAGGGGAACTACGAGCCACCTTGTACTGTCCTGAGGTTACCATAACCATAAGGGGGGTAGACTTCGTAGTACACCCGATAGTTCTGAACTCCATTGGGATGGACCTCATCTTGAGAATGAGTTGGTTAGCAAAGAATGATGCGGTGATACAATGTTCCAAGAGGTCGGTGCAGATGACCGCAAGGTCCGGAGAGAAAGTAGAGTATGTAGTGACAAGTTCCTTGGAGCACAGCATGGTTAACCAGGCTGAGGGCAAGGCAACTGAAGATATCAGAGTAGTGAGGAGTTTCCGGACGTATTTCTAGAGGAATTGCCAGGTATGGCCAAGGTTGAATTCGTTACTTGAACTTAAGCCTGGCACAACACCTATATCTAAAAGACCTTATAGAATGGGGGTAAAAGAACTAGAAAAGCTTAAGGATGAATTAAAGGTATTGTTGGCCAAGGGTTACATCCGACCTAGCTCTTCGCCTTGGGGAGCGCCGATTTTGTTTGTAGATAAGAAAGATGGGACCCAGAGGTTGTGCATAGACTATCGGGCTCATAATGAAGTGACCATCAAGAATAAGTACCCGTTGCCTAGGATCAATGATCTCTTTGACCAGTTAAAGGGGGCCTGTGTGTTCTCCAAGATAAATCTTCGATTGGGATACCACCAGATGAGGATCAGGATGTCCGACATCCCCAAGACAGCCTTCACCACCCGGTACGGTTTATATGAGTTTACCGTGATGTCCTTTGGACTAGCCAATGCGCCTGCCTACTTCATGTATCTGATGAATAGCGTGTTCATGGATTATCTTGACAAGTTTGTGGTCGTGTTCATCGACGACATTCTGGTTTTCTCCAAGAATGAGGAGGAACATGAGGTACATCTAAGGTTGGTGATGCAGAGGCTTAGAGAGCACCAGTTGTATGCCAAGCTGAGCAAGTGCGACTTTTGGCTAAAGGAAGTGGCATTCTTGGGTCACGTGTTGTCCAACGGAGGAGTGGCAGTCGATCCGAAGAAGGTCAGTGATGTGTTGAGTTGGAACCCGCCACAGGATGTGAGTGAGATTCGGAGCTTCCTTGGGTTGGCAGGGTATTACTGGAGGTTTATTGAGGGTTCTCCAAGATTGCTAAACCAATGACCGCATTGTTGGAGAAGGATGTCAAGTTTGTCTGGACCGAGGAGTGTCAAGCCGGCTTTGAGGAGTTGAAGAAGCGACTGACCTCGGCACCTGTATTGGTACTGCCGGATATCACCAAGAACTTCTCAGTCTATTGTGATGCGTCTCGTCAAGGTTTGGGATGTGTGCTCATGCAGGAGGGTCGAGTTGTAGCCTATGCATCCAGGCAGTTGAGGAAACACGAGTTGAACTACCCGACACATGATCTGGAGTTGGCAGCGGTGGTTCACGCACTAAAGATTTGGAGGCATTACTTGATAGGTCATAAGTGTGATATTTACACTGACCATAAGAGTCTGAAGTACGTCTTCACGCAGTTAGACTTGAACATGAGACAACGCCGTTGGCTAGAGCTAATCAAGGACTATGATCTAGAGATCCACTATCACCTAGGGAAAGTCAACCTAGTGGCAGATACCTTGAGCCGGAAGAGCTATGTGAACCTGATCACCGGCAGGAACCTACCAGAAGAACTTGCTCGGGAATTTGAGAGGATGAACCTGGGGTTTGTGGCCAACATCACGGAGTTGGGAGTGGAACCAACGCTAGAACAGGAAATCCGAAAGGGACAGCTTGAGGATGAGAAGATCAAGGAGATCGCAGAGTAGATCAAGCTAGGAAAGGCACCCGAGTTCCGAATGGATGATCAAGAGACAATATGGTTTGGAAAGAGGATATGCGTACTAGACTTGAAGCACATCAAGGACCTCATCCTGAGGGAAGCCCATGACTCAGCGTACTCCATACATCCAGGAAGCACCAAGATGTATTTGGACCTTAAAGAAAGGTTCTGGTGGTATGGATTAAAGCGCGATGTCGCAACCCATGTGGCCTTGTGCGACACATGCCAAAGAGTCAAGGCCAAGCATCAAAGACCAGCTGGGTTGCTCTAGCCTCTGAAGATACCCGAGTGGAAATGGGAAGAGGTCGGTATGGATTTTATAACCGGACTGCCTCACACTCAGAGAGGGTTCGATTCCATATGGGTGGTCGTCGACCGATTGACCAAGGTGGCTCACTTCATCCCTGTCACGACCACGTATACGGGGGCCAAACTAGCAGAGCTATACATGGAAAGGATTGTATGTCTACATGGGGTCCCGAAGAAGATAGTGTCAGACCGGGGTACTCAGTTCACCTCGCGCTTCTAACATAAGTTACATGAGTCTATGGATACGAAGCTGCAGTTTAGCTCAGGTTACCATCCACAGACAGACGGGCAGACCGAGAGGACCAATCAGGTACTGAAAGATATGCTGAGAGCATGTGCACTGCAGTATGGAACCATTAGCCGCTTTTGCGAGAAGGCCCCCGCGCTTTCCTGTTTCTACGAGTAGATCCACTGCAGTTTTAGTTTTCTCACAGATTAGTCTTTTCCTTTTGTTTAGGCCCCTGTTAGTTTTAAAATCTTATCAGTAAGTCCTTGCATCTTGTTTTTAGCATAGATTTCACGTTTTAGCTCCGATTAGAGTGATTCTCGTGCTCATGTGTTCGTAGCGAAACGTATAATAGTTTTATAGCCTTCTTTTGCTCTGTTGCTACTGTTTGGTGTACTGTTCTAATAGATTACCATTGTTTGCATGTACCGGCTTGTATGGATGCTTGTGTGGTGATTCGTGTGACAGCCGGTGACCCGTTCGAGTTCACGTATGACCAGGGCTACGAGGAGCAAGACCCGCAGCAGCAGCACCTCGAGGAAGGCAAGTGTAGCATGGATGATCCTTGTTTCCCACTCACCTTAATTAAATTGTTCATGTATGCATGTGTCTAAATTTGCTAAACCCTAAGGTTGTACCTAGTCTTTACCTTATTCCTTGTATACCGGGGGTTATGCATTGATGGGTAGCTTTTGCTAGGCACCGCCACTGTCACCTTCTAAATAAATGTTAATGCTGAATAATGGTTCACTTTAACCTTAACGTTAAAGATGCTTTTAGCAACATGGATCAGGGAGCTAGAGCAAGTAATGTGTGCTTTGTTCTAGTGTCTCTCCGTAAGGTCCGGTTCGAGAAGTGGCAACCCAGGAACCAGTCGCCGCCGCCGGAACTATTATGGCTCTGGTCTTGGTCAAGTAGCTCGTATGTCTCTAGCTTGCCAGTAGTTACCAAAAGGTGTACGTGGGGAGCTTGCGGTGCAAGCATGGACTTGATCCATCGAGGACGGTCTCACCTGCGCTTTGAGATCCGTTGGTTATGTCTCGTTAGGCACAGTCCCGTGTTGGGAGTCTCAGCGATTGTGAACTCCACACGTTGCGTCGAAAGGGCAATGCCCGCGCTCTGGACGCCATTGATCCCCCTATGGTGCGTTTATCCATAGGCGTAAGTCAATCTCGATGCCTTGGGGTCATGCGCTGCAAGTTGGACCAAAACGGCTACTATGCTTGTTTGGGTGTCTAGTGAAAGACCTTATAGCGTCCCTATGCACTCACACCTCGGAAGTGTGGTACGTGCGTGGTTGGGTTGAAAGCTCTTTGAGCTTTTACGCTAACGGTTGGGTAAAGGGCGAAACCTCTGCAGAGTGTAAATCTATCATGATAGCCGTGCTCACGGTCACGAGCGGTTTGGATCCTTTCTGATTAGTGTTTCCTTTCAATTAATCTGATGTTGTTCCAGTAATTGCACTTATACCACATTAATGGGGTTTACAACTGGGTTGTCACTGATCTTGTAGTAATCTAGTGCTCATTAAATTAATTCAACTAAAAGTGCTAAAGCAGCTAACCCAAGTCAGCGTCTTTTAGCCTTTCATATATCCGTGCTGTACTTGCTGAGTATGTGGGATACTTACACTTGTAATCAATCAACAAAATCCCGGACGTGTAACAGATGGAGAAGCAGTGAATGACGCCGCCCTTGCGGACTTCCCTGAGGATCTTCCATACTTCTGAGCTGGGGTCAACCAGTCGGCGTCCCTATGGAACGAGGCACCATTAGTTTCCTTTTCGTGAGAGAGTTGAATAAATAGACTTCCGCTGTGTTATTTGTGTAAGACTATGTCTTTGCATTATACTCTGATGTAAAACCTATTATTCGAGCATTGTGTTCTCTGTTTATACCATATTTGTATGCTATGTGTGTTGTGTGGACTTCCTGGGCACACATATGGCAACACTCGGATTTTGTGTAAATCTGGGTGTGACAACCATCCAGGATAATGATGAAAATAATTTCAAGGCCAATGGCCAATGATTGTAAATATTTCTTGAATCTGAAATGTCGGGGCTCAAAGAGATGGACGTCTACGAGCTGTCCGAGTTACCTAGTCCAGGTCCGGCGGAACCTAAAAATGACCCCTATCTAGGATAGATTTTCCTTTCCCATTTTCTTTTCCATTTTTTTAAACTTTCACTAGCCAAATCCTAAGAAACTTATGGAAGAAGGAAGAGTGGAGCAAACACGAAAAATCTCAGGAGCAACCAGGACAGGGCGAGGCTGGCCGGCCTCACCCAGGCCGATCTGCCCAGCCTGAGCTCGTCCCGAGATGCTCCTCCTTTGAAACGCTCCTCCCGTTATCCCTTCCGAGAATCCGTATGGTTTTGGGTGAGGAGTGTCATTTTAAAACGAAAAGCTCCCCACTTTTCTTCATCCTGAGAACTCTCGAGCCTCCCTTCTTTAGAAACTCCCCACCTTCGAGATCTCCAGCCATGGCCTCCCAATCCAGCCACCAAGACTCAAACTCGGTCTCCCGGAATAGCCTATTTCCATCCAAGTCCTTGAGAGGGATGCCGAGCTCCTCCAATGCAAGCAACATCCAGATCATCGATAAGGCGGCGTTCATTGACGCCGTGATCGCGAAGCCGGAGGCCCGGCAGCCCCCTTCCCAGGTCGATCGGCCTAAGGAGGGCCGGCCGGCCTCTCCCTGTCGCCGTTTCGGCTCTCCTTTAGGCAGAGCCACCCTACAGAGTCCCAAGGAGGAGATCGATGGGAGTCCGCGATCGAAGACGCCCCGAAGGCCGACTACGGGACTTTTATCCCCAAAGAAGGCCATCGAGAAGCGGCTTGTCTCTTCTCCTTCCGAGAAGAAGATCGTGCCGCTCTTCATCTCCACCTCGCTGGAGTACTCGCCGCAGTACACACTGAGAAGTCCTAGCCCTCCACGCCGGAGCGGGCCGGGCATCGGGAATGGGCTCTTCTCAGCCCCCATGAAGCCCGATGAGGGGAGGAAGCGCTTCATAGTGCCGCCTCCGATCCAAGGACCTCCTGGGCGAATGGAGTGGTCCGATGAGGAGGAGGAGGAGGACGTAGAGGAATTGAGGTGGAAGCTCGCCGCACTCCAGCTCAAAGTGAACAACATGGATGAGTGCGTAGCCGAGGCGGTGATCGGGCTAATGGAGGCCGATGACAAGATCAAGGTCTTCCGCAAGGCAATGGCCTCTAAGGTCAAGCGTCTTGCGAAGGCAACCGGCAATGAGCACCTCTACTGCCCGAAGGAGGAGTAGATAGGCTAGTATAGGTTTAGATTTTGGGTGCTTAGTTTTAATTCCCTTTGATTTGTTTTCTTACAAAATTTTTCCCTTTGTAATCATTACCCCCATGAATTTATTTGAAGATTGGCTCATATAAAAATGAGTGGTTGGTGCACACTTGTGTGCCAACCACACCCTCAGATTGACATTTTGATCAAGCACGCAGAGAATAGCATACTCAGACGGTCTACTGGCCACTGCGCGAAACGCAACGCGATCAGGCATAGAGCCAGGCCGACCGGCTTAGGCCAGACCCATCGCTCCCCTGCTGCTGAAACTTGAGGAGATCCTGTGCCAGACGCGTAACCAAGGGAATCAGAAACGCACAGAACCTGAACCGGGGCGCCTGGCAACAAGGCTAGGCCGGCTGGCCTATACCAGGCCGATCGGCCTGGGCCTGTGGCCAACACCGCCAGCTCGACTCCAGGACACGGTGTGCAACCCCTAACTTCAATCCTTGCATGATTTTGATCGAAATAAAAATTCTTGGCTAAAAAATACTAAAATTTGATCAAAATTCATGGAATTGAACCCCTATGCATGACATTATGGATATGCTTGTGATATTTCTTGAGCAAGTATTTCATTGCCTTCGGAACTTTTTAATAGGAGTGCCTCATCTTGTGTTAATTGATCCTTATGATATAATGACATGAGAAGTTGAACCTTCCGATTCAAGGTATTAGAGATTGTTTTTGGAAATAAAAACCTGAGGTGACCCTTGTTATCATCAACTTGACATGTCCTATCCAAAGCCTTATAGCAAGTTCAAGTACACATAGCTACCTTCTAAATTTTGAGCTCGCTCGAGTTGCTTGCCTTCACATTTGTGCTATCTTGTTTATCTTGGCCATTCACGTACACGGGCATCAACAAAGTCCACAGTTATCAAAGCTCTTCATCCCCCTGAAAAAAGAAGAAGAGAGTGGTGCACTCCATATCTTCAGAAAAAAGGGAAGACGAAAGGGGAAAGATGAAAGATGCTTGAATAGGGACTCGAACATCAAAGTACACATGCATTTGGCCAAGGTTTATGAGTGGTATGAATGACTAGACAAGTTATTCGATCTTGCAAAATAAATAAAGAAGAGTGAGCAATGCCGAAAAGCTCCACCTTATAATATTGAAATAGGAGAGGCCTGATTCCAAGCCTAAGTGAGGTTCGAGACACCTTGAGTGATTTAGAGATGTTGAAAATAATAAGGGTATGCCTCGCTTTCTTTAAAAAAATTATCAAAAACTCCAAATGCCAAGAAGAAGAAGTGTTTGACCAATTATTGAGTTGTTCTAAGGCTCAATTGATAAAGATGAAGGTGTTAGCCACCGGAATCCAAGGTATGAAGGAAAACTCAGAGATATGACTTGTGTATGCCTTGAGTTCATGACCTTCATCTTGCTATGTCCTGATAATTTAATTCAATCTTCGCTAAGGGACTAGCAAAGTTCAGGTAGGGGGGCGTGTTGGTGGTCATTACGATACGATGTTACCACCAACATCCCGCTATATTTCAGGCTCATCTTGCTCATAACAAAGTGAATTTGATTATTTCTAATGAGTTCCACAAGTTTTGGATAATTTGTAAGTGAAGGAGCAAACAGGTGAAAGAAGGGCCAATTTGGGCACAGAGCCAGGCCGGCCGGCCTAGCATAGGCCGACCGGCCCCCTTCTGTGGCCCCTCACCACGTCACTGATCCAAGAGATCACAGACACAACGCTAAGCATCCTGAGACGTGAGATCAACGTCGGTTTGATCCAAGGACCCGAAAGGCCTAAGCTATGGTTTGCATGGAGTGAAGGGCCCACCAACCTTGGATTCTCGGACAGCTTTGATCCAAAGCAATCGTTACCGACCTCAGGATCTAATCCAGAGCGTCCCTGAAGAAGGCGGTGCCACGGGGCAGCTAAACCAGGCCGATCGGCCTGGTCTAGGCTGGCTGGCCTCCCCCTGAGGCCACCACGTGCCCCCTTTGCGTGACAGTTAAGCACAAGCTTAGCTTAATCTTGACGCTGGGAACCGACCCTGAAGACTATAAAAGGGGACCCCTCTTCAACTTGAGAAGATATACCACATTGGAGAGAAGAGAAGCTTAGTGAAAATGCTCTCATCTTTAGAGTTAGAGTAGGGAGAGAGTGGGTCAGTTGCTTGGGTGACAGCCAAGCTTTGTAGAGAGAGTCTGGGATTCCTTCTCGACCTCATCCCAACATTTCCGCTCCTGAGGAATAAATTTCAGGATTTATCTTCAGTAAGTCCTCGTTCTCTTGCCTTTAGTACCTCGCTAGTTCACAACTTATTTTTAGCAATTTATCTAATCTATCGTTTGATCTGCGGGTACCTGAGTCTGCGCGAGTGACAGCGACTCTTGTTTGGGGTTTTCTCTATGGCCCTTCGCGTTGGGTGGAGGTCAGTGGCTGAAAGCTTAGGCGTGGTGCCTGTGCTGGCTAGCCACCTCAGGTTGTGTTGCACCCCACGAAACTACTGTAACGACCCGGGTTTCCGATTTCCGAAAACCCGACTCCCTGTACCATTGTGATACTCCCTGGATCAAGTAGATATCACGTACAGAACTCATCACAGCAAATATCACATCCATACCACGAATAAAGTACAAATATCTCATTTATTACATCATTCTCATGATAATACGTCTGATACAAGCCCTCAAGGCTGAACGACAAACAAAAGAACATCCAACGCAGCGGAACTAGGCGTAGAAGCCTCCATCTTCTTGATCTCCTCCACAGGCAACTTGCACGTCAAGACAATGCCTCGGTCGTACCATCCATCGTGGTTGAACTCGTGCTCTTCATCAGACCCTGCGTACTCAAAGGCTATCCCCAAGGAATGGGATAGGTCTACGTCACCAACCGTATATGCAAGCTTTATGTGGTCTATCATCTAAAGGGATAAAAGTATATCAAGGATAGACTAAAGGTTTCCTATGCAACAACAAATATAAAATAAGTATCTCCATATCCATCCATCCCATATCTCACCACATCGGGCTATTCTGGCACGCCGGACTCCCATCCCCATCTTCACACTCATCTAGTCGATGCGAGAGCTATGAATTTATTTACGGCTCTGATACCACCCTGTGGGGACCCCTTGGCCAGGACGTCCCTCGATCACCCGTATCAGTCCCTGGATCAGTACGCTGATACCGATTTCGACACAGATTAGTGTCAGAAGCGGTAAATGCCGTATAAGTTAAAATAACTATATACCGTTTTAACTAGCGGAGCGCGGGCGGGCACTCATTCCTCAGTTGGAATGAGCTGTAGCACCTCATAGCCCTGGAGTTCTAACCTGTATGACAATGAAAGCAACACTGAGTATTCAGAGTTGAATACTCAGCAAATCTCATAAATTCAATAATATAATAAATTAAATTAAAAGAATATAAATGTTGGGCCTGGAGGGGCATTTCCTCCCTGCCAGTCCCGACATTAACTCCAGAACCCAGTCATCGGCACTCCTGCCGTCCGGGTTCTCCATGCAGTAAAGGAAATCTAATCAGTGGGGGCTTTGACTAAGTGGACTCATTCCGGAGTCACGGCTATCAAGATAGATTCTACACTCTGCAGAGGTCGTACTTATCTACCCCGCATTCGGTCAGTCTCTACCTTCGTCAAGGCAGGTACTGCCCTACGAGACTCGTACCCACCGGTGACCATCGCTGGTCAGCATTCCCTAGGTCCAGCCACAGGTAATACTGGGGGCTAAGCAGGGGCCACTAATCATCCGCCTCGTGGATGTCGACCCGGGTCTGTGAGCTCATTAATTAGGGCCCTCGGCCCTCAGGGTCTCCGACCCTGTATCCTAGTCGACTCGTGCCGCCCAGTCCCAGTCCTCTGCCTGGGGCTGTCTCCAGCATACCCGTTCCCGACTTGGTGCGTGCCCGACTCGGCACCAGGCGCTACCCAGTTCGCCGGTCGGCACTCTGCACCAATCATACGACTCCTTGGGCTGGGTTACTAAGTTCCGCTGGTGGGGTGTGAATCAAGGCCTCACATAAATAGGCACTCCCGTAGGCTGTGTCTTTTTGGCATGCGGGGTTGTACTAGGCACTAGAAAGACTCTCCCATGAACCGGTCCTTAGCTGAGATCAGAGCGGCTCTTAGGATCCTCCTAGCGAGGCCATCCTTCCACTCCCAATCTTAAAGCATCTACATGGCGAAGCTAGGCTTCCACCCACGTGAAGCCTACTTATAGCTTATGCCGCGAGAATGGTAAACTTTAATTATTGGGTGATATTATTGGTGAGACTTGCCTTCATTGTCGGTCCTTAGACGTTCCGTACACGGCGTAAACTGTATGTTGACCGGGCGGGGCTTCGGGCCTTCTGGAGTTCCGGTGTCTCGTCGGGCCCGGTCAGGCTATCGAGCAATAAAACACATAAAATAACATCAGTAAATCAATCAATGCCTATAGATTAGAAAGAGAAAGGGCAGGTGGATATTCCGGGGCTTACCTAGGGATCAGGATGGATATCTGACGGATTATCCATTAATTATTTAATAATAATTAATGGATAGGATGATGGGGCTTAGGAGGGGTTTAGCTGGTGGGATGGCTTCTAAGTGTGGAAGAAAGGGCTAGGGATAATTATTCTAGGAATTATTGGATATCTAAATAATTCCCGAATAATTATATTAATTATTTATAAATAGATTTCTAAATAATTAAGGGTATTGATTGAATTTCTATTAATATTCTGGAAAATTATTAATATAATTTTCCGGGAATATTATGGGCGGCATGCCGGCTAGGGTTTGCTAATATCTGGGATTTTGGTTGGGCAGCATAACGGCTATACCGGGGAATATCTGGGGTTTGGATTTGGGCAGCGTAACTGCTAGGTGTGCTAGGATCAGGGTTTCGGTTGGGCATTACAACGGCTAGGGTGGACTGAGCGGGAAACTTGGATCGGGCAGCATCTCGGCTAGGGTTGCGAAGTAGCGAGCAGCGATGGGGTTTAGCGGCGGGGTCAGGCATTGTGCGGCCAGCCGAACTGGCATCGTCCACAATGCTGGGCGAAATGGCTAAAGCTACGCCGCTGGTTAGACTGTTCCGGGCATACCTGAGAGCAGAGCAGAGCAGCAGTTGGCGCACCTTTTCCTACGTGTACGTGGGCGGTGTGGTATGACTAAAGCTACGCCGCTGGTTGGACTATTTCCGAGCGTACTCAGGGAACAGAGCAGAGCAGCAGTTGGTGCACCTTTTCTATTGTGTATTGTGTATGTGGGCAGCGCTTCCGCACTGCATTGCTCGAGAGCTAGAGCTCTCGTGCATGCAGAGAGCTGAGCTCTCCAGCTCTCCGTGCGCGCGTGTGTGCCTGAAGGCGAAGGCCTTCATGGACTTTTATAGGCGCGAGTGAGGGAGAGGGTAGGGAGCTGCCGGCCGCTGGCTTCAGCGCCAAGCCTGGCCGGCCGACGTGGCGCGCAGGGCGAGGTGGGGGCGAGCAGGGAGCACAGCGCTGTTCCCGGACGAGCGATGAGCAGCGAGCAGCAGCGTGGCAGCAGGGCGTGGGTGGCGTGGCGGGCTGCGGGTGGTGGGCGAGGCGTGGTGGCGCGCGGGGAATGGCCAAGCGTTCTGCCAGGTTCTGAGCAGGGACGAGCCCGATGGCCGAGGTGCAGGGAGGTGGCCTGCCGGCCTGAAGCAGGGACGGGCGAGGTGACGTCGGCGCGCTCCTAGCCATGTGCGCCTCCTGCATGGGGTTCTGAGGTGGGTCAGCAGTGCAGGGTGGCGTCAGTAGGTGGTTCGGCCTGTATGCAATGGGGCGGAGGGAGCTGGCGGTGTGTATGGCAGCACGATGGCCGGGCGGCGGATGGCGGCGGTGTCGTGCGGGCATGGAGGGAGGGGTCAAGGGCGAAAATGGGGTGAGGAGGAGAAGGGGATTTTCGGCGATGAGGTTTTGTGGCAGCTGCGAGCCGGAGCGGCGCCGGCGGCGACGGCAAGCGGCAGCGGCGGCGGAGCAGGTTGGATGGAGGCGGCGGTGCTAGGTCAGGGGGAGAGGCACGCCAGCGGGCCGCATCCGCGCCTAGGCCACGCGGGTGCTCTGGGCCAGCACGTGCGCGCCCGAGGGGACCGCGGCCTGGCGGCCTGCTGAGCCAGACGGGGGAGGGAAGGAGCGTACGGGCCGGCTGGCTGCGCGTGGGCCGTGGGCCGGTGGTGGGCTGCGCGCGGGCTGAGAAGAGAGGGGAGGTGGCGTGGGCTGGGGCGCGTGGGCCACGGTGAACCGCACGGCCTGCTGGGCGCGCGAGGAGGGGAAGGAGGCGGGTGAGGACGAAATTTGAGGGTGGAAATCGGACTTCGGGGTTGGGCTGAGAGGGTGGCTGGGCCGGAAAGGGGAGCTGCGGCCCATTATCTTTTAGAAAGCTTTTGCTATTTATTCAAGTATAGTTTTGGGGTTAAATTTGAATGGGGATTCAAATTTAAATGGAATTTGGATGGGAGGCTTGAGGTGAACATGGGCTTGGGGTATTTTGGAGGGATTGGAAATAAGTAATTTAAATTGGATTTAATTATTAAATCCAGGAATTGGAAAGAGGGGGTTTCTAAAGCATTCAATATGCAACACTCAGGTCAAGGTTAAATGCATGATTTAATTTATAAAATAGATTGTGAATATTTGGAGAGAATTAATTATATTTAATTATAGAAAATATGTATGTAAAATGTTTTTAAGATACGGGGTGTCACAGGGCCACCCCACTTAAAGAAATCTCGTCCCGAGATTTAGGGCTAGAAAGAGAGACTAGGGTTTTCTCCTAGCATTTCTCTAGTCTACGGCGTCGATGAGAATTTCTTCTCCCTTTTAATCTTTACAAATTCTTCTCTTTATAATCATTTATTTCTCATTTCTAGGTGTGGGAGTACGATTGTCGATGCTTACTTCCATTACTCCCGAATGTATCCAACTAATTACTGCCATTCTTGGGGTAACTCGATGAAATACTTTTCCTGAGTTGTTTTAATCCTCAAGTTCTTGAGGTCAAGAACCTTTTCCTTTGTTTGGGTTACTACCCCACTTAAAAGGATTAACTCAGGATTTCCTTTAATTTTAATCCGAGATTTTTCTTCCAAATGGATTTCTCAAAGTTCTTTTGAAATGAAAACCTCGGATTTCCATATCTTCTCAACGTTTTTGTCCAAACCATCTATTCAAGTTTTTCTTTACTTGGATGTACTCATGCTTGGTTTTACTATTCCTTATAATGTCCTATTCTTGATCATCATGATCATCCTTACCTGGGTTTCTTTTTTATTAACTCTCATTTCCCCTTTTTTTTTGTCTTCGAGAGCATTAGTAATGACCCAGGTTTTCCCTTTGATTTGGTGCAGGTGCTACTACTGAGATACCCAATTTCCGAGTGGCGAGTATCCTTTTTGCTGTATCCTTCCTTTTGATGTCTCTGTACTTTTGGGCTCGGAAAAGGTTATAGCTGGGGTTACAAGGAACCGGTAATTGTTTCGGGATTACCAGACGGGGAAGAAGGGAATCTAGGGCAGGAAGCTTGGGTGACCACTTCTCACCAGAAAATTTGGTATGGTGATTCTTCTGGATTTGGGTTGGCGGGTTTGCTAACCTTTCTTAATGGAATTTGATTTTCAAATTTTTTTGGTATGGTGATTCGTCTGACAAATCACCTAATCATTCCACTAAATTATGTTTCCTTTGTTTGAAACGGGCTGTCTTGGATTTTCTGGGGAAGTAGCTAGGGCCGGGTGGTTTAGGATTCTGGGAGGTCAGGCTGGAATGGTTGCTCTAAGGAAAAGTTGGGTTCAATCATTCTTTTGATGGGATATGACGAGATGGTTTACCTGGACATCGGAAAACATGTTTCCCTTTGGAGTATGGTGAAGATCGTGGCGAGGCTCAAGACGACAGGGGGTTTGTCTGAGACATATCTTCGGGTAGTTTATGGTGGCTAAGAGAAGATGGTTGAGTGGTGGCAGTTGCCGAAAATAGTGACGGGGCGATTCATAGGGGGAGTTAGGGAGGTCTTGGTTATGGAAGGAAAAGAATGTGACTGAGGAGCATTTTTCTTAAAGAAACTTGCATGCCTCCGTGATCTACGAAAGCTAAGGTAGTTTTCCCAGTAGGAAGGAGGGTTTCCCGGTTTATGGTGGTTGTTCTAAAGGAATGATCTTGGTTGACCATTTCCTTTGATGAGATATGGGAAGGTGATTCTATGGAGTGGCCGGAGGTGGGTCTTTATTGGGAAGGAGAGGATAGTTACGGTCCGATCCTGTGGTTTTGAGTATAACCTCGGTAGTTATCCTCGATAACAGGGAAGGGGTAGTCAAGTGATGACGGTTAGGGAACAATGGTGATGGAGTAGCATTTCTGGGATGGTGGTGAGGTTGTCGTGGATGATCGAGAGGCAGGCTTAGAGGAGCCTTGCATGCCTCAATGATCTGCCAGGAAGCAAGATGATTTCCTGCTAAGGAAGGGTTTTGGAATTTTGGGGTAGTCAGGTTACTCTGGCAGAGTATTGGTTTGTTTATGAATAAATGAGGGCAGGTTTCTCGGAATATCTTGGGAGGGAGTATATAGTGGTGTGTGAGATCGAGGTGGTGAGTGCACAAGGTTTCTTTTAGGATTTCAGGGGAATAGACCGAGTCAGGGGTTACTGATGGTTGACTCGTGTAGATTTCTGGTGGAGGCTCGATGGTATTCCAGGGGATGGTAGGTTGGAAGGGAATTGCTTACTAGAGAGAGGAGTGTAGGTATATGGATTTCTCTAGTAATGTCAGTGTGGGAAAAATTGGATGAAGGTTTCTCAAGGACATTGAATGGCGTGGTTTGATTGATGCATTGGCATTGGCGAGGGAGTGAGTGTAGCTAATTCTCAGGAGGAATGGATTTGGATTTCTGAGGAATCAGTAGAGACGATTGGGGGTCTGATTTCATTGGATTGCTTTGAAGAGTAAGCGGGGGCTTGGGTTATTTCCGTGAGAATCTTTGTGAGAGTTGACTTGGGGGAGATGGTATTGAGATTCTCATGGTACGGGGTTGATGAACAGGAGTTTCTAGAAGCTGAGAGGAGTTACGGGGGAAAGGGTGCCAGGAATGTCAGGAATTTTGGAGATATTTTGGTATTGTCAGTTTTGATTCAAGAAATGATGTCGGTCAATCCAGAGATATTTATGGTGGACGGGGTTGACCTTGGTATGGCAAGGGTAGATGTTTATTTGTTGGCGGAGGATTCAAGAATTGTAGAAGCTAGGGTCAGGTTTCTAACGGAGACCCTTATATCTTCTTTATTGGTTTCTTCAGCTTTCACAGGTTTCTTTCCAAAATTTATTTAGGGATTCAATTCTTGTCACATTCGTAGTATAACCTCGATTTATACTATTCCTGTGATTATTCTGTATTTCCCCGAAATTTGTACGTTGGGGTTCACATTAACCGGCTTCCTGTGGTTTTCCATGTACAATGTCTCGATGACTTCAGAATCTACACCACTTAAGAGGATTAGATCCCGTATTCTGTATTTGACATGTAGAAATACTTTTCAGAAATTTTCTTTATTTCTGAACCTCGGCTTGAACCGATGACGTTAGAGGGACAAGACCTATAGATAATCCTTAGGTTTTTAGGAAAGAGTGGTTCTATCCACACATTTCTACAATCAACTACCAATCAAATCCATACCTATTATATGGAAAGGGGAAAACTATTATCCGGGGCTTAGTCAAACATTATTCAATCAAAAGTACGTTACTATAAAGTCGTAGGCTCATTTCCAATACAAAACTTATTATTATCATTACTCGATTTCTAGTTACTCCGGCAACATTTGCTTTTCGGCAAATCTTCATCTCATAATTTCCATATTACGGATCATCTTCCGAACTTCATTCTCATGATCCATACCTGTCAGAGTAACATTTGGCGTTAAGCACGAGGTAAGGGGAATTCAGGGCACGAAATAAGAATTTTTCAACAATTTTCGAAAAAGATGAAAAGAATAGAAGGTTTCAGGCTTCCTAATGCGTACGGGCCGTCTTATATGGTGCTATGAATTTATTTACGGCTCTGATACCACCCTGTGGGGACCCCTTGGCCGGGACGTCCCTCGATCACCCGTATCAGTCCCTGGATCAGTACGCTGATACGGATTTCGACACAGATTAGTGTCAGAAGCGGTAAATGCCGTATAAGTTAAAATAACTATATACCGTTTTAACTAGCGGAGCGCGGGCGGGCACTCATTCCTCAGTTGGAATGAGCTGTAGCACCTCATAGTCCTGGAGTTCTAACCTGTATGACAATGAAAGCAAGAGTGAGTATTCAGAGTTGAATACTCAACAAATCTCACAAATTCAATAATATAATAAATTAAATTAAAAGAATATAAATGTTGGGCCTGGAGGGGCATTTCCTCCCTGCCAGTCCTGACATTAACTCCAGAACCCAGTCATCGGCACTCCTGCCGTCCGGGTTCTCCATGCAGTAAAGGAAATCTAATCAGTGGGGGCTTTGACTAAGTGGACTCATTCCGGAGTCACGGCTATCAAGATAGATTCTACACTCTGCAGAGGTCGTACTTATCTACCCCGCATTCGGTCAGTCTCTACCTTCGTCAAGGCAGGTACTGCCCTACGAGACTCGTACCCACCAGTGACCATCGCTGGTCAGCATTCCCTAGGTCCAGCCACAGGTAATACTGGGGGCTAAGCAGGGGCCACTAATCATCCGCCTCGCGGATGTCGACCCGGGTCTGTGAGCTCATTAATTAGGGCCCTCGGCCCTCAGGGTCTCCGACCCTGTATCCTAGTCGACCCGTGCCGCCCAGTACCAGTCCTCTGCCTGGGGCTGTCTCCAGCATACCTGTTCCCGACTTGGTGCGTGCCCGACTCGGCACCAGGCGCTACCCAGTTCGCCGGTCGGCACTCTGCACCAATCATACGGCTCCTTGGGCTGGGTTACTAAGTTCCGCTGGTGGGGTGTGAATCAAGGCCTCACATAAATAGGCACTCCCGTAGGCTATGCCTTTTTGGCATGCGGGGTTGTACTAGGCACTAGAAAGACTCTCCCATGAACTAGTCCTTAGCTGAGATCAGAGTGGCTCTTAGGATCCTCCTAGCGAGGCCATCCTTCCACTCCCAATCTTAAAGCATCTACATGGCGAAGCTAGGCTTCCACCCACGTGAAGCCTCCTTACAGTTTACGCCGCGAGAATGGTAAACTTTAATTTTTGGGTGAGATTATTGGTGAGACTTGCCTTCATTGTCGGTCCTTAGACGTTCCGTACGCGTCGTAAACTGTATGTTGACCGGGCGGGGCTTCGGGCCTTCTGGAGTTCCGGCGTCTCGTCGGGCCCGGTCAGGCTATCGAGCAATAAAACACATAAAATAACATCAATAAATCAATCAATGCCTATAGATTAGAAAGAGAAAGGGCATGTGGATATTCCGGGGCTTACCTAGGGATCAGGATGGATATCTGACGGATTATCGATTAAATATTTAATAATAATTAATGGATAGGATGATGGGGCTGAGGAGGGGTTTAGCTGGTGGGATGGCTTCTAAGTGTGGAAGAAAGGGCTAGGGATAATTATTCTAGGAATTATTGGATATCTAAGTAATCCCCTCAAATAATTATATTAATTATTTAGAAATAGATTTCTAAATAATTAAGGGATATTGATTGAATTTCTATTAACATTCCGGAAAATTATTAATATAATTTCCTGGGAATATTATGGGCGGCATGCCGGCTGGGGTTTGCTAATATCTGGGATTTTGGTTGGGCAGCATAACGGCTATACCGGGGAATATCTGGGGTTTGGATTTGGGCAGCGTAACTGCTAGGTGGGTTAGGATCAGGGTTTCGGTTGGGCATTACAACGGCTAGGGTGTGAAGGACCGAAACGGCGACCAGAGAGGGGGGGAGTGAATGGGAGCCGATAAAAATTCTTTCTAATCCATCCGGCTATTCTCCCAAAACAACTCCGAAACCTCCGAGAGCAATCTTGCCAAGATCACGTAGCCACTGTCAAGCTACTGACCCTAGGAACAAGAAACGAGCAGCGGAACTCGAACCAATCAAGACGAACACCAAAACGACCCGAAACTCGGCTCGATCTAACACACCCAGGGGGGGCGGTTAAACCGGCCAGGGGGGGGGGGGCGGTTAAACCGCCTGGACCTGGGAGCCTCGGGAGAAAGTCAAAACAAAAGTGGATCTCCCAAACCGCTTGAGCTCTTGAGGCGAGATTTTGGTCAGATGATCTAGACCTCCAGTGGAGTGTTTTCCCAAAAGATCTCGGCCTCTAACTCAGTACAACTCCCGGAATCGCAGATCTCGCGAAGAACACCATGACCTCGAGTTCATCCCGAAAATCTCAAAACCAGAGCGATTCTCGGCGTTTGGGGGCAAGGGATCACCAGCAAAAGAGGCACGAGGCACTCATACGTGAATCCCCCAAAGAAATCCGAGAGAAAACGCTCTAGAACAAGAAGAACGAAAATCCCCCAAAAATAGCTCCGAAAATACCCACGAAAATAGAAAAAGGAAAGGGAGCTCGGGAAATCAAGTCATGGCACAAAGATGAGCAGCACAAACTCAATCACATAACCATGAATTCACCTATACAAACTAGGAATGATTCGAAGTAGTTCTAGGTGGAGGGGATGAAGGGGAAAACAAGTTCAAAGTAAAACCTAAAGAGATAACTAGAGAGATTACAGCCACCAGCCCTGAAGGGGCATATTAGTAGTCCAAGTGGTGGTGTCCTAAAGACTAAACTACCCCTAAGTGATACATACCCCTCAGGGGCAAATTTGACATTTTGATCTCAGATATTTCCGGCTCGGGCACCTTCCACTGCAAGCTAGCTTCCCTTCGACGCAAGCCTTGCAGTCACGCCGCGTGTCCTCCGAATCGAAGCTCCTCGACGCCGTTCTTGGGCCAGCCCAGGGGGGGCGGTTAAACCGGCCCTGGGGGGCGGTTAAACCGCCCCTGACAGCCCACACAGGCCCAGCTGCCCAAGTCCGCCTCGTCGAGTCCTCGGTCCTTGGTTTTGAGGCCCAAACCAAGGGAAACCGTCCACCGATGATTTTGTGGCCAAATCACCAAACCCCGCGCGCAAACTTCGGTTGTTAGCCGCCACCTTGCGCCGGCTTCTCGTCCACGTACGAGCTTCGGTTGTGAGCCGCTACCTCGCACCGGAACCACGTCCCCTTGCTCGTTCTTGCCAGCATGTGAACCGCACTTGATCCACCGGCCACCGGGTCCCTCGAACCAAGCCTACTTGTCTCTCCGCTCCTCGGAGGCCGCCATGGCTAAGACCTTTCGCGCCTGTTCTTCACCTGCACCAATGCAACCAAACCGCATTCTACACCTGCAATACTTGAGCCAAGGGAAACCGTCAATCCACACCACGTTGTCAATCACTCATCACACCGGGAAGCGACCATCCACCGGTCCTCGGACACACCGGGTCCTCAATCTCCCCCATGATGAGTGTATTGACAACACACACATAGTAACCAATTTATATGAAGAAAATATAAAAGAAATCGAAAACAAGACTCAAGCAAGTGACTAAAAGCAAGAACAAGCCGAGAGCAAAGTCACTCTGCAAGAGAAAGCTCCAGAAACGCCGACCCTTCAAGAAGAAGCGAAAGGGCTCAACACCATCGGCAAAAGAGCAAAAACACAAAGCACAAATCACAAACTTCAAATCCTCCAACTCACTTTTCAGGACTCTCAAAGCACTCCCCCTGCGAAGATGCAACTCCCCCTGAACAAGTGAACTTGTGCGTGCGAAAATCACTCGAAAATGGCTCAAACCAACACAAACTTTGTGCTCTCAGCACAGGGGCGGTTAAACCGCCCAAGGGCGGTGGTTAAACCGCCCCTGGCAGATGACCAAAGTGAAAATGCCCAAAATTTCACAAATCAACTCGCAATGATGCCGTTCCAACGTGAAAACCTTCCAAATATGCCCAGCAAGATATTCCAATGATCAAACTCTCAGAAACTTCGCAAATTTTCAGAAAACCTCATTTGGGCAAAAACTTCAACCTCTCACACAATTTCGACAAAATCTAGAGCAAAATCTTTCTTCTAAGTTCAGCAGCGACTCCCCCTTGCCAAATGCTCCAGAAATTCTCCCCCTTGTTGACAATGCACACATCAAGGCAAAATGTACAAAATGCAACTACAAGCTTCTCAAATATACAATGAGCAATACAAAATGCTACAAGTTAGAGAAGAGGCATACAAGCTAGTTCATCATGTCACACGGGCATTGCCATCAAGAAGGTAAAGACATATATCCAATTGACAAAGCCATGAGCAGATTGTGGATTTTTATCAAAACTGTCACCACATGAGCAAAGTCCTAACCATGGATTGTTTAAGCAAAAATAAACTTCATCTCACCAAAATCATGAAAGAACAAGCATTCTTGACAAAAGATCATCATAAACGCCCAAGTTCTACCTCATGTCATGCCAAAGCACGGAGCCATGTGTTCACTTCTCATGGGAGACTTCTCCGGCAAACAACATGCAACCGCTTAGCACCCAAGTGTGCAAGTGTGTGCAATGGTGAAAGCATAGAGACATGAGCATAAATTCAGCAAATATTTCTTTTTCTCATCTTTCTTCTTTCATGCATAGACATCTCATTTTTCAAGTTTTTCAAATTAAGCATGGTACATGAAATGTCTTTGCGACAGAAAGAAGCTTATGCTCCTCCACAAGATAAAGCATGGGCTAAACATTTACAATGACAAAGGTCTTTGACCCAATTGAAAAGAATATCACACCCTAACATGATATTAAGCAAGATATAGCCATTTCGGCTCAAACAAGACATGCAAAGGCATTTACTCATGGGTGTAGATGTTTAAGTTCAGTTTGTCATTTTAGTTCAAAAAGAGACTATCTCAATAAAATATATATCAAAACCATCAAGAGCATAGCCATCCATACAAGCTATCCCTAGCCAGCCTGCCTAAACTCTAAAATGTAGCAAGTTGTACCAATCACTGCATATAGGAGAAGCTCATCCTAAGATATGATACAAAAGATGAAATCAAGATACAAAAGCAAGAAAAAAATATACATCAAGATACAAAGATGGTACACAAGTATACATATGCTACAAGAGAAGCCTCCAAAACTCAGCTCAGAAAACCGCACACACACCAAGTTCCCCTCGCAAGCGGGTTAAAGTAACTTGGTCAAGTGGCTTAGTGAAAATGTCTGCAAGCTGGTTTTGGGTAGAAACGTGGGCAAGCTCAATATCTCCTTTCTCCACATGATCTCTCAGAAAGTGGTACCTTGAAGGACCGAAACGGCGACCAGAGAGGGGGGGAGTGAATGGGAGCCGATAAAAAATCTTTCCAAACAATCCGGCTATTCTCCCAAACCAATTCCGAAACCTCCGAGAACAATCTTGCCAAGATCACGTAGCCACTGTCAAGCTACTGACCCTAGGAACAAGAAACGAGCAGCAGAACTTGAACCAATCGAAACCAACACCAAAACGACCCGAAACTCGGCTCGATCTAACACACCCAGGGGGGCGGTTAAACCGGCCAGGGGGGGCGGTTAAACCGCCCGGGCCTGGGAGCCTCGGGAAAAAGTCAAAACAAAAGTGGATCTCCCAAACCGCTTGAGCTCTTGAGGCGAGATTTTGGTCAGATGATCTAGACCTCCAGTGGAGTGTTTTCCCAAAAGATCTCGGCCTCTAACTCAGTACAACTCCTGGAATCGCAGATCTCGCGAAGAACACCATGTACCTCGAGTTCATCCCGAAAATCTTAAATCCAGAGCGATTCTCGGCGTTTGGGGGCAAAGGATCACCAGCAAAAGAGGCACAAGGCACTCATACGTGAATCCCCCAAAGAAATCCGAGAGAAAACGCTCGGGAATAAGAAGAACGAAAATCCCCCAAAAATAGCTCCGAAAATACCCACGAAAATAGAATAAGGAAAGGGAGCTCGGGAAATCAAATCATGGCACAAAGATGAGCAGCACAAACTCAATCACATAACCATGAATTCACCTATACAAACTAGGAATGATTCGAAGTAGTTCTAGGTGGAGGGGATGAAGGGGAAAACAAGTTCAAAGTAAAACCTAAAGAGATAACTAGAGAGATGACAGCCACCAGCCCTGAAGGGGCCTATTAGTAGTCCAAGTGGTGGTGTCCTAAAGACTAAACTACCCCTAAGTGATACATACCCCTCAGGGGCAAATTTGACATTTGGTCTTCAGATATTTTCCGGCTCAGGGCACCTTCCACTGCAAGCTAGCTTCCCTCCGACGCAAGCCTTGCAGTCACGCCGCGTGTCCTCCGGATCGAAGCTCCTCGACGCCGTTTTGGGCCAGCCCAGGGGGGGCGGTTAAACCGGCCCTGGGGGGCGGTTAAACCGCCCCTGACAGCCCATACAGGCCCAGCTGCCCAAGTCCGCCTCGTCGAGTCCTCGGTCCTTGGTTTTGAGGCCCAAACCAAGGGAAACCGTCCACCGATGATTTTGTGGCCAAATCACCAAACCCCGCGCGCAAACTTCGGTTGTTAGCCGCCACCTTGCGCCGGCTTCTCGTCCGCGTACGAGCTTCGGTTGTGAGCCGCTACCTCGCACCGGAACCATGTCCCCTTGCTCGTTCTTGCCAGCATGTGAACCGCACTTGATCCACCGGCCACCGGGTCCCTCGAACCAAGCCTACTTGTCTCTCCGCTCCTCGGAGGCCGCCATGGCTAAGACCTTTCGCGCCTGTTCTTCACCTGCACCAATGCAACCAAGCCGCATTCTACACCTGCAATACTTGAGCCAAGGGAAACGTCAATCCACACCACGTTGTCAATCACTCATCACACCAGGAAGCGACCATCCATCGGTCCTCGGACACACTGGGTCCTCAATCTCCCCCTTGATGAGTGCATTGACAACACACACATAGTAACCAATTGATATGAAGAAAATATAAAAGAAATAGAAAACAAGACTCAAGCAAGTGACTAAAAGCAAGAGCAAGTCGAGAACAAAGTCACTCTGCAAGAGAAAACTCCAGAAACGCCGACCCTTCAAGAAGAAGCGAAAGGGCTCAACACCATCGGCAAAAGAGCAAAAGCACAAAGCACAAATTTCAAACTTCAAATCCTCCAACTCACTTTTCAGGACTCTCAAAGCACTCCCCCTGCAAAGATGCAACTCCCCCTGAACAAGTGAACTTGTGCGTGCGAAAATCACTCGAAAATGGCTCAAACCAACACAAACTTTGTGCTCTCAGCACAGGGGCGGTTAAACCGCCCAGGGGGGGCGGTTTAACCGCCCCTGGCAGATGACCAAAGTGCAAAATCCCAAATTTGCACAAACCAACTCGCAACGATGCCGTTCCAACTTGAAAACCTTCCAAATATGCCCAGCAAGATATTCCAATGATCAAACTCTCAGAAACTTCGCAAATTTTCAGAAAACCTCATTTGGGCAAAACTTTCAACCTCTCACACAATTTTGACAAAAACTGGAGCAAAAACTTTCTTCTAAATTCAGCAGCGACTCCCCCTTGCCAAATGCTCCAGAAATTCTCCCCCTTGTTGACAATGCACACATCAAGGCAAAAATACAAAATGCAACTACAAGCTTCTCAAATATACAATGAGCAATACAAAATGCTACAAGTTAGAGAAGAGGCATACAAGCTAGTTCATCATGTCACACGGGCATTGCCATCAAGAAGGTGAAGACATATATCCAATTGACAAAGCCATGAGCAAATTGTGGATTTTTATCAAAAATGTCACCGCATGAGCAAAGTCCTAACCATGGATTGTTTAAGCAAAAATAAACTTCACCTCACCAAAATCATGAAAGGACAAGCATTCTTGACAAAAGATCATCATAAACGCCCAAGTTCTACCTCATGTCATGTCAAAGCACGGAGCCATGTGTTACTTCTCATGGGAGACTTCTCCGGCAAACAACATGCAACCGCTTAGCACCCATGTGTGCAAGTGTGTGCAATGGTGAAAGCATAGAGACATGAGCATAATTTTCTGCAAATATATCTTTTTCCCGACTTTCTTCTTTCATGCATAGACATCTCATTTTTCAAGTTTTTCAAATTAAGCATGGTACATGAAATGTCTTTGCGACAGAAAGAAGCTTATGCTCCTCCACAAGATAAAGCATGGGCTAAACATTTACAATGACAAAAGTCTTTGACCCAATTGAAAAGAATATCACACCCTAACATGATCTTAAGCAAGATATAGCCATTTCGGCTCAAACAAGACATGCAAAGGCATTTACTCATGGGTGTAGAAGTTTAA